>OY796884.1:37937381-37965513 GCA_963680785.1 Diplosoma virens | reverse complement strand
TTCGGGATTGTTTTATTGAATTCTTGTAAGCTGTATGAATTTTTTGATCAGCGTGATGAGATCATTTTGTGTAACTGTTTTTTATATTGGGAGGGTGATTCGATTTAGCATTGATATAAAGGGGTATGTCTCCGGGTTTGTGGTATGGCCAGTATTTACCTGTAATTAAATTAGGGTGATATCTAAAAAATCAGTTTGTAAAAGTTTAGATTCTGTTGTTATCTTGAGGCCATTGTTTTGAAAAATTGTCGATATGTTTTTTTTGATTCTTTCGATGATTGGTCCTGATTTACTGTTTATTATTGCCAAGCCATCGTCTCTGTATAGTCCCAGGTGTTGATTTTTTATGGTTTTATCAAGTTCGTGTAATAAATATAGTCCAACTTGTTCACATATTTCTGCCCCATCGTATGAGCCCATTGTTACGTCAAAAAGGCTACCGTTTTTCTTTGTCCACGTACCTTGATCGCCAAACAGTTTAGATTTTCTGCAGTGCATAATGAGGTTGATTGTGTCATCATCAATATTGACGTATTCTTTTGCAAAGTTAATGGATTTTTTCAGTAAATTTTCGGTTATGGACGGGTAAAATTCAATGATGTCAAATTTTATAAATTTTATATCACCCTAATTTAATTACAGGTAAATACTGGCCATACCACAAACCCGGAGACATACCCCTTTATATCAATGCTAAATCGAATTACCCTCCCAATATAAAAAACAGTTACCCAAAATGATCTCATCACGCTGATCAAAAAATTCATACAGCTTACAAGAATTCAATAAAACAATCCCGAAATATCAACTAGCCCTTGAAAAAAGCGGATACAGGAAAATTAACTTATGTAAAAGAAGAACCAAAACAAACAGATCAATTCAACTCAATCTCAAAAAACCGATCAAGAAACAGAACAAGAATAATTATTTGGTTCAGCCCTCCTTTTAATGATGAAGTCACCACTAACATTGGCAAAGAATTTTTTACCCTTTTCAATAAACACTTTCCACCCAGCAACAAATACCACAAAATTTTTAACAAAAACAACATAAAACTGAGCTATAGTTGCATGCCAAATGTGAAATCTATGATAAATAAGCAAACCACTTCACGCCTAAACAACTCGGACAACAAAGTAGACGCCAAACAATGCAACTGCAGATCAGATAAAAACTGCCCACTTAACGGAAAATGTTGCAGAAACTCAATAGTTTACAAAGCCTCCCCAAAAACTGGTGAAACTGACAAATTTTATTACGGCAGCTGCGAAACATCATTTAAACTCCGATATAATAACCATAAACAATCCTTTAAAAACAACAGAAAAATTAACTCCACTGAACTATCCAAAGCCGTTTGGGAATTAAAACAATCAGGACTATCGCCAGAAATAAGATGGAAAATCGTACAACACGCAACTCCATTCCAATGTAATTCAAAAACATGCAACTTATGCTTATCAGAAAAATTGCAAATATTTCAGGCTGACCCAAATAAATTATTAAATTAGCGCTCGGAGTTGGTCTCAAAATGTCGACATCGAAGTAAATTTAAATTACAAAGTTTTAATTACGCTGGCAGTTAATAAATATATTTACAAACTCGGTTTACCTTATTTTTACATCACACCTTTATCCACTTTGTTGATCAGCAAATAAAACAACCCATCTCTACACTACATACTTATCGAACTAAAAATATTCTTAAATTATACACTGTAAAAAAATTTACTGTTTTAATTTTAATTCGTACCCTAATAATTGTCATTTTCAAACGCATTTCTTTAGCATCTTTTTATCGTATTTCCAATGTGCAGACTATTCAATCAAATTTTAACGCATTTTTAATGCAAACTTTTTATATTTACCCATTATTTTCAAACGATAGAGCAAGCTACGTAAAAAACACTTTTTCTTTGGCAATAAAATTCATTTATCGATTAATATTTCAACCGTAGTTTTTCTCTTGTTGTTGTTTTACGCTTTTTCGCCGGCATTCAAGCACTTTGTTTAAACTATATTTTTATTTATTTATTTTGTTTTTCAGATTTTTAATCGCCCCCTGACGAGCCCAGGCAGGCAAAACAATCTGTTGGGGCAAATAAAATTAATGTTAAATTAAAAAATCAAAAAATTTTTTGGTCTGTAAATTAATTATCTAATTATATATATATATATATGTCCAATCATTTGCTCTAATATATATATATATATATATATATATATACTGTATATCAATATAATTTTAAATCCATGGCCTAATGTATCTCTTTTTAATCGAGGTACAAATGCTCTTTCGATGATAGCACTGTTTTAAAAAAGCTCGTCATTGCCACCTCTTGATCGCGAAATGTTCAAAGCCGAAAACCACGTGAGTCATTATAGAGCACGGCAAGTAACAGCACAAATAAAAGTACAAAAAAGTTATTCTCAAGAAAATTTTTATGGAAACTACCAATGAACTAAACCAGCGATGTACAACTTTAGTGCTGCCATGCCTGAAGGATATTATTGCTGCGAAAATTTTTTCTTCGCTTTTGTATCAGGCACTTCTTCATTCAAATTCTTTTCTTAACTTTTGACCTTTTGTAAAATTCCCAAACACCCAGGTTCTTAACGTCGGACGATTTGATCTATTATGTAAAGTTTATGACCTTATTTTAAATTTCAGCCATGTATTCTCAATCCCGCTAATCCCTTTGTTTTTGTTTCTTATTTTATTAAACTGTTTAATAATGATCAAGAATAAAACATGAATGAATGAATGAAATTCGTAAACGTGGTTTTTTGTCAGACTGGCGCCCAATTGTCAACATCAATTAATTTTGTTTCTCTTTTTTTCAAAACTCATATATTACGTAATTTTCGCTCAACTAAAACGTTTTATGTTAAATCGAATGTATGATTTTGTTCCCAGGCATTAATATTGCTAAAAACTTTTAATGCCTTATTAATGACAATATAGTGAAACTTTGTTATAACGCGCACCGATTTAACGCGAATTCGGATATAACGCGTTCAACCAATGGATTCTAACCGATGCAGCTAAATCCAGGTTGGCTGGTGCAAATGCTTCTAGTAGAGTCTAAATTACTCAGCTTAACTAAATACCTTTGTAGAAAAAGTGTTTACATATGTTTAAAACCTGATACAACGCGACCTCGCGTTTTACGTGATGACGTTTTATGGACCCCGACGATCGTGTACAACAAAGTTTTACAGGGTTAAACCAAAAAATAGCAAGATATTTATATTTAAACAGAAGTTTCGTCGGTCAGAAATCAACCGACATTTTTTTAGATTAAAATATTCACAGAAATGACTGCTTAAAATCTTGTCATCCTTAATTGTAGAAATTCACCCATAAATGAGAAAATTCAAAGGTTGTTGAATGAATACGAAAGTGGGTTTAAAGCCTTACAATACTTTTTCCAATTTAGCTCCTTCTCCCAAAAACTCGGTAAAAAACTTTCTGGTTTGATTTATCAAGTTCCTTGTGCTGATTGCAATCTCATTTATATTGTTCAAACAAAACAAACTTTAAAATTGTTACAAACTGAAAATAAACATTGTATTAAAAATCAAATACTGGACCAATCAGTGTTTTGTGAGCATTTGATGATTATGGACCACAAGATAGATTGGGAAAACACAATTATTTTAAAGTAACCGAACAATTTTAATTAGTTTTTGCAAAAGTTGTTTTTCTTTCAAGATTTTATACACTTTATAGGTGTTATGATGACAAAAGCTAATTAAATTTCTGTTATTGCCCTTGAAAGTCCAGTCTTCATCATTAACTGAAGCCTATAAATAGATGTGTAACTTAATATCTACTTTGCATGCTTACCTTAGCGCTTAACATCAAAAAACTGCCAAAAAAATATGTCGTTGCTAATTGTAACCACAACTTAGGAAGTTGCGACTGGAAGACTTTCAGCAGTCACATCATAGTTTTCTGTCGTATAAAGAATAATCAACATGAAATTATCAATTATATATGTTTACTTTTCGTAGGTGTAAAAATTCTTTGTGCTTTCTGCAATTTTTCAGTTTGTTCATTTAACTGCTTTTGTTTACGTACGACACAATAAATAAATTATCTAATCTCATCCCACTTCTCATTTCATTTTTAAAGCAGATTTTATAATTGTTTTAAAAAAACAAACACCGAAGAACAATGCCATAAAGCAAGTTTGTCAAACCAAGACCATCAAAAAAATTCAGGTGATTTTAATCAAACTTATGAGCTTATGCAAGTTGCATCGGTGAAATATTAGCCTGAAAATTTCTCACAGACCGTCGTCCGTTCAGCAAACAAAGTGATGACTTTTTTTCTGCGTACCATAATCCAAACCACAGATTTGCTTGAAGACCAAAAAAGGTTCCCGCTATAACTTATGGAAAAGCTGCCGAGATTTGCGACTCCGTCAAATCGAAGACCTTTTTTGGTCTTTTAGTAAATATAGTAACCAGACAACAACATTTTAAGAGTTTACATATAAATCAAAGTGAAAACAAAAAAAGGTCTTCAGTTTGCTTTCGAAACGGACTGCGGCCGGTGACACGATCATAGATTAAAATTTTCCGAATTTGGTTCAAAATTTTTTGAATTAATTATAGTTTTGTTTTTTGAATTTAGTATCTGGTTGATAATTTTTTGCGACCGCATACGGCCGGAGGGCCGCGAATTTGGGACGACTGTTATAAAGAACTTTTTATTATTGCAACACCTTTAATCAACTATTGTGCGTTACTATGTGCTTCAACAAATAAGTTTTACAGTTTTCACAACCGATATATATCTTACAATTTTCAAGAAATATAACTTTTCAGGTCGGATTTAGGCTGATACTTAAACTTAGTTACAATGTTTTTGAAATTTAGCATTTTGTTGAGTATTTTAGTTTTTTGTGTGAGCGGGAATGAACTAAATGCTTCACGACAATCTGTTTTCACATGTGTTTCTCAAGACCCGGGTATTCCTGGAAAAAAAGGTAAATTGCATCGATTTTATGCTTAATTGTTCTGTGAAGAAAATATATAAAAAAAGTAGTTGCATTTTTTAACCAAATAGATAATTAAATTTTAGGTTTTGTTTATAAAAAAATGTTGGATGCGATATTCAGGATAAAATTTTTTTATAGCATTTTAGTTTTTAGATTTATTGTAAGCAAAGTGGCTTTACGGCAACTACAAGGCTTCCTTGATTATCCGCACTTCGTTTATCTGGCATTCAATTATCCGACCTCTATATTTTGTGCAATATATTTTGGTACATCACTGCTGTAGTGCATACACTGCACATGTACATTCTTTCAAAACTATTTCGAAATCTACTGAGAAAATGTGAACCTACTCGCAAACAACGCAATATTAATTCATTTTTAGTACAGTGTAGATTTAAAGAGTAAATATATACGTACTGTATGCTTTTGTTCTTTGACAATAAAAATTTGATGGAATTAAGTGTTTTTTTGCTTTTGACAATAAAAATTAAGCGTATTTTAGTTTATCCGCTCATATTTTTTAAAGTAACGACTCAATTAGATCGGATAATCGAGGAGGCACTGTACTAACTGTTATGCTTTTATGTTTACGTTACTTTTAGCAGCCTATTTACCTGACAATATAAACTTCTAATGCTTACCCATTCTACTTGTCGCACCTTTGAATAATTGTTATTGAAAATGCTATTGAATAAAAACAGGATTGGTAATTCTACGTTATATTTGTGAATTGTTTCTACCACTTAACAAAACACTTATCTAAAGCTCATAATCAGTGATGGTCTTACGAAAAGGAGACCCGTGCAAAAAAATACGGAGGACCACTTTTTCGTGTTCCAAAACTTTAGGAGGGGCCATGGTTATCGTGCTTCTACAAAGAAAAAGAACAATATTTCGCTTAGAGGGGGCCACGTTTGGACTTTTTTTTAGTGGGTCCGGTGCGGTCGCTCCGTTCATTCCGTACTAAAGACATCACTGCTCATAATCATCCAAAATATGCACATCAAAAAAATAACATTTTCTTTAATCTTGCGATAAAATATTTCGAAATTTGCTGAAAAACTAATATGGTACTCCGAAAAAACTAGAGTTTTGAAAAAATAAGAACAATAGACACAAAATGCTAACCTTCATGTAAAGAATCGGCGGCATAACCAAGTGGTTAGAGTGCCGGGATTGTGATCGACACGGTCTCGGTTCATCATTGTTATCACCGTGCCCTCATCTCCAGGAATGGGTCGGGTAAACCCACTTACCTACCACCACCACATGGTCTCGGTTCAAAACCTACTCGCGCCATATTTCCCTGCTTTGGTTGTCTTGGCAAGCAGTTCTAAATTTCAATCACATCTCTATTAAATTTCAACCGGGCAGCAATATCTTGGTATCTTTGGAGGCAGGTTTGGGTAATTGTTTACTCTATGTATTAGTGGCTCCGTTGCTTTCTTGCAAGTCAAGAGAATAAATATAGAGATTTAAAAAAACTTTTTATTTTATAAATGTTGTTCCATGCAACCGCCGTTTCATTCAACTGTATTATGCTTTAACGCATCGCATTGTTTTTAAAAAGTTGTACGTTTTTTCAAAAAATATTCATATTCCAAACGAATTAAAATATAAAACGAAGTAAATGTCAAGGCCTGATAATACTGTGTTGCGTAACAGAACTTGAAAAAAGTGGTACTGTAAGCAAATACAATTGTTTATAGCGCCATTTAAACCCTGCCTTTCAATTTTTTCAAACATGCTCCCATAAACTAAGCAAAACATTGAATTTTGTTACAAAATCATGATTTTTTCAACTAAAAAGTATTGAAATCAGGTTCAAACAATGAGTCTACGTATAAAAATCTTAATTTTCCATCCAATTTTTTTTATAACATATTTCAAAATTGGCAAAGAGCTCTTGTGGTCGTTGAGTATAAAAGTTACAAACCAGTAAAACCTAATCCGTTCCGAGTTAATTAAACGGCTTCACAAACAAAGCAATGAGGGAAGCTGTTAAACTGTGTCTGTTAAGCTGTCCAATTGCTTCTAAACAGAAAAACTTGCGCCATGAAACAATGCGATCGCTAAACAAGAATTCTCGTTTTACGTAGAAAATGGGTTAATTCATTATGACAAATTCTTCCTATAAGTCTCAGATAAAATGTCTTTGAGGAATGAACACGCTTTGAAAAGCTATCTTCAGCTTTATAACATATATTCATTTAGTTGAAGCAAGGCTTTATACAATCCCCTGAAATTTAATTCACAGTAGTGTGAAACATCAAATCTAAATGTACTACTGTTTATGATTTATATTTATCCTCAAGTGTGCAGAGGTTTGTGTATATAAGTATTAATATATTAGGTGCTTAGTTTTGTAAAAATATTTTTTCGATTTTGCAAGCAGTAAAAAGTTTTAATTAGAATCAAAACAATGGTTATCAAACAACGGCATCCGGTTTCAACTAAAGAGATCGGCTACTCATCGGCTTTTGATTTAAAATAAAAGCATTTTGTCTGCAGCAAATTTTACCAGATAATTTGAACATGCAGAAATAAAAATACCAAAATCAATTAAAAAAGAATTAATAAAACGATAAATTTATTTTTACAAAATTTTGGGTTGGTCAACGACAAACGATATTATTTGATTGTAATTATCTTTTTTTATTTACTGCAAAGTTTATTTTTATATGTTGAAGCGATGTCTAATGCTTAAGGAAATAACTTTCTTCAAATAACTTTTTGCTGACTTTTTTTGAACAAAGCCTACGAAGCAAAGCAACAACCCTGCTTGAATCGATATTTGCAATTTTTAGGGTAAAATATTCATACAGGGCTCAAAAGTGAAAACTTGCAAAAAATGATTCATTTCATTTTATTTTAAAAAACAACTTGGCCCGCATTTTACCCGCCCATCAATTTTATCTACATACGATGTAGCTCTCCTCGTGTATGGCCGGGTACGTACTGATGGGTTAATCCAAATGCGTACAAGTTGCTACTAAATGCTCATTAAAAATCAAATGTAATTGACCAGTATAAGAAATTTCTAAATAAATTATTGATATGATGAAGTCATATAAGATGACAAAATGTTTTTGAAATAAAAAGTTACAAAACTCAAATTAGGGAGTTTTGCAGGAGATCAAGGACCAAAAGGTGATAAAGGAATTTGTCCAACAGACTGTAAAGTGTCTACAGACAGAATAGCAAGATTGGAAACGGAATTGGAAGGTATTGTGTTGGTCGTAAAAGCTTATTGACTACGATGTAACGATAAAGTTAAATCGTTTGTTAAAATTTGCATATTCTATATTGTTGATTCGAATTTTATCCAAAATGCTTTTACTTGTTTTTTCAAAAAGTTTTTCAAAAGAACTCTTAGTTAAATAAGTAATTAAAAAATTTATATATATATAAAATTTTTTCCAAAAAATGTTTTAGAGAGTGTTCATCTCAAAAGGGAGCAATGACGTCAAATCAGACTGTTTATGATTAATTAAATTACCAGACCACAAAGTTTTTTATTTTAAAATTAATGTTATTTGCCCAAAAAGTCTGTTTCGTCTGCCTAGGCTCATCAGCAAGATGTTAAAAATCAAGCGATTGGATGTCGACGAAAAAACATGATAATATTGAAATTTTAAGAAAAGCGTAACAAAATCAAAATAAAAGTTTTAAATAAATATATTCTGTAAACCGAAAATAAAATATAAAAAATAAGTAAAAATCTTTGAGTAACTACTAAACAATTTATTTTGTATTAGTATGACGCAACTGAAGAACGAAGCTATTTAGTATTACTCAGGAATTTCTAATTTATTTCTTGATCTTTTATTTTTTGTTGAATACGTTTAATATTTTTTTTGTTGTGTCTGTTACGCTTTTCTTAAAATTTCAATATTAATAGTTTTGTTTTTGTTTCAAGTTTTAAATAATCGCTTAAAGTACAACTATATATATTAAATTACATTACAAGAGCCAAGACAGAGAATTTTTATTACAAAAACCTAAGCAGTCTGTTTCGCCTTTACGGTCCATCACGGGTAACTGTAATCACAGACGAAAAATACATGTTACTGTAGAATGCATTACTAAAATTAATCAAGTAATTAAGAATAAACATGAAACCGTTCCCACGATAATAAACTAAAACAAAAAGTACTTACTAATAAAAACTAAATACATAAAGTATATATGTATAGGCCTAGAAGTTTTCAAAATTTTTAAAATGTGTTTATCAGAAAAGTGCTCAATGACATCAAGTAAGAAGGGTTAAATTGAAAATTAATTTAATCTAATTTAATATATATATGTACAAAGTATTTCAATAAATGTTTTTAATATAGCTGCAAAATTGCCTAACGATCAGAATGAGAGCAAAATTTATTTATTAGTTAAAATTAAAACACGACACATAAAAATTTTTAAAAAGCTGTCTATTTTGCAAAAAAGGCTCATCAGGCCTGTAATTATCTGTAACAAATGAAAACAAAAAAAATAAATGTCCAAATATATTAAACGAAAAATAAAACTAAAAATTAGAAAATTTGCTGCTGACAAAGCTACCAACTTGTACAAAGTCGACATCTGAACATATGACAAATTGCTGCAGGATAACATAACTGCTTCTTACAAAACAACCGACGCTAACACAGCAAGAGAAATTAATAATGAAGCCAAAAAATTTCCAAAAAACTGAAACTCGAAAACAGAATAGAAACGATTATAAAAAAAAAAACTTTTATGACATAAAATGACCATAAAACTACTTTCATTAATAATCCAAAATATCGGCTTATTAACCCAGCTAAATCTAATAAAGTGAATTTGAAATTTTAAAACTTTATAAACTCAAAACTTTGAAAAAAAATCGCTCTCTTGCAATGGCGCAAGTCGTGTGCAGAAATATTATGATTCAGATATTCCCCTAACAAGAAAAAATGCAAATTTCTTGTTTTTGACATGGTTTACCTTTACCCATCAATATCCAAAAAATTACTCACTGATGCTATTAATTTTGGAAAGCAATATTCGGCCATCGACACTGACGCATCAGATATTATTTTTCACTGTAGAAAGTTTTTTATTTGGAAAAAGCATTACCTGGATAAAGAATAACAGATTGCTATTTGATGTTATTATGAGTTCATTTGATAAAGCAGAAATATGTGAGCTGTTTGGTCTAATTCTCCTCTTCAAATAAGCATTTATTTGGTGAAAACAATGTTGGCTGGTACTATTAAACAATTTAACAGTGTAGAAAACAATAAAAAGAAAATTATTGAATTTTTGCAGCAAAACGGTCTAAAATTAATATCAATGTCAATGTTGTGCAAACAAACTCCCTTGACGTCACTTTCGATTTAAAATCTGATAAATACCGGACATATTGAAAATCTAATGATCATCCGCAATATATATATTCATTCAAGATCATATCACTCTCCCCCTATCAAAAAGTGGTTTTCATCAATGCTGGCCGACCGCTATCACACTTTTTGCGCAAATAGCACATGTTCAATAACGCGGCTGTTGTTTATCAAAAGGAGATGCAAAAAAGTGGATATCACAATGAATTAGAGTACCAACATTCAACTAACCTTACCGAATTGGCCAAAACAAAAGGAAAAAATTAAAAATTTTATCCTTTAACCCAGTGCTT
The DNA here is from genome assembly GCA_963680785.1 of Diplosoma virens. NCBI lineage: Eukaryota > Metazoa > Chordata > Ascidiacea > Aplousobranchia > Didemnidae > Diplosoma > Diplosoma virens. The sequence continues at coordinate 37,954,848 of OY796884.1, read as the reverse complement.
TTCAAACTTTTTTTCACGACGGCACACTAATAAACTCTAAATTTTCCTGCGGCACACTTACATTATGAAGACAAAAGCTGCAGCAAACTTGCAATACTAAATACACTCTTCAAGTTTACATACAAAAATTATATTTAATATATAACAGTAACAACTAATGAAAGGGTGTGCCTACAGAAATTGTTTTAATACAGGGTACAACAGGGATGTCCAACCAGTGATGAATATTGGGTGAGGCAAATGAGGCAGTTGCCTCGGGCCCTCCTTGAAAATACTGCACATAGTTTCATTTTGCTGCACATGTTTTTTTTAGAGATCACCATGATTTGGGAGAAAAATAGGGAAATATGAGATCAAATCGAAGTAAAGACCTTTTTTATTTTTTTTAGAGATCAGTATGATTTTGGGAAAAATAAGGGAAATACGAGATCAAAGCCCCCTTTTTTTAAAGAAGACCAATTTTTGGGAATCCTTGCCTCGGGCCCTTAACTTTAAATATCCGTCATTGTGTCCAACCTTGCTTTAATTTGGGCCAAATTTTAAATCAAGCCAAAGTCGCTGGGCCGCAAAAAGCTTGTCATGCAGAATCTCGCTGCAATTTCTTCATTTTTGTCTCTAAAATCAAGTGTTCTGTAAAAAAAAGATGGACCAAGACTCTATCTATGGCTTTTTATCAAAACACGAAAATTTCGCGGTACACTTCAATCCCTTTCACGGCACACCAGTGTGCCGCGGCACACAGTTTGGGAAACCCTGCTTTAACCCGCCGTTTATTAAGCACATAAAGACCAATATTGATAAGAATTTCTTTAACTTACTTAAAAAACATTTTTCCTTTCGTCATTGTCTCACAAAATTGGTAACAAGATCAGTGTGAAGATCAGCTATAGCTGCATGCTGAACATGGCAGCAATTCTTTCCAGACATAACAGAAGAATCTTGGCAACTAAAAATATCACTGAAAATCATTGCCACTGTCGACGCAAAGTTGAATGTTCCCTAACCGACAATTGTTGCAAGAAAGCTATTTTTTATGAAGACAGCACTTCAATTAATGGCGACGACCCTATGGTTGTTGTAAAACGGAGTTTAAATACTGATTTTGCTGCCATCGCAAGAATATTAAGAACAAGCAGAAAAGATATAGCACCAAGCTAGCGAAAGCTTTTTGGGAATCCATAGATAATGAGAAGGATCCTTCTATTGAATGGAGCATCTCGACCGATTCCAAAACTTATCAACCCGGTGCCGCCAGGTGTAATCTCTGCCTTGATAAAAAAAGTTTGCCATCCTCCTGGAGGATCCATTCTCCATATTTAATAAAAAAAAAACGGAACTCACCGGCAAGTGTCGTCATAAAAATAAATTGAAACTAAAAATTTTTCGCAATCAACCCAGGCATCGAACCCGTTCTTTTCATTACTCATGATCGTTTTTATATATATACAGACTTTATCTATTCTATTCTACATCACTTGAGGATAAGAAGAGATTTACTTATATCTGTGCTATAAGTTATTCAAGGATTTTATTATTATGATTTTACAAATTTTCTATTTTTTAATTTTAATTCTCGTTTAATATATTTGTATATTTATTTTTGTTTTAATAACTTATTGAACAGCTTCTTTGCACTAATAGGTTGCAACTGCACAGATGCAAAGAAATCTTTTCTCACCGTGAACTGACATAAAATAAATAAAGCCGACAAATGATGTAAAATAAACGAAGTCAAGATATATAGAGAGTTGATCAAAAAAATGGAAAAGCGAGTTTAGTGCCAGAGATAATTACAAAAAATTTTCAGTTTGAATTTATTTTTACACCGACACTTGCCGGTGAGTTTCGTTCTTTTACTAAGTATCGACTACGAATCCACCAAGAGGATGGAAAGCTTTTTATCAAAACAGAGATTACAACTCGCGACACCAGATTGATAGATGCTGGAGATGGCCCATATGCTTCATTCAATACGGGAATTTCTTCAATTATTGATGGCCTCCAAAAAAGACTTTTAATAACTTGGTCGTATTTTGTTTTTAAACGTCAGGCGATGATCAAACGTTGCGCAGCGAGCGGACAAACGCTGCAAGTTGAGTCGGCAGCAAAGCAAAATATAGCGTGGAAAAATACATTTGCGGCAAACTTTTTAAAATCAAGGCTAATTAATGCATGCACGAAAACAGGTTTTATGGGATGAGTTCGCTACACTATAATAAGGGGTGGAGAAGAATTTTTCTTTAGTGGAGATTTTTAAGACTTAGTTTGTTAGTTATTTCAACTGGATGGCCTTAAACACCCAAGTAAAAAACATAAGTGAAATAGGTTGTGGTTGATAAATTATTTGATTTTCTTTCGACAACGCGCGATCTACACACTTTACACCTTTCTTTTCATTCGAACCGATCTAATTCTGATGTTAATGCGATTTATCTGCAACAAATTACGTGCATTCATGTACAAATAAAATCCAAATAAAATACGCTTATTAAAATAGACACTACAATCATTCAAATTTTGTGAATAACAACAAACCAAATCAATTAGCCAATTAGAACACTAATTATTTACTGCCAATTGAAAAGTTTATGAAAACATTCTACATACCGAAATATTTTGGATTTCTAGGTTGTAGATTTTGTTAAAAGTGATAGCCGCCCTAGTTAATCAGACTGAGGTTCTCTGCGGAGGTTGTGACGTCTTATAGCAAAATTGATAGCGATTATTTAATGCAAAAATCAACAACATTGTTAGAGGTCCTGGTGCAGCCACTCTGTTCGTTACATACTAAAGCTATCATTGTTAAGTGTTAAATATAATTATTCAATCCAAAATTTAAATATTTTTTTTACTTCAGCTTTAAAGAAAGATGTCCATCGATGTGTGAGCGGTAGATGCGGTGACAACAAAGACAGCTCGCCAACAAGAACAATGTATCTTCCTAGTTTCTCTGTAAAAAACTGCCACAAATGTACGAAAATTAAGAATTATAAACATCAAGTATATACTTTACAATCTAAATTATGATTTTTTTAAATAGTTTTTTGGGAGAACAACAATCGTCTTTTAATAAAAACAATGCATTATGAATTTTTTTAGTTTTTGTCCATCACTTCACAAAATTATAAAGTCATATCAATAAAACTTAAGTTAGGAAAATGTCCATGGACAAAAATATAGAGAAATTACTCTACAACAATCGAAAAATGACCTCTACTGAAAAAATTATAAAAGCTATTGACACTTCTAAAAATATGCGTTTGTTAGCTTTAAAAGTGATGTTAGTTGTTGTTTAGTTTTTGTAGAATAAAGCGCTACATTTGCTTTCGTAACTAATTGTAACCCGAAATTTGGACATTAGAATTTTTATCATAAATTAGCAACGGCAAAAAATTATTTACAAACAAAAGTGTACATACAATAGCAACAAGAATGGGCTGTCACAAAAACGAAAAAATGTTATTAGTATGGATGAGTGGTTAAATGAGCTGTCACAAAAAGGAAAATTTATTAGTAACAGGAAAATCGTTTTGATGCCGATTGCTGTAGACTTATTTCCGTTTCTAGCTCCTAGTTTGGCTATCCTGTTTTGGCATCAAAAAAAATTATCTAGAAACATTTTTAGGGAAGGAATCAAAACAAACAGATCTAAATAAGAATTTTATCAATTCATAAATAAGTCAAAAAAACAAACAAAAAATTTTAATCTCTGGCTCTTCAAAAGCAGCTCAAGTTGACCGCTTAGCAGTTGCTCTACACCACCAACACAGTCCTGCAATCCAGCAAGGCATAAGTGGCATTAATCATAAAGAAAAAATTGGTTGAACTACTTGATTTTATTTTAATATTTGTCATTTTGCTACCCACATTGAATTCAATGCTTCAGTATTCTGCTTCTACTTTTTAGTATAATTGAGCTTCTCCTATTATTTAATTTGTAATTAGTAAATTTTTATTGAGCAAGCAAGTTAATAATTTTTGGCTAAATTGTTTTAAGTAAAATAAAGCATCACCGTTTTTCTAAAAAAATATTCCTTCGAACTTGTCAGCTGACTTGTTCGTCAGTAGTTAAAGTTTTTTTTCGTCCGGCATGAGTTTGGTGTGCTAATAATAAATGAAAAATTAAAGAATTTGCGTCATAACAACGACCAATTATAGTTTAGTTCATACAACTCAATAATTTGCATATTACTGACACTATATGTCGATAGCCGACTAGGTAGTACAAACAGAGAAATGATTATGGTTTATTCTTTGAGATTTGTGCTTGTAAAATCCAAGTTTTCGTTAATATTTTTTCAGTTTTAATGATATTTTTAGAAAGCATGCAGATTTTATTTTTTCATGGCTTTAAATTCTTCATCTTGCCTGTTTTCAGGAAAAGTAAAAAAGTTTTAAATGAATAACAAAATCTTAGCATCTCTGAAAGCAGGTCGCGATAATCGCTTGTGGGCTGCTTTCTTCAAAAGAGTCACTCACAAGTCAGTAAGATTTTATTATCCACAATTACCCACAATTCAAAATACGTTAAACTTAAATTCAGCTCAATTAGGTCAATTCTAATCAATGCACCCACTACACAAAACACAGTCAAGTAATCAATGTACCTCAAAGATAGAACAAAATAGCCAAGTGTAAACACTGAACTATATCTAGTGTGTATTTTAATGTGCTTATAAGAATAAAAAATATTTGAACATTTTTTTTCAAACCTCCTCCCCATATAACGGGTGTCAAATTTTTCAGTGGGCACGCAAAATATGAAAAAGCAACAAATTTTATTTTAGAGCATTTTTTTTATTTAAAACTACAAAGCACTTTTTAATGATACAGAGCATCAAAATAGACTAATTTATAAATTAACACAGGAATTAATTTTTTACATAGCAGTAAAATGCTAATATTATGAATGGTAAAATCTTTGTTCATGATTTTCTGGTAATTACAAGAATTAATAATATATTTGGTATGAAGAACACCAAAAAATTATGAATGTTATGCTTTCTCAATACATTTTTGTTTAATGTTTATAGCAAATTTCAAATTTTTTTTCTGACAATAAAACAAGCACAAACCTTAATAAAATTTAAACAACCTTCGTAGTAAATGTAACGACAAACTATGAGCCTGTTTTACGATAATACTGTATATTGATCACTTACAAGTTAAACAAATTTTTTTCCTAAATTTGGTGACAAATCCTTAATATCAGTATTATAAAGAGAAAAAATTTAGCTAGTTGTTTAAAATGAAAAAGTTTAATGGTTCTACTATTGTGCAGTCATTGTTTTCATTAAAAAGGTTCAAATGTTTTTTATTCTAATGAGCACATTAAAATACACACTGGACATGGTTCAGTGTTTCCACTATAGCTATTTTATTCTATCTTTGAGGTAAATTGATTACTTGACTGTGTTTTGTGCAGTAGGTGCATTGATTAGATTTGATCTAATTGAGCTGTATTTAAGTTTAAGATACTTTGTTCAAAATGAGTGTTTTAAATTGGTCCCAAAAATGCAATTGCCATAGAATCAGCTAATCAAATGTGATTAGCAAAAGATGTTTAATAGTCCTTTACCTGCTTTAAAATTTACTTTCCTGGAATGATGAAGAAACTGTTTTCTAAAGTTTAATTTAAGGCTCGTTTCCACAACGAGCGTGGAAAAGAGCATTTTTTGTTTCTTTTATTGATCTTTGATTGAAGCGAGCGCAAAAAAAATCAATAAAACAAACAAAAAATGCTCTTTTCCACGCTCGTAGTGGAAACGGGCCTTTATTCAGCTGCATAAATCTAACTCAAATCAAGCAGATTCTCTGGTTGATCCATACTCAAAATTCTTAAGGATTTTTTAACAGTGATGCACTATAGCTTGCTTGGTTTTGTAAACTTTGATTGGAACACTTCTGAGCTTTTCACCAAACACGGTTTTGAAAATGTAGATTAATTCCCAATCCCAATAAAGAACTTGGATGAATCGAATTTTTGAATTTATGTACTACGATACAGAGCATACTACAGGTTGGTGGGAAAACGCTAAGTAGTTAGGAGGTGCACATGAAAATATATCAAATAGTAAATACACTTGAAAATAATGTAAAATTTCTTTAAAAGTTGTATTTTTTATAAAAACAACTATAGTTCAGTAAAATATTGATGTTAGTTTAAAAAAAGTGGTATACTGAATTTTAAGGAGGTATAGAGAAGACCGGGGTTAATTAGAACAAAATTTAGAAAAATTAAAATTGTAGGGTTTGAAATTGATGAGAAAGATTTTAAGCTAGTCTGGCATAATGACCATTATGTTGCACAATATATCACAAAAGATTGACCAAAAATTGTAATAGGTTTATTTACAAATTACATTCAAATAAACGTACGTTACTTGTTCCAACTAACCCCTTATGCGGGGCTTGTTGAAACACGGCATGGGGTTAGTTGAAACACAAATCATTTGTCCGTATGCAGAGTATAAAAATCTGTTCTTATGGTATAAGTCAACCTATTGAGGGTTGTAACTTGATAAATCAACAGGAAAGTCAAACTTCTGCCGACAACGTTTGGTTTCCCCTTTTTTCAATGGAACTGGCAGTTTAAAGACAATGTCTTCTAAATTGTGGGTGAATTCTGATGCATCATTAGTGTCATCTGGAAAAATAAAGGTGGGACGTTCATTCACCAATGCAGAGCGATAGGATCGCTTTAAAAATCTGAAAGTTACATCACCTTCTTCAAAAACATTAATCACTTGTCCGACATAATATCGTATACTTTTTTGAACACAATCGGACCAGGGCAAATTCTTCTTTGATTTCGCTAGGTTTGGTGACCTTGGACAATTCTTCGTTCTCGGTTGTGCTATTATCCGAACAATTCTCCTCTTCTGATAAAAGTAGTGATGATGCTTCTTCAGAGCCGGACTCAATCGACGCAGTTATTGTGCGTTTACAGATTTTTTGGGTGGTTTTCTTTTTTTCAGCGTTTGTTATAATTTGATTTTTTTCAGGAGTGTCAGTTAGAATTCTAGTTTTCCCTCTATTTGTACAGCTCTTCCTTTTTCTCGGAGCTGCTTTGGTGAATGGTCGAATGTTTTCAGGAGTCACATTTAAAAGAGATTGATTTGTAGATGATGAAGGTCTTTCCGAAACTTGAGGCTGCTCGTTGAATAATTGTTGGTGTTTTAATTGGGTAAGATTTTCAATGCCTGCACTAGGAACAAACCTATCAGTAACATCTGATGGCAAGAATTCTAAATCACTAAAGATGTCACGGTCAAAAGGAAAAATTCCAGCCACCTTGAAGCCTGATTGAATATTAACGGGTGTGAATGCTCTAGGAAAAGCCCTTCCAACCATATCAGGAATGTCATAAATAGTCATTGTTTTTCCTCTATTTTCTTTCATCCAACAATTGCAAGCGCTATAGTAATAACGCTTGAAAGGCCCATAAACTGCCCTATCAAGTGACTGCAGTTTATGGGAGCAATGGGGTGGAAATGAAAGCAAGACGATACCATGCTCTTTAGCATAGTCAATGGTTTCCAGAGTGACGTGGCTGTGGTGGTTGTCCAATAGCAACAGCACTTTATCTTTATTGTTCGGTCTAACATGTGACATAAAATGTTTCATCCAGGAAAAAAAGTTTTCCGAAGTCATCCAGCCACTCGGATGAGCTCTTACAATGGAACCAGTTGGAGCACCCTTGACAAAATGTTCTTTACAGTGTACTCTGGGAAATATAAGCATAGGTGGGATCATGTTTCCAGTTGCACTAACAGCACAACAAAGTGTGACAAGTTGACCTCTCTCTGCCGAAACAACAGCACCAATTTGCTTAACACCGGTTGCAGCAATAATTTTTCTAGATTTCTGTACTGTGGTGCAGCCAGTCTCATCAACGTTCCAAATCTTGTCTGATGTAAATCCATCCCTTTGCAAAACCGATTCATATTTGTCATAAAAAGCATTAACATTATGTCTGTTGAAACTAGTAGCACGACTAAGTGATGTGCTTTCTGGCGTCCTCAACGTTAAGTTGGGATGGCGTTTCATAAAACCAGAGAGCCAATCGCTTCCAGCCTTTTTTGCTGCAACCCATGAGTTTGGAATTTTCAAGCCAAATTTAGCAGCATATTCATATGCTAAAGATTTGACTTCATTGGTGGAAAGTCCATAATATAAAGCGGATGCTTTAAGCAAATATTCTACAAGAAGAAGTTCTTGGCTAATATTAAATACTGACCGATTATTGAAATATCCATATTTTCTCAACGATACTTCTGTAATATCATCACCTTTCACGATAGCGGCTTCTTTGCGATAATTCAAACAGTATCTTCGCAAAGTCACATGTAGAATATCATATTTATTTGCCACTGTACGGCAAAACTTTTTATCAATCAGCACCTCTGTCATGGCTTTTTGCATAAAATTTTTTGTTGTCAATCCCCGTTGAGTTTTACGTTTGTACTGACGCATACTTTCAGCTAAGAAATACACCTATTACTTATTAAATAAAATAACTACAATTAACTGACATTAACAAAAAAAAATTAAAAATACACTGTATGAATGCTAAATAGCAATAATTGAATTGATATGAAAAATAACATCTTAAAGCAATTGTTAAGTATAAGTTATTCTTAAAAGTGTTACGTAAACCATGTTCCAACTAACCCCCTGTGCAAAGTTTCAACTAACCCCAGTAGTGTCAGAGAAATACAATTTTACTTTTCAAGTAATCATAACTAAGAAATTTACCTAGCTCTGTTTTTTATTGTAGCATTATATCTACTGTCAACATATGGTAAATAACTTTAGCGTACCTTTTTCAAGCATATTTCTACATTAAATTATCTAAGACAATCTAATTTTACTGCAAACTGTAAAATTTTAAAAATCTTACACCTTACTTACATTTTTGCTTCAAGCCATTTGAAATTAGCATGGCGGATGTAAATCAATGTTATACATCACTAGGTAGCAGTAAATATTTTAGAAAATGTTGAGGGAGCAAAAAAAACAGCAATGTTTCAACTAACCCCGTGGTCCAACTAGCCCCGGTCTCCCCTACAACGTATGTCCGAAAAGCAACGAGACTGTGACCGCTGCTTGCTTGCTTCAATGAATTTTGACACATTTATTGCGTTACAGCATTGCGTCGGACATCAGCACTGTCGCAAGAAGAAAGGAGTTCATTTCACGCGCGTTTTGATTGAAGCGTCTCTTTTCGTTTGCCTCGTGTCTCTTAAGTTTCGTCGTACAGCTTGAAACGCCGCATTTTTTAGGTTGCATTGTGGGGAGTGTGAGTGAGAATACCCTGAAAACATGAGTACTGTGGAGAAAAGAATTGATTTGAAATTTTTAGCCAAGCTGGTAAGGCACCTTCGAAATTTTTTGCGTTTCTACAGCAATTTCACAAAGAAGAAACAATATCAAGAACTCGTGCTTTTGAATGGTACAAACGATTCCGAGAAGGTCGAGAAGAATGTGAGGACGATCAAAGATCTGGCAAGCCGGTGACAAGCAGGACTGATAGCAACATCGATCGAGTGAAGCAACTGTTGCGTGTAGATCGTCGACTGACTGTGAGAATGATTTCTGAGGAGCTTTTCATTGGCAGAGACATAGTGTGGAAAATCCTTACTGAAAACTTGGAAATGCGCAAGTTATGTGCGAAAATGGTTTCAAAGATTCTCTCCGAATACCAAAAACAACAAAAATTTATTGTTTTCCAAGGCATTACCGAGCGTCTGGAGGCTAAACCAGACTTTCTTAACTCTGTCATAATTGGGGATAAAACATGGGTATTCCAATACGATCCAGAAACGAAGAAACAGAGTCGTAAATGGAAAAGTTATGGATCCCCAAGGCCAGTGAAAGCAAGAAAATCGAAGTCGAAAGTGAAAGTGATGCTCATTGTGTTCTTCGATATTCAAGGCATCGTTTATTTTGAATTCCTACCCCAAGGCCAAACAGTGAACCAAACCGTCTATAAAGAGATTCGTCGGCGCCTCGTAAGATCTGTGCGTGACAAGAAGCGGAGCCTTTAGGAAGTCCACACATGAACGCTCTATCACGATAAAGATCCTACCAACACAGCCCTGAGTATTCGTCAGTTTCTCGCAGAAAGAAACATTTCAACTTTGGAACACACCCCATATTCCACCGATCTAGCCCAGTGCGACTTTTTTCTCTTCCCTAGAACAAATCTGTTCTGAATGAAACCCAATTTTTTGACATCGATTCCATCAAAATGGCTGCGACGACGGAGCTTAAAAAGATCCCAGAAAATGCCTAGCAAGAATGTTTTAAATCGTGGAAAAGGCGAATGCACATGTGTTTTCAAGTGGAAGGAAATTACTTTGAAGGAATTTGCCTTTGGTATATTTCAATGTTTTTCAATAAAGTTTTTATAACACCAATCTCGTTACTTTTCGGACACACCTCGTATATAAGAATTTTTGGCGAGTAAAGTGAAAAGACTAATTTTATTCTTAATTTTTAGTATCATACCATAAAATATTGCGGGCCTCATTATCAATTTCCAAAGTTTTTAAAATCAAGTGCCCCTACTATTATTGTAAAACAGCCTCATGGTTTGTCGTTTCATTTACCAAGAAGCTTGAGTAAATTTTATTAAGGTTAGCACTTGTTTCGATGTCAGAAAACAAATTTCAAATTTTTTTATAAACATTGAACAAAAATGTATTGAGAAAGTAAGTATTTTGGTATGGGGTCTACTTTAAAGTCAATGGCAATGAAGTCATCATAACCTCAAATTTTTGGTCTTTAACATCTGCATTTGATAAAGCAATTTTTAAAACTATTTTTATTATTGACACAGCACTTGCGCTAATAAAATGCACAGCACAGTTGTTTTTTAACAAAGCTAAATTAGTATAATTATTGCTCATTGAGAATACTGGTAAACTTCGATATCTACCATTCATAATATTAGCATTTCACAGCTATATAAGAAATTATTTCATGTACAAATTAATATTTAGTTTATTTTTGATGTTTTAAATAAAAAAATTGTTTTAAATTAAATTTTGTTGTTTTTTAATATTTTGCACCCCCATTAAAATTTTCAGTACCCATTATATGGGGGAGGGGAGTTGAAAAAAATTCTTTTTAATACAAACATGTTTATTTACTTAGATACCGTATTTCTTTAAGGGTCTTGTTTAAATTTAAATTTTAAGCCCCCCTCTACTGAAAGTAACAAACTTAAGATAAAAAGAAATTCAAAATCGATTATTATATTTTATGTTTGATCATTTCCATGAAAAATTTATAATGGAGTTCTTATAATTATATTAGAAATTTCGCGCACCACTGCTGATATAATGTATGATAAAATGATAACATTTTCCTGTTATTAATCCATAATTTTTAAATTGTTCTTTTAAAATGGTGACAAATTAAAGAAAAAGTTTTATTTTTCGCTACAAAAGCTAAACAAAGCTGCTTATATGTGTAAACTCATATTATCAAAACCATACCAATAAAAAACTTTAAGATTTTTCTGAATACTGTTAAAAGATAACGATCGATCATTTTTGTACTTTTTTTAAAACAAATTAATTATATTTCGTCTGCTCAACGCATTGAGTTAAGGTTGGCTCAGACTAAAAACAGAGAAGAAAACAGCAAGCGCTAATTGGAAAATTGTTGTATGTTGTAATAATTGCTGCGCACACTAGGCTCAATGTAATGAAACCAGGCAAGCATTAAAAAAAGCTATTAAACTCTTTTTTTCTTTAAAAAAAGTTTTCAAAGATTCAATTTAAATCTATTAAGATACGTTACATAATGCTAGATCAGGAATGCAAAAACCCGGTCGCGCACTCGCACAGCGCGACCAGAAGATTTGCCCGTGCGACCGTAACTTGCAATGTACTCAGAATAACATGAATATGTCGGAGGTATAAAAATTTTTGGCATAACTATCCCTTAACAAAAAATTTTTGCACTCCTGCCTTAACATTGTAAAAATAACTTGACGAGATGGCAATAATATGTGACTTAAGTGTGGCTACTTTAACTTATTTTTAAAAAACTGAATAGTTCATCAGAAGTAAGGCAGGCAAAGTGCATCTAATTTGGATTAGATTAGATGGATAGATTATTAGCTTACAAGTGTAGCGGTGGATAGGTTTGGCGCCGTACGGATGGCCAGACGTACCGTGCCGGTAAGGCCTGCTTGAACTTGTTGTACTGCTTTGTTGACTGCTATTAGTGAATGCCAATAAAACTTTACTGCACACCGATTACAAAATGTAATATTACGCAATAATCTAAACAACAAACTGTTCTCGTGCCCTAATTCGTATCGTGAAATAACACAAATGTAATAGAAAAACCTTTTTAACTTTTTTCATTTGTCAGAAAATTTGCTATTGAATGATGTATTGGAGAGGTAGATAGCACTTGAAATCTTTGCTCAGTGACTGATTGAAGTTGACCAACTTTTTAGTTAATTAATTATTTAGTTCAGACCACCCATGTATAAGAGGCAAAATAAGCGAATGGCATTAGGTCTGCCACACTAGGGCCGTATATTTTTGCCAATTCGTATTAAACGTACGTATAAGAACGTGTTTACTCGTTTACAGTGCTTCTATATTACTGGATCGAATTTCACGCTCAATTAAGTCAATTGTCAACTTATCGCTGTAGGTATTGCAACTGCAACAAACAATTTTACTTTATTTCAGCTAAAAAATAATTTATTTTAAAGTAAGTTTACTAGATTTATGAATTTAAATAATAAATTATTATAAAAAAGCGAAAGCCTTCATATTCAAATTTAAATTTCTTTTTGGTGAACCCCCCCAAAAAAATAAAAAGGCAGAAAAAACTTCTCAATTTTTTCTCAAAGATCCAAAATAAAGACAATGATTTAGGTGAGAGCCTATGATTTGCCACTGAGAAAAGGAAAAAAATGGAAAACTGCTCAGCGTGAGAGCAAAAATTACCGCCCTGGTGATTTTCAAGCTTCGTATGCCAGGGAATTTGCTGATTGGATTGCTATTAAAAAAGATGCCAATAATCAGTAATGGAAGTGACATGCAATTGGTGCTGTTGTTTCAAGAAACAAGCAGATGCATCATCAAAATTTGTCTTGGGCTATAAAGATCCATTTAAAAGAGAAACTTTTAAGATTCATGAAAGAAGTGTGTCTTACAGAAACTGTGAACAATTATATAAGGCCCAGAAAAATCCAGAAAAAACACCACTAGCTAAGTGTATGTTAAAAATGGACATGGAAGAGATAAAAAATCTCAAGAAACTTTTAATTACTGCACATTTCATTGCATATTGGAACAAACCATACAGTGATTTTGAGAAGCAAATTAAACTTATCAGGAAATTGGAGATTTCATTGAAAGAAAAATATGTAAACAGAACAATATGCACGGAATTTATCCATTACATTGTTTCTTCAACTCAAAAGAAACTTATGGAAGACATTTTAAAATCTCCTTGTGTTAGCCTTCTACGTGATGGTTCCACTGACCTATCAGTTACGGCATCTGTTACTGTATACATGTGCTATATCACTGGAGGGGCTGTTGCAGAGTCTTATGTAGGTATGGAGGAGCTACCCAAAAAACTGCTGATAGCTATATTACAGCTTTGAATTCTCTCTCAGAACGACTGGGAATAACCCTATTTGACAAGGGAAAAGTGGTAGGTCTTGCAACCGATGGAGCAAGAACAATGTAGGGCTATCATGGTGGTATTGCTGCTAAATTAACAAAAGATATTTCATATTTGGTTGTTATTCATTGTGTGGCCCATAGACTCCAACTGGCAGTCCTGGATTCATTGAAAGCTGTACCATTTATGCAAGAAGTTGAGAAGACTTTCAGAGGATTATACATATATTCTTATTCTTTACCAAAGCGCTCGTCACAGCTAAAAGAAGTTGCAGCAGCTTTACAAATGCAGTTGCTAAAACTAAAAGATATCAATGCTGTGAGATGGGTTGCTAGCAAAGAACAAGCACTCCAAGCATTTTTGAAAAGTTGCCAAGCTGTGGTCTTCCAGTTGCAGAAAAATTCTAATGCGGGAACTTCTGATACCCAAAAAGCAAAAGTATTGCTGAAAGCCATTTGTAATTTTAGGTTTTTAAAGTATTGTCATTTTCTTTATGACTTTCTAGCAGTCCTACGCCCACTTTCTGCTACATTTCAAAGAGAAAACCTAATGTTTACAGAAATTAAACCATCAGTAAACCATGCTTTTTCTCTTCTAAGCAATCTAGAAAAAAACCGGGAGAGATGGAGAGTCTTTTATTGTCTGAAGTGTCTCCCGCTGGTGTCTTCGGAGAAGTTCAGTTAGAAAAAATAGAAGCAAGGGAAAAAACTAACAAAATGATAGAAAATTTATCCTCCCTGCTGGAAAAACTTCTCTAATAGAGCGATTCAAGACTCTCAATGATACAGTAACACAGAGCATATCTATTTTTGATACAATGGGATGGCCAGAGGGGAAAAAACTGTCAGATTTTGGGGATGCTGAGATTGAGCTACTGGTGCAGCATTTCAAGGAGCCCCTATCTAACATAGAAGTTCCAACTGCTTCATTTGCAAAGGAAATGCTGCTTGATGAGTGGTTTAGATTGAAATTACTGGGAAAAGATCGGTCTTTTCCCCGCCTTTGCAAACAGGCTATGCTACGCCCTGAAATATTTCCAGTGTTATCCAAACTAATGCCAATTGTCTTGTTTTAACCAAGTTCACCCGCTAGTTGTGAAAGGGAGTTTAGCAGAATGAACTGCATCAAAACAGACCGTAGGTCAAGACTACGGGCAACCTTGATTCACTCATAGTCATTGGTCTCAGTTGTATTTCAGTTAAGGACTTTGATCCAAATGAAAGTATTAGACTATGGCATTCATCAGGAGGACAGGACATCGTACGAATGATGTATGTCCTAGTAAAAATTTCTATGAGCTACCAAAGTTAAGAAAAATTTTTGCACCCCTGTGCTAGACACTATTTCTTAGCTCTATTCTATTAGCACAGGAATGAATATTTTTAACATCGTGGTCCAATTTTTGATAAAGTTTTTCTTTTTTTTCTTGTTTAATTTTCTTTCTCTTTTCTTAGTAGCTTTTATTTCAAAAAAGTAAGACCAAATGACATACTAATTTTTGACTAGTTGACCTACTATTTTTAATCTATTTTCCAACTGCCGTGCTAAACTTTCACCAATTTTTGCAGTTATATACAAGTATAGTACATACAGAAAGGTGTACAAGGTCTCACATTTAACTAAAGTTTTAAAAATTTTGTATCCCAAAAACTATTAATATTTATCTTATTTTTTCCAAGTGGAGACCTTGACGGGCGTTTTTGGAGCATTTCCATTCCTAACCTTAAACATTTTGAAACAACCTTCCCGTACCCGGCCCGTAACTTTTTTATATTTTGAATATCCCCAAGTTATTTACTTTTTTTTGCCTTAGAATGTACGTAAATGCCTAATGCGATGCATGAATTTATTAATAAGATCGGTCAACTTTCAATTTATTATAGAAAATAAAAGTTAAAAATTTAAAACCAACTGTATCATTATGAAAAATCGATTTCGACCTCTAAAGGTCATCATCAGTTTCTGTTAAAAATTAAATAGGATTACCATATATTTGACAAAAATTTTTGAAATTTCTACTTGTACTGTACGGGTCCTGACTCAACGACACAAAGTGAAGCTTTCAATAAAACTAAGAGCGAAACGACACAACAACTGACATAATGATTATGGATCACCTAACAATGAAGAAAACGCACAGTGTAAAACTTGTAGCGAAATTAAAACCGCAAACTCGCGCTAAGATTCAAAGTGTTGACTGAAAAGATTTAAAAAAACTGTTGTAGTTTAACTGTGTATAGTTTAAACGATAGTGAAGAATAAACGGGTTTAAGACTCAATCGCAATTATAAGACAGAAAAATTATATTAATATTAATTTTAGCATTCAAATTATTAATCCATTTATTTTCACACCAATCCAATAAAGTTTTATCCGGTTGTTCTACAAATATGACCATGTAGCATTCAGTGATGTCAGGTTTACCATTAAAAGCGTCGAAATGAAATTTATAAAAATGTTTAAGGAGGGCCGCTCGATCGGTCATTGTTATCCTTAAATTTAAATTTGTTCCAGAATGAGCGGTAGTTATTCCATCGGGTAGAAAATTTATTTTTTGTTTGTCCTACGTATTGCATTTTACAAAATTTACACTCTGCGACGTAAATACCATAATTTTTGCAAGTAAGATGTTGTTTTAAATTAAATTTTTTGCTATTTGAGTGCGAAATAACAGAATCAACTGTTTTAACCATATTTTTATAGTTTTTAAAGTTTCCACATAAAGCACATTTTCCACATGGATATGAACTCGGTTATCCGTATTAGGAAGAATCTGTGATAATTTTTTGTAATTCGTTAATTTAGTAGCAAATGTGGGTGGGTTTTTATATACAATAGCTGCTTCCGGTTTTAGTTTCTTTTCTTGGTTAGAGAGTTGAAGTAATTTGGTAAACTGCGTTGCCCAAACAATTCTGTTTTTTTGTGATGTTGCGATTTTGGCTCGAAACGATCTTCCCATTGTTTAGCAATTTCTAATATATTTTCTGTCATTTTTTGGTTAAAATTTAAACGGAAACATTTATCTTTTAGATGAACTAAACTTTTTAAGTAATCGGATTTACGTTTATTTAGGCGACGAAGTCGGACAGCTTCTCCAAAAACAATTGACTTGTATACTGATGTAGGATGATGCGATGCGCCACTGAGGAAACATCGGTTTTTGGCTGTAAATTTTATGAAATTTTTTGTAATAAAACCGCCTTGACATTTAGGGTTGTTACATGGAGTACATCTAAAAATTCTAGTTCATTATCCATATTTCCAGTGTTAATACTGTTAAAAACTAGTTGCAGATTGAAACATTAAACTGGGCTTGGAGTAGTTTTTTAATTTTTGTTGTTGTAGAATAATTATATGAAAGCCAAATGATGTCATCAATGTCTACAACTCTGCCTACGGATACCCTTTGTTTAAAACCCACAAACTTAATAATAATCAGTTACTAAAAGTGGACATATTGGTCATACCCAGAAGATTTCTTCAATCTGCAGGTGATATTACAACGTCTAGAATAACAGCGTTTCTGGAAATGATTTTTAAACCTATTAGCACAAATTATTGCCAATTTCAGTTAAATGAGTACTGCAGAAATTCAAAACATTACTTTATGGAATTAGAAAATTGGAAATCTACTCACGCAACAAATTCTACCTTCACTCTTTTTATCAATACCGCGGATGTAAAATTATTATATCCCATTGTAAAGGGTGATCTTATTTCCATTGCGCTAAACCATGCTTTGAAAACACAATCCAGTTTTAAGTTAGAAGCTCAACAGATTTTAGCAGAATCGACTATGACT
>OY796884.1:37576848-37937181 GCA_963680785.1 Diplosoma virens | reverse complement strand
CTTCTCCAAAAACAATTGACTTGTATACTGATGTAGGATGATGCGATGCGCCACTGAGAAACATCGGTTTTTGGCTGTAAATTTTATGAAATTTTTTGTAATAAAACCGCCTTGACATTTAGGGTTGTTACATGGAGTACATCTAAAAATTCTAGTTCATTATCCATATTTCCAGTGTTAATACTGTTAAAAACTAGTTGCAGATTGAAAACATTAAACTGGGCTTGGAGTAGTTTTTTAATTTTTGTTGTTGTAGAATAATTATATGAAAGCCAAATGATGTCATCAATGTCTACAACTCTGCCTACGGATACCCTTTGTTTAAAACCCACAAACTTAATAATAATCAGTTACTAAAAGTGGACATATTGGTCATACCCAGAAGATTCTTCAATCTGCAGGTGATATTACAACGTCTAGAATAACAGCGTTTCTGGAAATGATTTTTAAAACCTATTAGCACAAATTATTGCCAATTTCAGTTAAATGAGTACTGCAGAATTCAAAACATTACTTATGGAATTAGAAAATTGGAAATCTACTCACGCAACAAATTCTACCTTCACTCTTTTTATCAATACCGCGGATGTAAAATTATTATATCCCATGTAAAGGGTGATCTTATTTCCATTGCGCTAAACCATGCTTTGAAAACACAATCCAGTTTTAAGTTAGAAGCTCAACAGATTTTAGCAGAATCGACTATGACTTACTTGAATAACGTTATTCTACAATATTTAGATAAATTTTATGTACAAAAAAATGGAATTGTTACTGGTTTCATTCAGTTTCTATAACGAATATTTGCATGCATTATTACTATTGCCGTTGGCTAAAGTACTGAATAAAACTGTTGTCTTTAAAAGATACATTGATGACATCATTTGGCTTTCATATAATTATTCTACAACAACAAAAATTAAAAAACTACTCCAAGCCCAGTTAAATGTTTTCAACCTGCAACTAGTTTTTAACAGTATTAACACTGGAAATATGGATAATGAACTAGAATTTTTAGATGTACTCCATGTAACAACCCTAAATGTCAAGGCGGTTTTATTACAAAAAATTTCATAAAATCTACAGCCAAAAACCGATGTTTCCTCAGTGGCGCATCGCATCATCCTACATCAGTATACAAGTCAATTGTTTTTGGAGAAGCTGTCCGACTTCGTCGCCTAAATAAACGTAAATCCGATTACTTAAAAAGTTTAGTTCATCTAAAAGATAAATGTTTCCGTTTTAAATTTTAACCAAAAAATGACAGAAAATATATTAGAAATTGCTAAACAATGGGAAGATCGTTTCGAGCCAAAATCGCAACATCACAAAAAAACAGAATTGTTTGGGCAACGCAGTTTACCAAATTACTTCAACTCTCTAACCAAGAAAAGAAACTAAAACCGGAAGCAGCTATTGTATATAAAAACCCACCCACATTTGCTACTAAATTAACGAATTACAAAAAATTATCACAGATTCTTCCTAATACGGATAACCGAGTTCATATCCAAGTGGAAAATGTGCTTTATGTGGAAACTTTAAAAACTATAAAAATATGGTTAAAACAGTTGATTCTGTTATTTCGCACTCAAATAGCAAAAAATTTAATTTAAAACAACATCTTACTTGCAAAAATTATGGTATTTACGTCGCAGAGTGTAAATTTTGTAAAATGCAATACGTAGGACAAACAAAAAATAAATTTTCTACCCAATGGAATAACTACCGCTCATTCTGGAACAAATTTAAAGTTAAGATAACAATGACCGATCGAGCGGCCCTCCTTAAACATTTTTATAAATTTCATTTCGACGCTTTTAATGGTAAACCTGACATCACTGAATGCTACATGGTCATATTTGTAGAACAACCGGATAAAACTTTATTGGATTGGTGTGAAAATAAATGGATTAATAATTTGAATGCTAAAATTAATATTAATATAATTTTTCTGTCTTATAATTGCGATTGAGTCTTAAACCCGTTTATTCTTCACTATCGTTTAAACTATACACAGTTAAACTACAACAGTTTTTTTAAATCTTTTCAGTCAACACTTTGAATCTTAGCGCGAGTTTGCGGTTTTAATTTCGCTACAAGTTTTACACTGTGCGTTTTCTTCATTGTTAGGTGATCCATAATCATTATGTCAGTTGTTGTGTCGTTTCGCTCTTAGTTTTATTGAAAGCTTCACTTTGTGTCGTTGAGTCAGGACCCGTACAGTACAAGTAGAAATTTCAAAAATTTTTGTCAAATATATGGTAATCCTATTTAATTTTTAACAGAAACTGATGATGACCTTTAGAGGTCGAAATCGATTTTTCATAATGATACAGTTGGTTTTAAATTTTTAACTTTTATTTTCTATAATAAATTGAAAGTTGACCGATCTTATTAATAAATTCATGCATCGCAATTTGATCAGTTAAATAAAATCGTCAATGTAACTTTACTGGAAGAAGGGTAATAGATTTCTGATAAAAGTCTTTAAAAGCCTAATGTGTTTTTTTTTTTTGTTTAAACATGACGAATTCAGTATTGAAATCTCGCAAAAGAGCGTTTCATTCACATCTTCAAAAAAAGTATTTGACCTGCTCATCAATTTTGTATATACGGTCATCCCTCCCATAACGAACGTAGTACTCGGCCTAGTATGGGATTATCAGCACGAATACAAATGTTGAGCTGCTAGTATGCGGCTGTTTTAAAAATTGGTACAAGAATTAAACAGTTATTTTTCCAACAACATAAAGCATGATGTACTTTTTGGTATTTCCGTTTGGCTTGATTGTTGCTCTCTGCTTTAAACATAATCATTATTCTGAGTAGAAAATATTGAGAGATTTATCGTAAAGTGCTTTTCCCCAAGACACAACGGAAATCATTCAAATTGACTGAGTATTAAACTCGTTACCTTTTGTTAGCAAGTCAAAGTATTGTCCCACTGAGCTATTTCATGGACAATATTGTTTCTTTTTCTTTCCTTCTTCTTTTGGCTTTTCCCTTTCATCAGAGGTAGCCAGAGCGTATGATATTTTTCCACAGTGTCCTGTCTCCAATGTCCTTCTCCCTCGCAACAATTTTCCCCATATCTTCCTTCACTACATCTAGAAATCTTCTTTTTGGCCTCCCTCTTTTCCTCTATCCCAGTAACTCCATTTTCATCACCCTTCTTCTTACATACTCCTGATCTCTCTTCATGACATGTCCATACTACGTTAGCCTGCTCTCCCTCATCTTTATTCCTAACCGTTCTACCTTAACTGTATCCCTAATATATTGTTCTAACCTTATCTTTTCTCGTCACTCCCATAGCAAACCTCAACTTTTTCATCTCAGCAACTCCCATCTTTTCTACTTGTTTGTTTGTGACCGCCACTGTCTCAAGTCCATACACTATTGCTGGTATTACCACTGTACATTCTTCTTCTTTCTACTTTAGCTGGTAACCTCCTCTAACATATACTCCCGATACTCTCTCCATCCGTTCCATTCTTCCCGCACTCTCCTCTTTATTTCCCTTTCACAACTACCACTTTCTTGCACCGTTGATCCCAAATACTTAAATTCCTTTATTCTTGGTACTTTTGTGTCCTCCATCTTCACTGTTTCTTCTTCATTTCCTCCATTTATGCACAAATATTCGGTCTTTGGCCTACTTACTATTATCCTTTTTCTTTCCAAAGCATATCTCCAGCATTCTAGTCTCCGCTCTACGTCTTCCCTGGTCTCTTCGCAAATCACAATATCATCAGGAAACAGCTTCGTCCACGGTCGTTCTCTCCTTACTTCATCCGTTAGCCTATCCATTATCACTGCACACAGGAACGGACTTAACGTTGATTGCTGGTGCAGTCCGACCTTGACCTTTATCAACATAACGCATTTGTATAATCGGGGAAAAAGTTTTACGCCGGATGCCCTTCCTCCCGCAACCCTCCCCATTTATCCGGGCTTGGGACCGGCATCAGGAAACACTGAAATGTGGCCCCGATGGCTGGGTTACAATATTGTCTCTAAACATGTATAAAAAAAGTTTTCGAGAGCAATTAAAGTATTTAAAATATTTTTAAACCCAAAATAGCAACAAAATCATTGACAGACGCAAATAAGTTTATGGCAAATTGTACTAAACAAATTTAATTTTATTGCCTTTTTTAATTAATGCTTTTAAATTAACAGATTCACTTTCAAATTGTCTTGGTTTTTATTATGAGGGTAGTACTACAAGTGGAATTTACAACATCATGGTATCCGGAAGAGCTCAAAAAAATGAAGTTTATTGTGATCAAGAAACAGATGGAGGAGGATGGCTGGTAAATTGATAAAATTAAAATACGGACTTAATAACAAAGAGAAAAAATGTTTAAACCAATTAAATGATGCCAATCAGTGATTTTTAATAATGAGATTTGATTTAACTAATCGCTTTTGGTATCACAAGAACTTTTTTCAATTTTAAAGTTTGTAAAAAATAATAATTTTAGCTTTTACAAATTAGAAATTGTACAGTATTACCAACAAAAAATTTATTAAAACGCTTTGTTGTTTTTGTTGCGGGTGTTAAAACTGTTTTAATTAGCGTAATTGTGAAACACATTGTGGCAAGTCTGTTGGCACATGAGTTGAAAATTAGTGTAGTTTATTGCTAAAATAAATTTCTGTAACAATTTAACAACAGACACGAAACAACAACACAAATTGTTTAAAATAACAATTTTTTAAAATGCATTTGCTTGGAGATCAACCCAGGTTTTTGTTCTATTTATGCATTTGCATGGAGATCAACCCAGGTATAAACACCTTTCAAGATGCTGGAAAGGTTAAAACTTATTTTTATAAAACTCAAATTATTTTTTGCCATTTTACATACTATATTATATTTCTAATATAGTACGCGGGATTATGTTTACGCTTTTAGTTAAAAAAAATTTTTTTTTGAAAGTTTTAAACTGCAAACAATAATGCATTATTTCCTGCACAAGTTAAAACGAAGCGACTTTTATGATTTTAAAATCGTTTCAGTCGCATAAGCAGGTGTTAAAACTTGTTTAGAAACGGATGTTGGTCAAAAGTGAATGACCAGAAAAAGTATAAAGATGATATATATATATAAATACTAGATTACAAAAGGTCAGGTATTTATATATATATCACCTTTATACTTTTTCTGGTCATTCACTTTTGATCAACATCAGTTTTTAAACAAGTTTTAACACCTGCTTATGCGACTAAAATACTAGATTACAAAAGGTCAGGTCCAGATGGTAGGTGCTTTCACGCAGCCTGGGCCGTGAGTAAGTCTGTTCATTAATTTTAAAATGACAGACCGAAACCGAACCTGCCAAAACGGAAGGGTATCCACCCATTCCGATGTTCAGTGTGGGTCTGCTAATCGGCAAACGTCCTTTTCAGGACGGGGAAATGCTAGGATAAAACTGCCCTTTTCAGGGCACATTGCCAACAAGTTCCGAAGACCCACTATTCTTCAGCTGAACATCGAAGGCCTCACTGCAAGCAAGATGAACGTTCTTCATCACCGCGCTATGCAGTTTGAGGCACTCGTCATCCTACTGCAGGAGACCCACTGCACTGATGCAGAGAAGTTGGTACTACCAAACTATCAACTAGCTGGGTCTTCTTTAAGCAGGAAGCATGGTCTTGCCACATTTGTCCACGAGCGACTGAGATACACGGTTTTGGACCAATCTCCACCGACATCGGAGATCGAGTGGTTGTGTGTGGACGTTGATAGCTATAAAATAGTCAACGTCTACAAGCCACCGCCAACGCGATTGCGAACCCTGGATCTCCCAAAGTTTCCCCACCCCTGTCTTTACGCTGGCAATTTTAACTGTTGTCATGCTGACTGGGGTTACAATGACAACAGTCCGGATCGTGAGTGCTTGGCTGGCTGGGCAAGTACGTATTAATTGTCTTGCCCTCCTATATGCCAAGGGCGCTGCCAGTTTTTATTCCGGCCGCTGGAACACTGGTACCAATCCGGATCTAGCTTTCGCCAGCGTAGGTCCAAACAGTCGCTTACTGGATAGACGTGTCCTTGAAAAAATCCCCAGGTCACAACATCGACCTTCGCTTATTACACCACCAAGGTTTGCTATGGCAGTGCCAAGCATGCCTGTTAAGCGATGGAACTTCCGCAAGGTCAAATGGAGTCACTACATTGCTTTTACAAATAAATTCGCAAAGACTTTGTTGCCGCCTGATTCACTTGATGTGGATGCGGCTTACCAGGACTTCTGTAACACCATTAAGAAAGCAGTCAAAAAGACTATCCCACGCGGGTATCGAAATACCTACATTCCGTGTTGGGATGCAGAGTGTGAATCCCTCTATAAAACCTTTTCTGCAGTCTTCTCAGGGAGATGACTCAAGTTTGGCTGCTACAGCTCTGCTTGCCAAGCTTGACAGAAAGCGGAGGGATTGATGATCCGAAGCAGTTTGGAGCATTGACTTCTCACACTCTAGTCGAAAAGCATAGAGTATTTTGAACAACCTTACTGGTAGGTCACGACACTCTCCTCGTCACTGTTCCGTTTCAGCCGATGCTATTGCATCTCAGCTGGTTAGAAATGGGAAATACGAGGCTGTTGACCGCAAGTCATCTCGACTTGTCTTTCAAGAAGTGTCTGACCTTTGGAGGGCCACAACACCGAACGCAGTAAATATCTCTGACAATTTTTCACAGAGAGAATTTGCTGCTGCCCTTCAACATATAAAACCGGGTAAAGCTCCGGGACCTGATTCCATCTGCCACGAGCTTATATTCCATGCTGGAGCTGCTTTGAAGTCCTGGTTACGTGACTTCATTTCTTCCTGTTGCGCCGACTCAAAATTCTCAAGATCTGGAAAAGAGTGCTTGTGGTCGCGATCCCAAAACCAGGAAAGCCCGTGGGGGACCCAAAGAGTTATCTCCGATATCTCTGCTCTGTGTCCCCTACAAGATCCTTGAGAGGCTTATCTACACCTGTGTTGAACCATTAATCGATCCACTGCTCCCTAAAGAGCAGGCTGGGTTCCGACACGGGAAGTCAATTGTAGATCAAGTTGTTCTGCTAACCCAGAACATTGAGGATTCTTTCGAGGCTAAAAAGAAGGCCGGTGCCGTATTTATCGATCTGACAGCTGCTTATGACACTGTCTGGCACCGTGGCCTTACCTGCAAGCTGCTGAGAATACTTCCGGATAAGCACATGATCAAAATGATCATGGAGCTTGTCCGAAATCGAAGTTTTAACCTTACCACCGGTGACAGCAAGCAAAGCAGGCTACGCGGTCTTAAAAACGGCGTTCCTCAGGAATCGGTCTTGGCTCTCCTCCTATTTAACATCTATATGTACGATCTTCCTTCCATGATTTCCAGAAAGTTTGCTTATGCTGATGATCTAGCATTGTTGCACTCTTCTGGAAACTGGAAGGACTTGGAGGGGACATTAAGCCAAGACATGTTCACACTGTCAGCGTATCTCCAGACTTGGAGGTTGAAGCTCAGTCACACTAAGACGGTGACGGCAGCCTTTCACTTAAATAACCGAGAGGCCAAACGTAAGCTAAAGGTCTACAACAATGGTAAACTTTTACCGTTCTGTCCAACCCCTACTTACCTTGGGGTAAAACTGGACAGATCGCTCACGTTTCGTCACCATTTAGTGGCACTGCGCAAAAAAACTATCCACGGCGTCACACTGCTGAGGCGACTCGTGGGCTCGGGATGGGATGCTGGTGCTAAAGCACTACGCATAGCCACCTTGTCTCTAGTCTACTCAGCAGCTGAGTACTGTGCGCCAGTCTGGTGTTGCAGTGCTCACACTTGCCTCATTGACTTGAACGACGCCTCATTGACAGTGTCTTGAACGACGCCTAGAAGTCCTGGTAAGCCGCATCCACATCAAGTGAATCAGGCGGCAACAAAGTCTTTGCGAATTTATTTGTAAAAGCAATGTAGTGACTCCATTTGGCCTTGCGGAAGTTCCATCGGTTAACAGGCATGCTTGGTACTGCCATAGCAAACCTTGGTGGTGTAATAAGCGAAGGTTGATGTTGTGACCTGGGGAACTTGTCAAGGACACGTCTATCCAGTAAGCGACTGTTTGGACCTACGCTGGCGAAAGCTAGATCCGGATTGGTACCAGTGTTCCAGCGGCCGGAATAAAAACTGGCAGCGTCCTTGGCATTATACAGGAGGGCAAGACAATTAACACTTGCCCAGCCAGCCAAGCACTCACCGTCCGGACTGTTGTCGTCGTAACCCCAGTCAGCATGACAACAGTTAAAATCGCCAGCGTAAAGACAGGGGTGGGGAAACACTGGAAGATCCAGGGTTCGCAATCGCGTTGGCGGTGGTTTGTAGACGTTGACTATTTTATAACCATCAACGTCTACACACAACCACTCGATCTCCGATGTCGGTGGAGATTGGTCCAAAACCGTGTATCTCAGTCGCTCGTGAACAAACGTGGCAAGACCATGTTTCCTGCTTAAAGAAGACCCAGCTAGTTGATAGTTTGGTAGTACCAACTTCTCTGCATCAGTGCAGTGGGTCTCCTGCAGTAGGATGACGAGTGCCACAGACTGCATAGCGCGGTGATGAAGAACGTTCATCTTGCTTGCAGTGAGGCCTTCGATGTTCAGCTGAAGAATAGTGGGTCTTCGGAACTTGTTGGCAATGTGCCCTGAAAAGGGCAGTTTTATCCTAGCATTTCCCCGTCCTGAAAAGGACGTTTGCCGATTAGCAGACCCACACTGAACATCGGAATGGGTGGATACCCTTCCGTTTTGGTAGGTTCGGTTTCGGTCTGTCATTTTAAAATCAATGAACAGACTTACTCACGGCCCAGGCTGCGTGAAAGCACCTACCATCTGAGCTTCGCCGAATGGGAGCGACACTCTCCTTGGCTTACCGTGGATCTCTGGATCCCGATCATATCTTGTATGGTCTTTTAAGTGGGTCTTCAGATACTCGCCAAGTGAGACTAAGATCCAGACGCCCGTTTGTGCCAGGAGCGCGGAATCTTTTGGACAACCTTGCCAGACTTGGCATCCGCGCCTCTAAATGGACAAATCACAAATGGAAAACGGAGTACTGTGAAAATGCTTCCAGGCTCCGTGCTTTTGTGCCCGGGACCAGTGCCAGGCCTGTTGGGATGGGCTTACCCGAGCAGCTTGAGTTAAACTCAACCGCCTGCGAACTGGTGTTGGGCAATTCCATTCGTCCATGCACAAGTGGGGTCTCGCTCCTTCACCGAATTGCGAGTGTGGCGCCTCTGAGCAAACCACAGACCCTGTACTAACAGCGTGCCCTATACATCGGGCACCACATGGACCACGAGGTCTGACGGTTTTGGATGACGAGACTCGATGCTGGCTTAATGACATCACTGCCATCATCTGATCCAGGCAGTGCAGCAGTCTGGGGTAGTAAAAGGATAAACCCTCGGCCCCAGTTCTGTTTGTGTCTGGCCTGGAGTGGATGCCCTTCAAACGACGACGACGACAAAAGGTCAAACATAGTTGTGACTGCATAAAAGTTAATAATTGTTTACCAGTACTGGGCAACAATTTAAAAAGATGGAATGCAGATTTTAAAACAGTGCTGCTTTTAAAGATGTTGTTCTTATAAAAAAATTTAAGAATGCAGAAAAGTTTAAAATTACAAAAGCGAAATAAAAGTTATGATTGTAGCCAGGCGGTTAAGATATTAAAAATTAATTAACCCGTATCTTACCACCAAAAACTTTTCTAAAATTTCATTTTGATTTATTGCATTTTATGCAGCAAATACCGAAATCAAGTTTTTTTTTACTTAAGGTTTTATATTTTGTGTTTATTTAATGAAAAACGTATGGTTGGTTTTTAAGATAGCATTATGCGGCTACTTGCGAAACAAACTTTTACTTAAAAGTTTTTTTTCGTGTCATATACTTTGTTAAGAGAGTTTTTTTCGACACTCTTTTTAAAAAAATTTTGGTATAACGTCATAAGTAATAACGTCATTAACACTAGAAGGAACAAGTGCGTCAATTGACGAATCTAAATTTTTGCATGCCAATAAATCGCGCTTTCTGCAGTATTACGGCTTGGTACTTTTTGACTTTTATTTTTTTATTGGTAGACACTCTCAGACCCAATTTCGTGACTTGGGGACCAAAAATTAGCGAAAAAATTACAATACTATCGAGAAGGACCAAGAGCGTCAATTGACGCAAGTCGGGGTAACACGTCGAAGTACCCATACCAACCGGTTTACCAATAGTTTCTTGGTAGATATCATTATATTGTTTTTTTTCTAAAGCAGTTTTTCCATGGCATCAAAGAACGTAGGCAGCGTATCTTGCTTATGACGTAATACTTGTGTGTTTTAAGTTTTTTTTGCGTTAACTATAAGAAGATCAGGTAAAGACTAGCTTAATGTAGTGAATATTGATGCTATAGAAGTTAGTATTATGAGCAATAAGGTGCAGCAGAGGATAAGCTGTATTTGAGGGCCATCGTTATTACCTTTACTACGCTACATATTAGTCAGAGAATCTCTAGATAGATTATTCCTGAGAATAATATGTTTATTCTTAGCACCACAGGAGCACAAGTTTAAAATAGTTTGTGCACCAAGCATTTTGCATAGTGTCTAACGATGGATTGTTTTTCAGAGGTCAGAAGCCAAGTAAATTACTGATATAGTATTTTCTTTGCGTGTAAAATGTCTCAAAGGTTTGCTGCTGATCAAGCATTGCAATTGTTGCAAAGTATTGTTTTAGAGTGTTCTGAAGGTAAGTACTCAGATTCTGAATCTAATGAAGTCAGCAATGTGATCGCGGATATTCAAAATGAGAAGGATTCTTCTGATTTGGATGACGAATATATAAACCAGGAAGTACCAACCAGCACAGATGATGGTGCGCGTGCTCGAAGCAGCAATGATAATGATGAATAAACCCTTTTGGTCAAAGACGGATCCCATTGGCGGGGCTCAGTTTCTTCCCAAGTCACTGCAGGACGACTACAGTGACTTGGGAAGACGTCTGTATAATGTGTCAAAGCCCAATATGTGGAAAGTGTTGCAGTAAACAATGCTTGTCGTGTCTGTAATAAAGCTTTGAAAGCGTGCTTATTTTGTTGACCTAGATACTTGGCAATGTAGTAACTTTTCAAATGTGTTCGGTTTGGGTTTTAGAAGCCTTACAATATAGAGAGAAACACATACAAAATTTCAAAAAAAAACGCGTGCGTCAATTGACGCGTTTGGTCCTTCAAAGTAGTCGCACATTTTGGTCCTTCTAGTGTTAACCAATTTTTTTGTTACAAACGTTTTTCAAAAAATTTGATAAATATAGTTATAGTTTTTTGCAAGTTTATATCGTAATATTCCTCGTAACTACTCTAAAGGCATTAGTCTTTGAAGAATCATTTATAAAAAGAAAGTTTCGCTTCAAACTCAGCAGATTTTACACCAAATCAATAAAAATGTTTACAATTTAATTGTAGCTAAAACGTTTATTTTGTACCAAATAGAAAACAAATGAAAACTCAAAACCCTTGACTTAAAAAGTTAAATCTAAAATTTTACAAGCAACAATAGAATCCGTCTTCCCAAAACAAAAATACTTTTCTATTTTT
Source organism: Diplosoma virens (assembly GCA_963680785.1). Lineage (NCBI taxonomy): Eukaryota > Metazoa > Chordata > Ascidiacea > Aplousobranchia > Didemnidae > Diplosoma > Diplosoma virens. Next base: position 37,925,544 of record OY796884.1, on the reverse strand, counting down.
TCATTTTTATTTGTATTTATCTTCCTGACTTGCAGAAAAACTTCCGAGACATATATTCAAGACATAAGCACATGCAGTTATATGCTGCAAAGATGTGCAAAGCCTCGAAAATTTTTACTTATGTAGATGAAAATTTTTGAAGCTTAGTGAGTTCAAAACAATATTTCATTTTTTAAAGCAGAACATAGATGCATCATCAAACCAAACTGGTCAAGCAGCACATTTGTAAACATTAACCTTAGAAAAGTGAAGAACTGTGAGAGAGTCAGTCAAAGAATTTTGGCACTTAGCTGTAGTTAGCATAGTGACTGATTGACTGACAATGCGTCGACAAAATTCTGGCAATGTTTACCTTCTGAAACTTTTTATTTTTGGTCATAAGCCTTGTTGTGTTGTTTTGCCTCAGTTAAAATAACTTCGTAAAAAGTAAATTCCATTCTTTCCACCTACAACTGCTTTTTCACTGCTATTGTGCATAGTAGCATCATAAGATCCACGTATCGTTTTAGTTCTTTCACATCCTTTACTACGGCCCAGCAAAGCGATTTGCCCGTAAATCTTCCGATTACAAAAAAGTTTTGTTTTGAAGATGACGCAGTAATGAAAAGCTTGTGAAAAAATTGCACTTTAATTTCGGTTAGCTCCACAAAAATGATGTTAAAGCGTTCACAAACTTTTGCTTAAGGCCTAGGCTTGGATCAAGATCTGCTCCTACTTTTTAGTATGGTTGAGCTGAATGCAGTATTCATCACAAGTTGCAGCAAACCCACTTTTATAGCCAAACTTCATTGGCTTTCCATGTCTTTATACATGTCTCACGTTTAAATTTTTATTTTGTTTATCAAATTATTGCAAAGTAGAGCCTTGCATACTAAACTGTTTGTCAGCCAACTGTACAATCAAACTAACAAAATGATTGCCAAACAATAGATAGAATTACCAAGAGATAGAAAGAAAAAGGACGCTGTGGCGTCACAGACAACAAAAGAATAATGATTTTGTGAAAGTACACGGACCGTGTTTTCCCAAATATAAGACTTACCTGAAAATAAGACCAAGCGTAAATTTTTATGATGACTTTAATATAAAACCTATCCTTAAAATAAGCCCTAATGGATATTGGAAATTATGACGTCATAAAAGTTAGGGTTAGTTTTAGGTAACACGCTGTAGCAACAAACAAGTGAACCTGAGCAACAACAATTACATGATTGCTAAATTTTTAGATTAACAGTTAAATATTGCAACATTAAATAAGAAAATTTTTTTGCGCATATTCATTCAGAGACAAGACGAGTAAAAGAAAAAGTTATTCAATCGAGTACAAGAAAAGAATCGTGGAGGAATAACAGGACAAGAATCTTACTGCTTTCTGTAAAGAAAGAAATTTGGATTTTCAAATATTACAAAAATTACTATTAGACTACAATAAACTCAATAAGCATGTGAACGAGAAAAATGCAAAAAAACGCAAGTGTGAATTACGTCGACAACCAATTCTGAGTTGGAAGACGTCATCTGTGAATGGATTGCTAAAAGGAGAACAAAATCTTTACTTATTTGCTGGGCTGATATTCAAAAATATGCCCTTACAAAAGCACCACAATTTAGTAATACTTCCAGAGTACTTCAAAGCATCAAATCAATGCTTGAATAATTTCTTAGAATTATCTCGGAACATGAATTATCTCTTAGAAAGTTAACAGCCATGTTCAAACTGGAAGATGCTGAGATTATTCAACGTGTATTATCGTTTAAATGATTTTTTGATGGAATAACCTTTTCTAAATATCGTCTCTCCAACATGATTTCATGGATCAAACAGAAGTATGAATACATGGGTGAAGATCTCATTCGACAATCGATTAAAAAAGTGCGTTGTCTATTTACGTACATTCCCTCAACTGGCTATGAAAGTGCACGAGTTATATGTATTTTGGCGATCTGTTTCGATGGAAGTAAAGTCTTATATCTAGTCATCAACAAAGGTAAGAAAAATACAACTGAAAGCATTTCAGGCATCTGTGTTTTGCAAACTGAAAAAGCGTGAAGTACGCAAGCAGTTATAACAAAATAGCTCGATTTTACGCTGCCATTAATTTTAAAAGGAAGCCAAAGAGGTATAATAGTTTGGAACGCGGCCAGCACGTTTCACACAAAAGACATGAAAACATTCCTTGTAGAAAGGAAAATAGATCAAATAATAATTCCTGCAGGAATGACTACTTATCTACAGACTCTTAATATTGCAATAAATAAACCATTCAAGCAACATGTAACATGAAAATTAATGACTACATTGAAGACAGAATGGTAAGGAATGATCGTGGAAATTTTGTTAAGCCTAAATTTTAAGAGATTGTTACTAAGGTGACACATTCATGAAAAAAAATTACAAATAGCTGTGTTACCAATGCATTACAAGCAGATTACCAAGATAAAAATTTATTTAATAAGACCTTTACAGTATTGCTCCACATGAGAGAGTAGGTGCAAAATAATTCAGTTAAATGAAAATTCCGCAAAAACTTTGGAATTCATTGACTTGCAAGACGTTTCAGAGGACGGTGATATAGTCATTTTTAAACGATTTATAGTTCAAGTAAATGTAGATCGGCTTTCATATTTTTGGTATATTTAAAAATCTCATAATTCTCTAATTGGTAACTTTGTTTTTCATAGATAGAAATAAAAGACATTAATGAATGTAACACAAGCGAATAACACAGCCTTCATGTTATTTTTAAGAAATATTTTTATTCGGTCATCTTGATATTGCTACTAGAGAAACTTTTTTCTATTTTTTTTTAATTCATAATATTTCTAATGCAAATATTTAGTTTCAAGAAAATTAAGTTTAAACATGTTTCATTTATTCACGATTTAAAACATCAAAACTAAATTTAATAAAGTTTTTGTGAAATCACGTAAAACGTAAGCGTCGGCTTAAACCCGTGATGAAGGTCTCGAGACTGGTCTGGGTCTCGAGATTTTTTGCGATCTCGGTCTCGTTTTGGTTTCGGCCTTTTGCTGATATTCTCGATCTCGGTCTCGAGGTCATGTCGTCTCGGTCTCGTGTTTTTTAAATTGGTCTCGAGACCGGACATTTTTTGATGTTATTGTGACAAATTTTGCAATTTGCTTAAAAATTATATTCAATTGACCACCTTTGTCGCAATTTGAAGTGGTAAAAAGCTTAGAGTCAAACTTCTTTAATTTTTAGTTTTGCGACTTTCTTCGTTTATTCCAATAAAGATTTTTATTGTGATCAGGCCCATATGTTACAAGCTAATCTCATTACAAAAAACTTTATTTAAATTGTTTTTTTTCGGCAACAAACAAGTCTGGTAGTGCTTTGAATGCTTTTATCCACACCCTTACCGTTGAAACATTTATACCAAATTAATCCAATTTTAAAAAAATCAAGTACCGTAACTTGATTACGTAAGCTAGTTTTTCGTTAGATTAAAAGGCAAGCTTTAACAGAAGAACATTAGAAATAATACAGAAAAGCTAGGTCTACAACAGAAAAATAAATTGTCTAGCTTAAATTTAGCCTGAATGTAGCAGTAGCCCCAGAGAATAAACAAAGACTTTTAAATGTTTTTTGTTACAGTTAATCTACAGCTAGTTACCAAACTTAAAATTTAGTACGCCTGCCAAAAATTGCTTTAACAATATGTTTTAAAGCAGATTAAATAGGATAAAAAAAACTTTAATGTTAACTGGAAGCTAAAGTTTATAAATATTCAGTTTAAAATCGTCTTAATGCAGATTTAGAATTAGACTGCAAAAGTGATAACGCTATGTTAACGATAAAGTTGCTCGCAGACTTAAAGCGGGTACAATAGTAGACAATAGTATAGTTCAGACCAAAATATGACCTGTGAATGCTCAGAATATGGCCTGCAACATAATTAATGAAGTTTTTATTTCGAATGTTTTTTAGTTTGATTAGGCAGGAGTGCAATTACATAAAATGATGCAAAATTTAAATCACTAACAGCTGGGATTACACCACGGGTGCCCCACTTTTACATGCTGAGAGTCAAATTTTTTTGAAAGTACTACCTGGGACGCAATTGGTAGAGAATAATAGTGAGAAAACTTGTTTTGGTTTTCAATTTTGATGAGCGAACCCCTTCTTCCAAAAAAAAAACTTTTCCTTAGAACCTATATATTTTTTCCTAAATGAAGCAAACAAGTTCTTGTAATAAAATTTATGTATGCAGTAATTTGAGCACCCTATATATATATTTATTAATTATGGCCTACGATTATTTAGAAAAAAGAGGAAGTAGTGTCCCTCTGCATTGCAACGGTTGCCCACCCCTTTAGTTTTTTATATTTTTTTATTTTCATTTGTACTTTCATCTTCCTGCCTTGCAGAAAAAGTCGGAGGCGCTATACTTAGGACAAGCAATTATCCCGAGCCGCTTACGGAGATACCAAGATATTGCTGTCTGTTTAAAATTTTTATTTTGCTTTTTAGTTTTATAGAGATATGACTGAAATTTGAACTGATTGCCAAGATTGTTTTACGGATAGATAGGATCCGTCCAGATTTTTATTCCGTATTTGCCTGGCTTTGAAGGAATGTACTGCTTGAAAGGGCAACGTCCCCTGAAGCATACCAACTGTTCTTCCACTGTCATGTTTGATCCACAAGTGTAGAAATCTCGCAAGTAAGAGTCCCAAGTTTCAAACACTTCTCTGATGGGTTGCAGCTTGTCAGGGGAACAATTTTTTCGTCTTGATTGTGCATTGTCAACGCGTAAAATTTCTTGATACCTTCTTCTACTCATAGTGTGATTGAAAATGGGCCGGCTATTAGGTGTACTCCATAGCTGTGCAACGCTTTCGTTATTGCACTTATATACCCCAATCAAAATAATTACGCCAAGAAAAACCTTGAATTCTTCATCATTCACGGGTTTCCATGAGCTACCATATACTATGGCTCCTTCATGATTAGTCCACTGACATATAGTTTTTCGAAGAGGAGTCCGAAAAAATAAAGTGAAAGTATCGCTTATATCTGAGCACTGAGATTTTGCAAACCTTGTGGGTCCTGGATTTTGTCGAATGACATTATGCGCAGCTGCTCTACCAGCATTATTTGCAAAAGGCGTTGTTTGCCACGTTTCGGTTTTGGAAATGAAGTGGCTTGCAGAAACAGAGGAACATTGTTGTTCATCCATTTCTTCTTCAGAATATGAATCACATGAAGATATTTCCTCCACGTCTTCTTCGCCATCATCGGTAGAAATCGAATCCAAGTTGCTTATTTCTTCTTCTTCGCTGTCGCAACTTTCGAAAAAACCCAAAACCGCCTCATCGGAGAGATATTTTGACATGCTGATTCTTTGCAGTTAACTCATTTGTAATTGTTTTCAGGTCTATTTTCATTTTGTTTTTATTTTTTTATTAAGTAAAAGATTTATTTTTTATTTGTGGTATATAAGCAGTGCAATTGTGAGTTTTATATTTTTTCATTTTCATGTTTTATTAAGGTCACTTAGTCATAAAACAACTTGGGGTCAATTTGACCCCACTGGTATATGATGCTGCATTTTTTATTAGGTCATGATAAAGATGTCCAACACTGAACATTTTTTAGGTCAACAAACTTCTTCAATATAAAATAAAAGTCATAGAGTTTGATAGCGCTGCCGCCAACAGTTCAGCCACAATAACATTTTAAAAACGTAATTGGGGTCAAATTGACCCCATGGTAGACTGAGGGTTAATATTTTAGATATGGAATTCTTTTAATTAGCAGTGACATGCTAAATATCTTCGTTAAATAATCCTACAGCTAAAGTAAATGCTTCGTTTATTTTTGACAAACATAAAGAATTATAATTAATTTAGAGCAAAATAACACAAAAGTGTGATTTATAAACTTTAAACACTTTGGTTTTAAGAATTGGTAAAAATGATCTATTATAACAATATTTTATGATGTACAAAGTGCATCGAACTTGGTTGCTGAAAATTTCCTACAGGCAATGTGATTCAATGTACTGCATTCACATGGATCAAGAGTTGTAATCCTGTTTAATCTATGATCTCCTTTTGCTCAAAATGTTATTCCGTGTACCCTTATACAAAAACAGTTTGTTTTGTATTGTTCGTTTGTTTTGCAGAATTCAAAGTGAAGTTACAATCCTAGTATGCAAACTAAGTAAAAACCAAAATTTTGAATTACACAACCGTGTCGGCCGCAAAAATCCGTTTGATTTATGTGCCGACATTTTTTTGTGTTCAAATAATTTTCAGTTACAAATTCTAGTACGAAATCGAAGTGAAGAAAAAAAAAAGGGATGGCATCATTTAAATTGAACCAACTTTTACAGTCAAAACGGTTGTGTAAATCAAAATGGTGACTTTTTTGGGGGTATTCCAAGTAAATATAAGGTACGAATTCTAGTTCTTGACGTGGTGAAATCAAAATACTTTCGTTGACTGTGTTGTTCTGTGGACTACGTAAATATAGTGCCATGGTCCCCAATTGAATATTTTTTTTTGTGTGTGAATTCCATGAAATTTCCTGTGGACGGTCCACATAGACCCCAGTTGAGAACCTTTGATATTGATGATGTTCGATTCAGTAAGAACAAACTTTGGTAGGCCATTCTTTAATATTTTTATTTTTATACTTGTATCTACTGTAAATATTGTAATTTTATGAATACGCTTTGTCAAACTTCATTTCTAACATCTTCGTCAATGCATAAAATTCCGGATCGCATAAATAATAGCTTTAAAACTGCTAAAATAAGATAAGAATGACTTGTTGTTCACTTTTTGCAAAAATATTGAATTGTTTAATGTTATTGGTTGGTTTGTTTTAGTTTCAAGTATTTTCTTATTTGTGAAGTTGGATATTGATTTTAAACAGTTTAAATACAGTTATTCTGTCTTTTGTTTGCGTCAGTTACTTATGACATCATAATAGGTTAGTATACTTGAAAACAAGATTTAAAACAGTTAATTTATATACACACTGACAGATTTTTATTTATGCATGCATGTTTTTTTTATTTCTCAGACGAAAAAGCATAAATCAAAAAACAAAACACATTAAAAGCTGACAAAAAGGAAGCAGTAAAAAGCAATATATGTTAGGACATGCAATTTAATTCTTACATCCTGATAAATAATTTTACATCAATTATTATATTTTACGCATTGATAAGAATTGGATTAAATTTGATTTTCAAGAAAATCGATCTCCAGTCTCACCAGCATCGTGCATGGTATCAAGGGTAGTAGTATAAAATGCCATAATTACATTTTATTTTATGAAGGTTTTTCAACGAAGAATGGACGGAAGTGTTGATTTTTATCGCAACTGGAATGAATATGAACGTGGATTTGGAAATTTAAACGGAGAGTTTTGGCTTGGTGAGAGATTTACCGAAACAATTAATTTTGAACTGTTTCTCTCTTTGAAGTTTATTATATGATAGTTGAGTAAATTATTCTTTATTCGTGTCACAATCGCAACAAGCAGCACCAACACATTCATCAGAAGAGATATGATTTAAACTGATATTATTGATTCATTCATTTAGTTTTATTTGCAATCAAATTACGGTATTAAGTTTTCCGAATTGTTATTGACAAAGCGATTGGGAAATAGGGAACTGCACAAATACATTATTACACGAATTACGTCAATTGAGCGCAGTCCCTGTACATTCAAAACAAAGTAGCTAAGTTAATTTGAAAGAAAAAAAAAAGAAAACTATTAAGATAAATTAGAAAATAAAAATAAAAAATATACATCGTTTAACAGCGCAAAAATTAGTAATTAGATTTGCATCTCTGAGTTATGTAAAGAGAACGTTGCGTAATCATGGGTAGAATAAACAACAACCTCTGTGACCAAAAGAATTAAAACTTAAAAAAGGCTGAAACAGGCAAAGCAACCTGAAGAAAAAAATCTTGTCGCAGGTCAAAAGGAAAATTTCAAATTAAACTAAAACATTAGAGTACATAACAAAAAAACAAACGTCTTTGCTTTCATATTCGAAAAAAGTTTTATTTCATTGTTTTATACCAGAGTTGGTGGTAAATTTTATGGTGATAGCGATTGATACGATCTCGGCTCAACTCCTATCCTCGTCATGCTCTTACGCTTTCGAGAAATAAACTTTGTGTGACTTTCCTCTTTGAAGTTTAAATCACAATCATATCAATTTATGATAATTACAAACCCATTTGAAAAATTTAACTGGGCAACAATATCTTGTTATCTCTAAAAGCAGATCATGGTAACTTCTCGACGGTTCTTTTAAATTTAGGAAAAACTAAGTTTATTTTTTAAATCCAGGCATTGAATAACATTAGCAAATGACATGACTATTTTGTCACTGCGTGGTACACTCTCTTCAAATTAAAGACAAAAAATAGAAAGGTTTTTCCTTCTCTCAAAAAACTACGACCTTAAGCAAAAAATACTATAATTCTTTGGAAGCATATGATCGGCCGTAATTTGCTAACACCTGATTTCTATTTTTATAGTTTAATTTTTTTTGCGTTAAAATAAGGTAAGCGTAACCAATTAACTTTGATGACCGTAGTTTGGTGATCACTGAAAACTTCTCTAATTTTAACGTCCTGCCGTTGCTTCAAGTCAGGAGAATAAATAGTTGATACGATGATTATGTAGTTGTTGTTTAGCCTGTAATTGACGGAACAGGTGGTTGGCAAAGTCTTAGTCTTTCGTAATTTTCGCTGAAACATAATTTGCTGTTCTGTTTGCTATATTTTGCTTTGACTTTTCTCCTTTTCAATCAAATTTTATTTAGTTGAATCGATGTTTTTGGATATCAATGAGGTTATTGCTGTGTGTAGAGTTGTTTTTGGACACCAAGCATAACAAGATTTAATAACACAAACACTAAAGGCTAAGACTAAGAAAAAGAATAACCGAGACACCAAGCGTGAGCTTTAGCACAGGTTGTCGTCTCCATTATTTAAATAAAAGTTATTTAATAAAATAAACGTTTGTCGTCTCGGTTATTTAAAAGAAACGCTGCCGTCACCGTTTTAGTATCATTGAGCTTCAACCTTGAAGTCTGGAAATACGCTTCAACATGAACTTTTTGTCTACACAGGACGGAGTTGTAAACGGGATAATTAGTTCAGGCCCAAAAAAGCTCAAAAATTAAGTTTAATCAAAAATACGTTTGAGTTTTGTATTTTTGTGTTTTTGATTCAACACTTTTGTGTTTTTGATTGAATCGCCAGCAGCGATTTATTTTATTTTTTTATTTTTATCTGCATATTTATCCTCCTGACTTGCAGGAAAGCGGCGGAGACACCATACATAGGGTAAGCAATTACCCCAACCTGCTTCCAGAGATGCCAAGATATTGCTGTCCGCTAGTAATTTAGTAGAGATATGTCTGTTGTTTGGAACTGCTTGCCAAGACCACCAAGCAGGAGAAAGTGCCGTAAAGTGTCTTTCCCAAGAACACAACAGAATGGCGCAAGTGGGTTTTGAACCGCAACCATGTTGATCATCAGCCGGGTGCTTTAACCACTCAACCACGCTGCCGACTTACTTATTCTTTAAACGCTTCTGATGAAATTTTGTTTTATTGTTTGGCTTCTTCTTTGCTCTAAAAAGTTTTTAGGTTCACTGAAGTAAAAACTTTTTTTTATTTCTAAGATTGTTTCTGTCCAAAAGAAAACTGAAAAGGTAAATAACTGAAGTAATTGGCTATGTGGGTTTGCTTTAAATTTAAGAGAGGACGGTCAACTTTTTTTAAGGTGTTATCTTAAACTGAAATAATAACATGATAAATTTATACCCAAACTAAAAAACTAACTTATACTTGTTACATGGGCGATACAACAGCCGTAACACGTATTTGTGTAAATTAACGTCTTGAAATGCAAGTTCGACAAATCAAACTTTAGTAACTGACACTAAGCTAAATACAACAAAGTTTTTAAGGTCGAATATTATAAATCATTATGATAGAAATTAAAAGTATTAAAAATTTAACACATTGAGCTGTGACTTTCCGATGATTTAAATACAATTAAAAATATCCTTAAAAATCAATTATTGATAAGTTATACAGCTAGATAACCATATAAGTGTATAATTAATCATACCAGTAATCAAACCGTTTTAACATTGGGGATTAAATAGTTGAGAAATAATTATTGCCGTCCAGCAGTGTGTCTTATCTTGATTAAAAAAAATCCAAAATTATAATGCAGACCAAAATAAAAGCTTTTCACTTTATTTTATCATACATTTGCTTTAAAGAACTAGGTAGATTTTTATTGTTAACGTCAGTTTTTAGTGATGATAAAATTTATCAAAATAAAATAATTGCTTATTTTCACTTACCAAATTGAAATAGCTTAGTAAAATGTGCACGGCCATCTGATAAAGCTTGGGCTCACTAGTCAAGAAGCGAATAGTTAGCTTTTTTTTTGGAAAAGAATACCTCTATTGTATGGCCATATATGTAGGCTTACCATACATTTCAGTTTTGGCGGGACAGTTCTGATTTTTAGGGTTTTGTCCCGGCCCATTTGCCAGATATTCCGCCAAAAATCCAAGACAGACTCGAAGTGAAGACCTCCTTTTTCTTAGAGAACACAACTTTTTAGGCACGAAAATCAGGAAATTCGAGATGGATTCAAATTGCAGACTTTTTTTTAGAGAACACTAAATTTTAGGGACAAATTTTTTCTACTAATGAAAGTCCCGGTTTGCCCCTTGAAAATGTGGTAACCTTGCATGTAACAAACCTTTATTTTTTAATTCAATAATAATTATTTTAATCATTGCTGTTTATTTTAAAGTTCTCATATTTAACGTGCCACAACAAATAAAAAATTATAGATTTGAGAGCAACAAATATTTGATCTTTTAGAAGCAAATGTTTGTGATAGTTTAGAATGGTTGTAGTGCCTCTTTCATTAAAAATATGTCGAGTCATAAAATGTTGCAATATTTTATCTTGGTTTTACCAACGCTCTTTTTCATAAATTTTAACCATTTAGCTAAATTATAATCATGAATGAATTTGAGTACAAAATGGCAAGCTATTAAAATTTAACTGTACTTCTATATACAGTTTAATGTAATGTGAGGGAGTAGATGGTCTGCCATCTAGTGCAGTCATGCAAGTCTGTTGAAGCAGTAGTGATGTCTGATGAAATAGGTTGTTGTGTTTGATGGGGTGGTAGAAATTTTGGAGTGTTTATGTCTAATGTGACGTAATTGGAGTTAAGCAAGATGTCTCCAACCACTTCTCCTTTATGGTCTTCGGTTGGAAAGTACCATAACGATAAGTAAGCATTGACATCTACTGTGATGATTGTGTTTAAAAGATTTTTTATGGTTGTAAATGTGCTGGATATAATCGAGTGTTCGTTTGTTTGTGATAGCTGAGTGGAATGTACATATTTGCGATATGTAATTGCTGTGATGTAGAAAGGTGAATTTTGATGATTTGTATCAATGGAAAAGATGTTTGATGTATAGGGCAAGTTTTTTCAATAAAGTCAATTTGTTATTACAGCCTCAAAATGCCTCAAAACGTGTAAAAATGAAAAAAAATTGTTATAAAGCCATATGGAAAAAATTATAAAGTCAATAAAAAGTTAATTTTTGAATATATACGATTTCATGCCTATAGTGATAAAATGTTATGTCACTGTTTTAAGACACAAATTATATTAGATTTGTTAGGTGAACAGAATGCCAAAAGTGAAAGTTTAGCAGCACATAAAAGTGTCGTGAATGAGTTTCCTGCAGAGTTTAGTAAAACTCTGATGAATAAATTATTTTGCAAGCTATGTGAATGCGTAGTTACATGCTCAAAAAAGTTCTTCATGGACAGCCACAGCCAAACGCTTCTCTCAGAAACCAAGAGGCAACCTGTGAATGCGTGGATGTACTGTCTGTGAATGTGTGGATGTATACAATACATTTTGTGTATGCATTTTTTCGTTTTATTTTGTTTATTCTTAAAATAAATTTCTATAATTTGAAAGAGCACGTTTTCCAATTTTATAGGTCACTAAACACTTGCCCTATTGATGTATATATTTGTGAAAAATTGATGTTGTTTTTAATGTGAATTAGGAGGGCTCTTCCTTGTTTGTGAGCGCAATCTTTTCTAATAGGGGTGAAGTGAGGAATGTTTGGTGTTTAATCGGATTGATTGAGTTTTGTCTTTTGTACTTCTATGATAGCTTCTGGTGTATTTTTGATAAGTAATTGTATTTTATCTGTTTTGTTTCAGATGCCGTTTGCATTAAGTTGAAGGACTTTGAGAAAGTTCTCTGGTGATAATGTGTTTTTTTGTGTTCTGTGGTTAAAAGTGCTGTGAAGTATGCAGTACCATGAGTTATTGTAGTCGTTTGTTGTGATTTGGGAGCATTTTAAATGCATCCAATGCCTTGTGTAATTACATAAAATAGATGTTGGATGTTTAGTTATAAGTTTGAGACAAATATCACAAACCCATTTGTGTGTTTTTGGTCCAGGGTCTGGGTGTATGTTGCCCCCAAGAAGCAGCTATCTGATCATCCAGTTTGTGAGTAAACTAAAAAATTGGCTTTCTCGAGAAGCCAGAGACGAGTCTTTTTTTACGAAATAAAGCCAGAGCTTCACCCCATAGAGATCAGACAAAAAGCAAAAATACGCCAATTTGTTTTTGTTGAAAATCAACTTCTAGTGTCCTAACCTCAACGAAGCTGACTCGCTACAGAAGTACTTTTTGAATAAATACAACTACCTGAACGCGGACCTTTATACCTTCCTTTTTTAATCACCCGAGGCAGAATAAAAAACTGTTTTGGGTAACATATCATGAATTTGCAGTATAACCTACTGCGAAAAGGCTTTTATGTAAAGATTTCCTTCTCCTAGACTGCTTGCTTCCCACAGCTTTTGAGCGCAGTCTGCCCCGGTTTAAAGTTGCCATCTTGTAAACTACATTTTGTCTGGTCTCTGTCTGAAAACCTCTTTGGCAAGATATTCCTAACAGGAGAGATAAAATCTCCGGCCAACACAACTTTACAGGACACCGAGACATGCTAACTTTTCCACCACGGTCCAAAGTAGTAAGTAGTTCATAGCAAAAATTATTGATTTGTTATCTTAGTTATTTAAGATTTAAAAATCAAATTTATTAATAATAACTTTGTTGCTGCATAGGGTTGGATTTGTTGCATGCAATCACATCGTCAAATTCGTATCAACTTCGTGTAGATCTTGAAGATTGGGAAGGAAACACAGCTTACGCTATTTACAGGTGATAATTTTATTTTAAAAAGCTAAATTAAAAACACTTTTGTGTGAAGAACGTTTAATAATCAGCGTGTTCCAATTTTGTTGTAATTGATTTTTGATGGTTTATATACTCGTAATACAGACCTGGACATTGCACATGCCATTAAAAAACTGAGAGCATATTGTGACGTCATTGTTCGATTGCTCTCTATAGCAGTGGTTTTCAACCTTTTACCACCTGCAGCACATTTTGAGACTTTTTCAAAACTTGCGGCGCACTTTGATCATATTTCTTGATTTTCACCTCCAAAATTAGGTGTTATCTAAAAAAAAGGTCTTTTACTTAGAATCAAACTTTATTTTGTCCATTACATGTCTAATAACCGCTGTAGGTTAAATATAGCTAGACTAATGTTTTTCAAAAAGTTTCGCGGCACACAGGTTGAGAAACACTGCTCTATAGGATGACTCGTAAATACTGCGAAACGTACAAGTTTGATCAAGTTATTTTTATTATTTTTGTCGCGGTTCGTTATCAAATCGCAACAAAAAAGATTACCGTAATTATTAAAATAACTACTCCTCAAATAACAAGATTAACTCAAGTTCATACTGAAGCAAAACAGTAATTTCAATGAAAAATACTGTTAAATGACGACAAACAAGTGAGGAAGCAACTTTGTGAAAAACTGATATAAAAAAAACGAGCATAGACAGACTGAGTCTTTGAAAATTCGCAACTTTTCTTAGCTTATGTGTTTGGAATATAATCCATATCGAACATACATACATACAGTATAATACCTATCGTCAAAAATACTTTTTTTTACTACATACACAAAAATAAAAGTAGGAACCATTTTTACCACATCTGACAAACTTGCTTCAATAAGCGGCATTTAAAAAATAACATAGAAGTTTTGAAAATACTTAATAGTAGTTTTCGCAATTATGACTTGAGAGTAGGTTTTAAAACTCAACATTTAGTCAAAAAGAATCTGAGGTTTTCTGATTTTATTCTTTTCCCGGAGTCTCTTTCCTTTGCAGAAATAAAATACCTTTAAATTCCTCCAAACCTGGTATTATTTTACTAAAGTTTTTTTCTGATTAATTCAGTTGTAAAATTTTCTAAACAACACATTAATGATTAAGCGAGAAATGAAATTAAACTAAATCTTCCAATCTAAAACAACTCCCAGTTAAATCACCACAAGAGTCTTTTACGAAGTTTTTAGTTTGTGGTACGATTGCATCTGGGGCCATGTTTTAGCAAGTTTGCCGATTTGAATTACATAATTTAAATTTTTGATTGTTATCACTTACAGTTTTTGATAACAAAACGTCAAATATTATTAAGTAACTATTTTAGTATATTAAGAAAGAATTTGTGAACAAAACAATACACTTTCCATTTTTGTAATGTTGGCATAGATCAACTTATCTCTTTCGTTTACATAAATGTAGAATGCAATGTCGACAAATGTTTAGAAAATTATTAATTTTTAAAAACTTAATTGAAAAATTTTCCCATGTCTTTGATGTACTCTATTTGCCAAAAGCGTTGCGTTAACAAAACGCTGACACTTACTTCATAAACCATTATGTGACTATTTTGTGTTTAATTTCTTCTGAAAAATATTTTGTCGACACTGTACATAAACCAATTTTAAAAGGTTTTTGATTATTCCCCAGCAGATTGAATAATTGCGATTCCAAAGAAATATTAACTTTTTGCAATTACTACATGAAATATCATAACTGAAAAAACTAATCTGCTGAAGGATTATTTTTAATCTATTTGGTTTAGAAATTTTTCTATTGGAAACTCACAATCAAACTACCGCCTGAATGTGCAAGATTACAATGGAACTGCAGGTGAAATTCGTTTTGAAATATTTAATCGGATCCTGATTGTTTTGTGCAGTAATCATGAAAACTTTTTCACAAGTTATTTATTTCGTCTAATCATGAACATATTATTTACAGGCGATGCTTTAAGTCCTCACAACAATCAACAATTTACAACAAAAGATCGAGATAATGATGTATGGTCAGGAAACTGTGCTGAACGCTTTCATGGGGCGTTTTGGTACAACAGTTGTTATAACGCAAACTTGAACGGAAAATATATAAGGATTGACCCAACCAACGACGTAGGTGTTGTTTGGCATGCGTGGAAGGACAGCTTTTATTCACTGAAGCGAGTGGAAATGAAAATCAAACCAAATAAATGTCCATGTTCTAACAATTAAATGCCATTAGATTGAGTCAATATATTATCACGTCATAATGTAATAAACTCATTTGTAATCAACTCTTGCTCTTGTTTATTAATATTTTTGATAACATTTATAAAAAATTTCAAATTTGTTAAACAAAATAATTTTCATTTGAAATTGTAAAAAAGTTTTTAAATGAAAATTTATTTCTATAACAGATGTATAATTAAAAACTTCAATTGCATATTTTTGTCTGACACTGGCCACACAATAATAATGGTTAAGATTATTAAAAAAAGTTATTCCTTGCCGAAATTGTATCGTCTTCCTTACAAATATATTAATAAAAGTGACTAATCATAAAAGTTTTTTTGTGTAAAATTATTTAAATCAAAAAGCTATATTGAATAAAAAAAACAAAAAAGTTTTAAAAGCTAGCATAAGTTTTAGGTCTAAAAATTTTATTATGACAATACTCAAAGTTTTTGACAGTGGGATCTAATTGTAATTTCTTTAACGCAAAATTTTGCAAAAGTTTTTAAAAAAAATTTTTTATTTGAGGGCCATTTAATATATAAGATGTATTTTTTTATAAAAAGTTTTCTAGCGGAGATAAAATCTTACTTTTTTATTTTGTGACGTAATCTCCCTGCACTGCCACACATTTCTGCCATCGATCAACAAGTTTTTGTATGCATTCTCTGTAGAATTCTTTAGATTGACCCTTAAGCAAATCACTCACAGTGTTTTTATCTTTTAATCACTGTTAAACCCTTTGAATGGTCCAAACTGGTGTAAATCGGATGGAGAAAAAACTGGGCCATAAAGTGAGTAAGGAAGCAGTTCCCAACCGAAATATTTGATGGTTTCCATTGTTTTGGCTGCTATGTGGGGCCTAGAATTGTCTTGATGCAAGATCAATCCGATTAATAAAGACGTAGCAAGATCAATTTAATAAAGACATCGTATTTCAGACGATATTTTCTTATGACATCATAATATATTTTAAGTTGGAATCTTATTCAGAATCGATCTTTTAAAATTTGTATACAACTGGGGCAAACATAAAGTAACAGCGCTGTCTTCGTTTAATTAAAAGTTATTTCTACAAAACTGCGCACGTATCTTATTCAAGTTTTTGCCGAAAGCAAATTTTATAATCTCTCCAACTAAATAAACAAATATAATCGGATTTTTTAAAAAAGTAAATAGAAGTAAATTTCAGCGTTGGTTGATGGAAATGCAAGTAATTGTAAAAATTTTTGTTGAAAAATCAGAACGGACAATTAAACCAGAATTCCAATTTTGGGGGCAAAAATACTTTTCTGGTCGATTCTTCTAGCAAAACATTTAAATTTAAAGTTAGATCGGAAATAAAAGTTTTTAGAACAATAATTTATCTAAAACAAGC
Source organism: Diplosoma virens (assembly GCA_963680785.1). Classification (NCBI taxonomy): domain Eukaryota; kingdom Metazoa; phylum Chordata; class Ascidiacea; order Aplousobranchia; family Didemnidae; genus Diplosoma; species Diplosoma virens. Next base: position 37,908,635 of record OY796884.1, on the reverse strand, counting down.
CGCCTAAAAGACGAGAAGTGCCAGACTCAAGTTTCCCTGTTGTTACAGCTCGTCAGCGATGCTTATCTCATTGCAAATCGAATTGATGATGCTTATCTTACAGAGAATTTTGGTTCGATTCGCAATGAGATAAGCATCACTGACGAGCTTTAACAAGAGCAAAACTCGAGTCTGGTGCTTCTCGTCTTTTAAGCGGCTTGTTTTAGATAAATTATTGTTCTAAAAACTCATGAATTCTATTTTACAGCAGATTGTAAAGAACTAAAAACCAATTTTATCAGCTAAACGCATAAATAGTTTAATAACTACTGTTGTTAGTCTGTAATTTCAAGCTAATCTTGGTAAATAATAATAATGGGAACCCACAAATTCTAATTTGCGAAGGATGATTAAGTTTTAACTTTCTCAATCTGAGTGAAACATCAATCTTTAGCATTAATGTGCTTTTCGCCGTCGATTTTATGTTTTCAATGATGAATGTGCCGACAATATTTTAGACAGTTGGGATGTAGATTACAATGTAAACTTTTCACACAAATTAAATATGAAGCCGTTTGTGTAAAGTTTTTAAGATTCATTGCATTTTCCGTTTGTTAAAAATCTCTCTTGCCATGATTGTGACATACAAATAAAAAATTGTTTTTAACTAATCAATAAATCGATTGAATTACTTCATGTAGTCCAATGGTAATAGACTCCATTTGGACTAATTTGAACCAAATCAAGTAAACCATTTCCATTCACACTTTGATAGTTGCTAGTGTGCATACTTATAAATTTTCAAAAACAAATTTTTTTAAACTAAAAACATTAAAAATATTTTGTCCCTTAACCCGTTTCATGCTGTACGATCCAACAGTGGGTTGCACTGATTTCCTTAAACTTGCCACATGACCCAGCGGTGGTCGTACTAATATTTTATCTTTATTGAATAGTTTATTTATGGCCAGGGTGGGGTGCGCGTCTTCTGACCAATGGCAAGAAAATTTTTTAAATATTATATACTTCAGTAAAACGTTTTAAGCCACGATTATTATTTTTTGTTTTACTATTTTGTCCGGTTTTTAATTAAATAAATCGGTAACTGTGCTTACGAGTTACGCAAAAGTCCCTACAACAAGACAGATCTAAATCATTTACCTTCACTCGACAACTTTAAAAAAACAAAAATAATCAACTTTAACCTACTAACGTTTTGTACTTAGGCCAACTAATGATAAATAAAAAAAATTTTAATTCTATTTAAAAGAAAAAAATGTTTTTGAATAAAGATAACTTCAATAAAACAATAAATTTTTATTATAGTGCTTTACAAAAAAAAAAAAACTAGGTTATTTGGCTTAAATTTTTAAGACATTAAAAATCATAAGAGACGAATTCGGTAAAATATAAATAAACAGTGAGGTAACTTGGCAAAGAGAAGGCATCATGGTGTTTTATACCAACTATTAACAGTGTCGTTCGCGTCAACAAATTGTTTACAGCTCTCGCGTCAACGTCAACATCTCGAAATCTTAACGACTTTAGCTGAAGCGCCCACTAAATTTGATGGAGTGAGAATCAACGTCAATTTTAACTTCAATTTCGTAAAATTAAAGTACGAAACATGATTACGAAGTAAATAAAATTTAAGACTGTTGGTAGATTTCAAACAATAACTGCTTAATTCTTCAATCAAAGCAAAATAAAACTGATTTCAATCTAACAATTAGCAATGCAACAATTAACTGTAACAACATTTAATTCTTGCGTAAAACTAATGAAATTTGAATATGTGTATCAGTTATTTTACTTCTTTTTGATCTTAAAACGATTTTAACTGCAGAGTAAAGGCTCTTTACAGCGGCACTGAAAGAAATAGAAGCTATTAAAAATAAACATTTGAATTTTTCTTTTCTGAAATTATTTGAGTTGAAAATTTTTAAAGGATTTTTTTTTAAAAACGCTTTAATTAATTTTAAGCAGAATTTTTTTTTACTTTTGTAAAGGCCTTGCATCCATTCAATTTTTCCACATTTTGAATACCACTTTGATTTTTTATATCGCTAATGGATTAAAATTGTTATAGTTTAGATAAAAATTATTTAAAAGAGAGAGAAAAAAAAATTTTTTACTTGACCGGCAGTAGAAAATCAAAACAATAACTTGATAAATTTTTTACAATTTTAAAGATTTTAAAGTTATTGTCTTCAACTGTAAACAAAAATAGAATAGATTTTGATATTTTATTTAACTCTCAACTAATTCTTAGTAATGCTGCAAAACCAGTATTTACAAACTGAGCCACATGGATATCTTTGTGGAGTTTAAATAACAAATAATTGTTTAGAGAAGTATTGGAATGAAGTTTTCCAAACTGAGTAAAATTAACATTTCACGCAATTTTTCAATTTTTTAATTTTTGAAGTTGATTGAAAAAAACTGGCTCGTTCTTTTCTATTGAATCATGACACCTACTTGATATTGTTTCAATAAAACAAAAGCCTTTACTTTAATTTTAATGTGATTTTTTAAATTACTTCTTGGATAACCGGAAATCGAACCACAAAACTGGTTGAAGACCAAAAAATAGGCTATAATTTTGATACAGCGTAATCAAGTGGTTAAGAGCGCTTTGATAGCGATCAACAGGATCTCAGTTTAAATTCTACTTGTGCTATTCTGTAGTGTCCTCGAAAAAACACTTCACAGCATTTTTTTAGTTGGCTGTTTTTATAAGTAGTCAAAAATTTTAGTCATATCTTTATAAAAGTAAAACACCAAACAAAAAATATTTCAACCGGACAGCAATATCTTTGCATGTTTTATATATCAACAACATTACAACTTTCAATTTGGCGAGTAGATGTTGCTGCGCCTTCTACTGTCTCAGTTCCTGGCGGAAATTTAAAAATAGCATTGGGCACAAAACTTTATTTAATTTTAATAATTCGTTAATTTGCCACCCTGTAATAATTTTACAATTAGCTATTCCCAGCTGAGTTTTACCCACTCGCCAGATCTGAGGCGATAAAGATACGTTTAACAAACTATTGTATATAGCGCAATCAGATTTATCACCAGCACATCAACATGAAAAATTTCCACACTCGTGTGCGCTAACTGAAAAATAATAATAATTACTGTCACATAAGGTTTCTCTTATATACTGTCACTTTTTTATGTTCAATTAAAAAAAGCAATTAAAGACAGATTCAGATAACGGACCTTTATCATAGCAAACTTCACTGTACACTTTTTGCACACAGAGAACAAAATTATGTATCATCATCATCATCGTCATCAATTTCACGGAAAACATTGAATTTAGTTCAGTGTATTTTCCTTTGCCCGCTTGTCCTTTTGGGATTGCGGTGGCAGCAGCTCGAGTTAGGCTCTCCAAGCATCCCGATCTCCTGCAACTAGCGGTAATTTTGCTTGTGAAATTCCAAGACGTGATCATGCCATACAAGCATCCACTCCAAGACAAGTTAAAGCAAATTTATCACTATTTCTGTTTATCACTGTAATTATCAACAATAAATATCCATTGTGTCGAATGCAGCTTTCTGCTCACAAAGACGTTTGGGTTGCGCGAAAAAAATGAGGTGCTGTTCGGATCGCTTTTGGTCTCTTCGTGCAGTAAACTTGTCTATCAACCCTATTTGGTATAATCCTTTTGCTCCTTCTTTTAAACGTTGATCTCGCAAACATTTCCGTTCTTCTAATAGATATGTAGAGCTTTGATATAACAGAACTTTTGATTTTGGAGAGCAGCTACACATTCTACGCTTTTGGGTGCAAGATAAAATTTTGCATTTTATTCTGGAATCATTATAGGGTGCAACTTAGCGGAGCAAGAGCAAGCAGAAAAATCAAATAATTTTTCAATTTTTTCTTCCAAATTGTTTTTTTTCGCATGTCTTTTGTTAATCTTTTTTTAAAGATAAATTAGATTTTTAATCTTGTTATCAATCCCGTGAAGTCGGCAGCGTGATTGAGTGGTTAAAGCGCCGTTTTGGTAATCATCATGGTCAAGGTTCAAAACCCACGCGCTATTCTGTTGTGTTCTTGGAAAAGACACTTAACGGCGATTCCCCCTCTTGGCCGTCTTGGCAAGCAGTTCTAACTTCCAGTCATATCTCTATAAAATTAAAAATAAAAAAAAAATAAAAAATTTCAATCCAACAGCAATATCTTGGCATTTTTGGAAGCAGGTAGGGGTAATTGTTCACCGTATATATTAGTGCCTCCGTCTCTTTTCTGCAAGTCAAGAGGATAAATATAGAAATAAAATGAAAAATAAAATAAATAAAAAAATTTAAATTTCTTTATCCCCGATTAAAGGTAGACGCGAATTAACAGTTTGCCAAATAAATTTTAGATCATCACTGATTTGATTAACTGTATCCAAAAAAGTAGCTAATGGTTTAGCATTAAGTAAGTGATATTGTATGACTTGTCGATATGTACTTGGTTCGACCAAATTAGTGCCAATATAGCGCCACCAAAATAGTGCATTTAAAAAAAAGAAAGGAAAAAATTTGTATAATGCGCAAAAGTAAATGCACAATTAAGTGAATGCGTAAATGTAAATACGCAAAAAAAAAGTTTTGCTATACTTTTCATTGTATTAGAATATAAGTATGTTTACGCTTAGTATACACCTGGACAATCGACGTAATTGTTTATTAAATTTTGTACGTTGTATATATACTAGGATGGATCATTTTTTCTTTACATTTAGTATCAAACTTCAAGCTTAATTTTAGTTTCAAGTTTCAAGCCTACCTTTTTTGTCAGTGAAGTAAGATTAAAAAAAAGAAATTTGCAAAGTTTGGTGTTTAAACCTATTCTCCTCAACGGCCGGGCTTCTGAAGTCTGGCCTTTCCAAAAACGTTCGTAATTACTTTATTTTTTTAAATAAAAATCAAGAATTTCTTGACTTTTCCTAATTTGAATTGCTGAATAAAATGGTACTATTTTTAGGTGCTCCCGAACAAGGGTTAACGGGTAATATAGACGTTTTTTAACAAATTTGGGAATTTTTGCTTGTTTTCGCAAGCAGAGCGTGGAATTTCAATTTCATGCTTTTATTAAGTGACATGAATTTTACCAAGAATTGGTTTTGACGAAGCGAATTATGTCCTTTGCCAACGTCGATATACCTCAGGCGATGCAGAACTTACTTTATGTAAATCCAATTTTTTTTTTACTTTTGGAAATTGCTTGGAAACACTTTACACATATACATTCTGTTGTATAAAATAATTGTTGTTGGACTGCTTGAATACCAATCAAGCGGACAAAATTCAATCTTTACACTAAGCATTTTTATAAAATTTTCTTATAACTATTCATTCGTGGAAAAAAATAAATAAATTAACTAGTTCACATTTTAGCTCTTATGCTGATGCCTTCAGAAAATTAAACAAGAACGTACTTTTTATAATTGCATTTCATGTTGCATTTGAAGTAACAGGCCGTTTTTGTGTTGAAAATTTTCCTTACAATAAAAAACTCGACGTATTTTTTATATATAAATTTACTTGTTTCAAAAAATTTTGTAAAAAAAGTTTATAGCTTTTGATGTGTTTTTTTGCAAACAGAAAACATAGAATAAAAGCAAAACGTTTGAAACGATTGAATTTCAATAAAACAGGGGTTTCCAAATTGTAAAAATTCATGACAGTTCTAAAGTCTGACTTCTTTCCTTCAAAAATTTTTTCTTGCCAAAGTTTAAAAAAACGGTCCTTACTTATTATAAACTGTTTGATAAATTTATTTCGAAAGTTAAATAAAGACCAAAAAAGCTCCACTTTGGAAATTCGAAAAGAACTTTTTATATAAACGTAAAGACCATTTTTGTTTTTCATTTGCCTTTTGCAATAAATTTTATGTTTGAACTCAAAATGTTATTTAAAAAAATTTGATATGACTCCTGGTCCAATATGATTATAACATTCCAACATCTTTTTAGTTTTAAAATGACTCACTTAATTGGAAACCTTTGAATAAAATTAACTTAAATATCTTAGTTACGGATGACCTGGGTTGTTTACAAGGGTTTTTCCACGTAAAACCAGATAAAGCTCTGGGCCCTAATTTTTTGTGCATAGAGCTTATAATCTATGTTAAAGCTGCTTTGAATTCTTGATTACATAACTTTCTCTTTTTGTGATTGCGTCAACTCCAATTTCGAAACTCTACGGAAGAGCGCTTGTAGTCGCGATTCGAAAGACAAAGAATTTTTGTTGAAGACCCAAAAAGTTATTGTCAAATTTATCAACTTTAAATCCTCTGGGAAAAATTTGAGACGCTTATCTACGTCCACAACGAGCCAATTGATAGTTTTGATGCAAAAAGTCAACCGTGAATCAAGACGTTCTGTTTAAGATCACGCAACATGTTACCATGTTTATTTTTCTGTTGAAATCGATTAGAATTTTTTAAAATAATATAAAAGTGTACTTCCATTTTTATACCAAAACTCATAAAGAATTATCAGTCAAGTAAGTTATTCCTGGTTTTTATTATTATCAATTTTATCTTATGGTTCTTTTTATCAACAGTATAAAACAATCCTTTTAATTTTTGATGTTAATTTTACTTAATTTCGAATTGCACCAATAATTTTAACAACACTAAAGAATTTTATAAAACGTTAATTTTCTTGAGTTAATTTTAACACAATTTACATTTCACTTATTGTAATCATATTCTTTAAAGATTAAAACTTAAAAAAAATAATTGGTTTGATGAATAAAGTTGTGCTGTTTTGTCTATTGCAACCTTAGCTCCTGCAAAAATTGTTTAAACTGAGGAAAAAATTTATTAGCAAAACACAAAAACAACAATTATGAAATAGTAAACAAACTTTGAACTAAAATAATGAAAAATTAATTTTTATTTTTTTACCTCCATATTTATCCTCCTGACTTACAAGAAAGCGACGGAGGCGCTAATAAATAGGGCAAGCAATTATCCCGACTTACTTCCGGAGATGCCAAGATATTGCTGTCCGCTTGAAATTTAATAAAGATATGACTGAACTTTAGAACTCCTTGCCAAGATCATCATGGGAAAGTGCGGTAAAGTGTCTTTCTCTAGGACACAACCGAATGGCGTGAGTAGGTTTTGAACCGAGACCATGTCGATCACAATCCCTGCGCTCTAACCACTCGACCATGCTGCCGACTTGCATTTAGCAAAATCAACTTGAAAAATTCAATAAAAATCAAATCTCGTATAGATCGAAAGAAACAACTTGTTACGAAATAACTTTTCACATTGTTTTTAACCTCTTGATTTTTTCTATTAATTGTGTGAATCAAAGTCTATTACAAGAATCGAATGGTAAAGATTTCCAGCTTGAAATGAATACCATAGCAACAATTTAAAAGAATGTTTTTTGTTATCAGCGCACAGATCGTAATTCACGTTATTTTGCAATTGTGTTGCCACAGAACAATGAATATCAAGGTGAAATTTTCTTTTTCGCGAGATAGCTCTTGTTTGCTTATTACTAAGTGATTTTATTAAGCGCTTAAAAAAGACAATTTATTGGAAATTCTTTTATGAATTCATGTTGCTGCTTGCAAGGTGACCGACTCCTTTTAAACAGAAAGGAGCCGCAAGATCAATACGAAGTAAAGATTAAAATGACCGACCTTGCTCCCTTAACAATTTAAAATCTACTCTGTTTCCTGAATGTTTTTGTTCTTGTGCAGTTACTCTGACAAAAAAATATTTACGTGTTTTGTGACAAAACAGATCTCACAAAATTACAATGTGAAAACTTACACCAACTGCGCTTTAGCATGAAACAAAGTAATTTGATGCTATTCCTAGTATGTTTTTGTTTAAAAAAAACTAAATTAAAGCGTTGAGCGCTTAAGCCAATTCAGACTGGGCTTTTTGAAAACTTTGTGCGACTAGGGGGGGCGGAAACTGCCCACACTCTTTGTTTGCTTATATCTCAGCAATTACTAACGCTAAAATTGCCATTGAAGTTTGTATAGAAAGGAAATTTTATACTCTTTTAGTATAAATACTTAAATGTTGGATTTAAACATTATTTGGTATTAAAAAAGCGAGTTTTTAAAAGGTAGTCAATTTTTGTAAATTGGATGAAAACGAGAGAGCGATTTGAGAGAATTAACGACTTCGGCTGTTTATCGAACGTCATTGAGTCGTAAAATTAGAAGTGCCACTTGACGAAGTTGTTACAGTTTACAGAGAAGGAAATTTTGGATCAGCAAATTGCGCTAAGAGCTGGTTTTATTATTGTTTACATTCCATCTTTGTTATTTATCAAAAGATTTTTTTTAAATCATTTACTTTTGTAAACAATTTAGGCAAGAAGCTTTATAATATAAAAAAAAGGTAAATCATTTCACAAAAAATTATGTTTTTAGTTTTACGTCGCAAAAGACTCACTTTAATTTTTTTTAGTTAAAGTTTATTGTTTTTGATTACATCGATTTTTTTTTACTTCACAGAAATCATTTTTATTTTGAATGTTTTTTCTTTTCTTTTACTACTTCTTTTTAAACAACCCTTGCGAATTCAATATCCAACCAGCGTTGTGAACGTATTAGAAATAGAGCTCTGAATAAAGATATTCAGAGGTTTTTCAAAAAGAGTAATGCAAAGTATATTGATTTTTGGAACGGTTACGCAATCTTTGCTCCTCACAAATACTACCAGCATCACGAAAACGCGACGCAGATAGCGTCATAAATTAATAAAAATTTTAATAAATAAAAATTTTTTAAAATTAATTTCGGTTTATTTGTTTGTATCTTTTGACTAAAAGTTATGTAGCTATTAGAGTTTTGAATTTAATACAAGGTCGATTCTAGATTAAACTATAATCTTTTATATTCATATTTACACTACGTAGCGTTTAAACAAATTGCAAAAAATATTTACCGTGAATTTATCTATGCTTTTTTTTGGAAGTTGATGTTATTTACTCCCCGAGAAGCCCCGATAAAATTGACATATCATTGAAACCATATTAATTATCATATGTTCGAATATAAATAATTTTTAAACTTTATTATTCAAAAAGCATTAAAATTTCAAGAACAAAAAACTAATGCTATCTAGTATATCAAAAAATCTTTATATTTGTCAATTTTTAAAATATCAACGAAATATTTTAACTTAAAAAAAGTTAGTGGGTTTTATTAATAAATCGAACGCTCAATTTCTCTTTTACATTTATTTTTCGGACAACATTCAGCAAATTAAAAAGAATACAAACAAATAATGAAAAACCATTACGCAGCATTGATGATAAAAATAACAATTAAAAAATTTATCTTCACATTTATTGGATAAAAGCAATCTTTACGTAAAAAGATGTTCTGCCTAGAAATTTGACGTTAATGACAATTATTACAAAATTGAAAGCGATATCGTCGGCACACTATTTTTACACAGTTTTGGCATTGACTGATAAGTTTGGGCAATTGATATTTCTTTTTTTTCATTCCTGGACCTGATATTTCTTTTATACATATTTCACAACGACGTTTTTTTTCTGATTGCGGAGGAATTATTGATAGCAATGCCGTATCAATACTTGGTTCCAGACGTTTTCGCCAAGTACCAACTTTATTTTTTGTTAAATTTCACTGGTAAGACCTTCCCTGGGTCTTCTTTGGATGAAAGGTTTTACTAATTCTAAAACAAGATTAAAGCCAACTTCAAACGAATTCTGTTTGCACGGCTCCGTGTGTTTATTTATTGCTAACAGACTTACTGCATTTAAGCGACAAGTGTCAAGCAAATACGAAAATGCAATTGTGGTCCATTTTCGAGACTTAGTTTTGCAAAAATAGAAAGTAATTTTTTGGTCTACAATGTCTGTACTCCTTTCGTATAATCATACAACTTGTATAAAGCCGTTTCTTTTTTTGATCTTTAAAATCCCAAAAATTAATTGCATTGTAGATAAAATTAAAATATTTTGTTTTCCTGTTGTTTTAGAGTTTACAATAAAAGAATTGAGGTTGATATTTTTTTCAGGTTCGTTCCAAAAAGCTTTACAAGAAACATTATCTCTATTACACATTTGCTTTATTTCACATGGTATTCTTTTGCGATTAGCTTGAACAGTTCCGATGGTAGTAATTTTCCGTTCCGAAAGCCATTTTGCCAAAGGTATTGAAGTGTATAATCGATCGTAAGATAAATTTCTTCCCGCAAGATCCGCATTTTTTTCTAGATTTTGATCAGGCTTTTTACTGTTTCTTCAACGCCGTAAACATAAAACTTGCAGTTATTTTATGGATAGTTTACCGGTCTTTTAGCATAAACAGATGTTGTGTATGTGAACGAAAATCTTGATGAATTTATAGATCGAAAAAATATTCCGTATTTAGCCGGTTTTGAAGGATTAAATTGTTTGAACGATAGCTTACTTCGCATAGGATAAAGTGTTTCGTCCAATGTTTGGTAGTCATCTGGTACAGCAACCCTTCCACAATTTTTGTCCGAGATCATGAACATTTTTCCACAAACTTTTTGTCGATATTTTACTATCTTTGTTGAATTTAATTTTGTCAAGACTACGTACAAGTTGTTAGAGACAGGTGTAATCTCGTTTTTTCAAGCGCATATAAAGTTCCGAGTGACCTTACTCGAAAAAACTGAGGAAGAAATTTCAACACTTTCTTTTCCAAATAGTCAAAGAATTTTATTTATAAAATCAATTTAATTTTATTACGTTAATGAGGTGTTAATACGGTGTTAAAAGTATCATATTCAATTATTCCTTTGCCTAAATATACCAAAAGCTGTTACATATTTACAACATTACGGAGCATACATTAATTAAATTATTCTACACATATCAAACTGATTTCTAGCCTTGTCAAACACAAATGACTCTCTCGCCCACTGGTCACGACCGAAGTGAGTTGCCGATTTTAACCCCGGTGTATATAACAAAAAAGTCACATGAGGTCCCATGATTCCAGTTCATGTGTGCCTCGTGCAATCCTGTGACCATCGCGCGATCCTGTGACGGGAGTGTATATCAAATCTATAGAATCAATCGTATTTCGTCGCACCAATTTCCGAGAGCCAATCACATTACTTTGTCACTTCACATAATAACAGGTCTACTATAATGTTTCTATCTTGCAAATTTTAAAAGGCACTATCTGCTTCCAGTGTCCCCACTTTTTGAAAACTTTGCCTTTTTCTGGGGGTCTTTACCGTGCTTTTAATAAAATTTTTCTCTAATGCGATAAAATTCACGATTATCGAAGCTGTTTTTCGACAAAAAAGTTTTTTTTTAATTTTGCCCCTTTTCTAACTTACTGTTATTTGCTGTGCGGTTCTTATTCAAAAAAAATTTGCTGACTCCTTGTCTACATCGATATTTTACAATTTTTGTTGAATTTAATTTTAGTCAACACTATATACTGTAATTTTTCTATGCTCTTCTGGTAAACAGACTTAACTAAAATCTTCAGTTTATTCAAACTAAAAACTGTTTAGTTAAGTCTGTGTACCAGAAGAGCATAGAAAAATTGTGAATAACTTACTTGGTAACAAAACCAATAGACTATATACTGTAATTGTTAGAGACAGGTTTAAAGCAATGTTCCTAACTTGCAAATTTTAAAGGGAACTACCTGCCTTCAGTGCCCCTCCTTTTGGAAAATATTGCCGGGCAGAAACAATAATTAACTTTGATTTGCGCTTCTGGCTCTAAATAAAAAATTTCTTTCTAAAAGTGTACATACCGAAATGTTCCGATTTGTTATTATGTGTATTTTTATAATTTTTTCTTCAAAAATAAAAGAATCTGTACTTGTCCCTGCACTTTGGTGTGTAAAAGATATTGCAATGAGCCAAGATTATCTTAGGATCTTTATAACTTGTACGTCAAAAGAAAATAGCCTATATAATCGATCCAGTATTTGACCCGCAACAATAAGTATGATTTCGTTTTGTACATTTGACCGCCAAAAATGTCAAAAAATATTTTTTTACAGCATATTCAAATAATATTGCTATATTACTTAAAACATTGACTTAATATTCGTGAAGTTCTTTGGTGAATTTGTCAAAAAATTTGTTCAAACAAATTAAATATTACAAAATAAACAAAAAAAATAAATAAATAAAATACATTTGAAATCTTTTTTTAATAAAGCCAAATCAAGGGCTTGGGATTTTTTCCAAATTTGTTCGAAAATTTCATACAAAAAGAAATCATATAGCTTGTATAAAGCCGGTTTCTTTTCTTGATGTTTAGAATTATAAAAAATTGGGTGCATTGTCGATAAGATTGAAATATTTCGCTTTCCTGTGGTTTTTGAGTTTACAATAAAGGAATTGAGGTTGTTATTTTTTTCAGGTTCGTTCCAAAAAACTTTATAGAAACGAATATCTCTATTACACACTTGCTTTATTTTATTTGTTATTTTTTTGCCCTTAGATAGTTCCAATTGGTAGTAATTATACTTTTCACAAGGCATTACAGTATACCAAAGGTATTGAAGAGTATAATCAATCGTGAAATAAGTGTTTACGATAAAGCCAAATCAAGGGCTTGGGATTCTTTCCAAATTTGTTAAAAAATTTTACACAAAAAGAAATCTAAATCTACAGTTACAGCTTTTTCAACCTAAACAACTCCTCTGGGAAAATGAGATTAAAAGCCTCGAAAAGTGTTTGAGTAAACATAGTCAGTGAACCGCTCAGTCTCAATTGTTTTGATAAACAGTTTACACTTTGCCTTTTCCTCGCTTTTGGCTGCTTTTTTCTCGTGTTTTATGAAATAGTCAAAAAACTAGTGACTACGTGTTAAAAAACTATTAATGACTCTAAAATTAGTCATAAAATTTGAAGAAATTCGTGCAAGTAGTTTTTGAGCAGCATACAGCATTTTAACAGCGCGGGCTGTTTCAGCCCCCCTCCAGTCCTAATAGGCTTAAAAAAGGCAATTTATTGGAAATTCTTTTATGAATTCATGTTGCTGCTTGCAAGGTGACCGACTCCTTTTAAAACAGAAAGGAGCCGCAAGATCAATACGAAGTAAAGATTAAAATGACCGGCCTTGCTCCCTTAACAATTAAAATCTACTCTGTTGCCTGAATGTTTTTGTTCTTGTACAGTTACTCTGACAAAAAAATATTTACGTGTTTTGTGACAAAACAGATCTCACAAAATTACAATGTGAAAACTTACACCAACTGCGCTTTAGCATGAAGCAAAGTAATTTGATACTATTCCTGGTATGTTTTCGTTTCAAAAAAACTAAAGCAAATAACAAGTGAAAAACACTTTAAATAGGACAAAAAAATAACTAGCTTTATATTGAAAGATTGGTAAATTGACTGCGACAAGCAAAAATTTTTGAATCTTGTAAAGTTGTCTGGCAAAAACTTTTTGTCTCTCGGTCAAAAAAAACAGCATTAAGAAAAGCTGTAAAGAAAGAATGTAAAAAAACTGGAAGAAACAATTATATTTCACAAGATTTGAGGCTGTATTTCAGAAGTTTTAGAATGCTTTGATATTTTAAGTTCACAAAAACTATTTTAAATAGCTAATAAACTTACTCAAGTAAAACATTTGAATGTTTTGTTCATTTATATAGCAGGGTTTTTCTAGTTTGGTGGTTTATTATTGTTTAAAATTTTTGTAGTACCTGCAGTATTTTTGATGTGTTTTTTTATTGCTGATGCCGAAACATTAGATACAGCTTTCTTATTTTTAGTTTACTCAACTACCGAGTATTGGAGTCTCGTTTGTTCTCGTAGTGCTTGGTTTATATATAGTGTCTTGAATGAGGGTTTGCGCGTAGTCACTGATGCCCCTGTCCCTCTCCAACGGACCACTTACGAGTGTTTTCAAACATCCAGCCATCTGAGCTTTGACAACTAATAGCGACACTTGTTTTGGCACAGTACTCTAGACCTGTGCTCGCTACTTTTTTAAACCTGCGGCACATTGTGAAAAATTTCAAAAATTAGCAGAACACCTGGATCAGGTAAAGAGCTAAATTTTGAGCGCTTCCGTTATTTGAAATTTCATTTGGCTGTCATATAAAATCTAAAAATTTCAATCTAAACTCTAAAAATAAGATGATGACTTTTTTTCGTCTGAAATTATCAATTTGCGCATATCGTGCACAATCGAGTCTGGGTGAAAATTGATCAAAAAAAATTATCAATTTATTTGTAAAGAGTTTTTATGTTTACGAAATAAAATTTCATATGAAGAAAAGGGTTCAAAATTTAGTAAAAACCAAAAAAAGATTTTGACCTTACACAATGAGATGTACTGTATAATGAATTTTTTAAGTTTTTCGGTTGCTACTTCAGAGAACATAACTTTTTTTCTGTTTCAAAAAGTATGTTTCTCGTTTTTCCGCAGGACAAGAGTTGCAGAGATGCTCTAGATCCTGACTATGGTTTATTTATCGGTTATCAAATGCCGATAAACACAAAGGTCTAAACGCTTGTTTACGCCTGCTGCGCAAAAACTTAAACAATTTTGCTGAATTAAGCTTCCGTTCTGCCCATCATATGAATCATAGATTGAACACAGAGTTCTATGAGAGTAGCCTACATACGGCCTCGTGCTTTCATTACCAGCGCCTTGCCTTCACAATCGAAATACGTGCCCAGAACAGTTTGATTTATGCTTAAACGCCTTCAGACGGATTGAAGACGACTGGACGCAGCCGACTGGTTGCAGCTTAACTAACCAGTAGGCTGCGTCTAGTTGGGTAGCATCCAGTCGGTTGGAGCCAGTTGGCCCATTCCGCCTGCAGACTGTAGTAGCGCGTTTTCATTTGTGCATAGACAAAAGGCCTTTCTCTCATTGTAATTCGGCGCCAATAGCATTTTGCAGTAAAAAAATTAAGCACAGGAGCCACTCCTATTTATGTGTTTTACTTGAAGTGGATACTTTTACATGCTACAACAATGTTGTTTTGTTTAACGTAACGTCAAAGAAAGGACCTTCATAGCTTAACATCTCTTTCTCGAAGTTATCTTGGAGAGGCTTTGTGGTGATCAATATTTCCTGAAGGTAATCAATCAAACGTTCCACAGTATAAAACAAAAAAATGCACTTTTCAATTAAATACATTGGACCCAAAATGTGTTATTTTACCCCACATTTCATTCGACACTTTTCATATTGCAAAATGAAAAAATATATCTACCTTTGTTACCCAGATTTGCTTATTTTCTAGTGTAGTTTTGCTTCTAGGTTTTTACTTATTAATTACTTTTTGCCTTATCGCAGGTTGTTTTTCAAACGGTTATTTCATTATAATTTTTTTGCTATTTTGAATGACACAATAAAAGTAACTGCTTGACTAAGACACCTTACGGTTATTTCCCAGTCACGTTGTCCTACATTTATTCTCAAGTATATGTTATGCGAATATTTGTAAATGTTTAGTGACAAATAAACAAATGTGAATCATAAGTCTTCACAAATGTTAAAGTATTGCTGTTCAAGAAATTTTTTATTGGGCACTAGTTTTTATAAACTGTAATTTAGAGTTGCTGATAAAGACTTTCAAGTAGGGAAAGTGCCGTAAAACTTTTTTTTCTGTTAGAACAATAAAATGTAAAAAAAAATGAACATACTGGGGTATACGATCTTGATCCGTTCCCATCAAAACGACACTTTCAACCTTTCTCCAGCTCTAATTCAACTGCACGTTGAAAGAAAGCTTTTGACTAGCTTACCGTTTGATGTTCAACGAAAAATTAAATTGATCTTGGGCAAAAGACATTTCTGTGGGAGTGACTCTAGTGTTGTAACATTTGCACCCCAAAATTACGCTTCAAAGTCTAATTTTAGGAAACGTTGTTGTCTCTGCTATGATAATGAAATTGGAGCAGGCCTGAAAATGAAAAAAAAACATGAACAACTGACGAAATCAATGTCAAACATGTGGCTCTTCCACGTATTTGCGGCACTGCTTACAAATTTGCGGCACTGCTTACAAATTTGCGCTTTATCCTTTGATCGACGCCGAAATATGTTTTACGACTAACAGTAACAATTATACAGAGTAATATTGTTTTTCTCAAGTATTTTTTTTTAAAGTAGTGTAATGGCATAGTTTCATTTCAATACCGATAATTAAAAAACTCTTTTTGTGGCAATGAAATACATAGCGAAACTACAAAACGATGTGCGTTTAAACACCGATATAAAAAAGATAAAGTTTTGTTGGTTTTCCAACGTTTGTAAGTCGATATCTTAACACTGCTAAACATCAAAACATAGCCAATTTCAAATTCTTTTATGTAAAAAAAAATTCATTTTTGTTTTTTTAACCTTTTTTTAAAAAAAGCAGCAATAACTATTAGTAACAGCAAAACAGGTGGACAAACATGTGAACAAGTAATTGAAACTGGTCTAAAATAATTTTCATACTTCGACCATTGAAACAATGAAACAAGCTTCCCTTAGCTTCTTCAGTGTTTGTAATTGTCGTGCGAGTTGACGTCAATCTTTACGTCCAATTTTTAAGGAAGTTTACGACTGTTACAACATCGAATCCGTTACAATCGCATTTCACGCTACTTAATTGAGTGCCTAAACGTAAAAATTGAAGTGACGTTGATAAATGCAATTTTGCATACTTTAGCAAATGAATTTTAAAAAACGGTTTTGCTCTAACAAAAGTTAAATAAATGATCTTTACTCTGTTTAAATTTCATAAGATAGCTTAATTAGTTTTGGAGTTATAAATCGTTAACTTGGTAGGCTTCTGAAGCCCGGCCGTTGAGGAGTCAATAGTTCGAAAAAGCTTGAGGAGAATAAGGTTAATCGAACCAAGTTGAATCCCAATCGATCTTTTTAATTTTAGATAGTAAAACACAATCAAATATTTATGTCATTGTTTCTAAAACAAAGTAAGACAAAATTATTAAGTTCAACTTACGTCAATTTGATATACTGTATGTCAATACTTCAAAACAAAAACTTTATGTCGTAACAAAGTATCAACAAAATAAACAATCAACTCCACCCAAAGCCGTACCTGCCGTGGGATAGGGGGATTGTCCCTAAGTCTCAAAAATTTGGGCAAAATCAGAATTTTTTGGGCAGCAATGACAAACTATTTGGACAAAATTAGAATTTTTCGCGCAGCGATAGGAAAAATGTGGGCAGAAACAGGAATTTTAGAGCAGCGGCAAGAAATTGTTTGGTCAAAACAATTTTTTTGTTTTTCGAAAAAGAAAACTAAATGTAGAAAATAATTTAAGATTTAAAATTGAGATTTTTTTTATCTTCACCGTTAATTTTAGACAATTTTTTTTCTCATATCGGTCAAGTACTCAAAAATTATGATTGGGGCAACTCTCACAAAATTGGGCAAAACTCTGTTCCCCTTCAAATTTTTTTCGGCTGGTACGCCTATGATTTCATTAACCACAAAATTCGGTTTAAGAACCGATTCGATCAAGATTTGAAATATAAAAATTAAGAACCAATTTAAGAGCCGATACCCAAAAGGAAAATATCTTTTCAACTAAACCAATTATTTTCATTTCGAAACAATTTTTAAAAAACGGTTTTTTATTGTATACCTCCAACCTTGCCAAATTTTTTGAAAAATAAAAATAAGTGTTTGGTCGCAAACTAAATAGTTTTGATTATTGAACGTTTGAAGTATTTTTTGTTTTAATCACGCTTTGGTATGTGTTTACTTTTTATTATCCTCTACTAAGCTTGTCTAAGTTGCATAAATCCCCAAGTTTAGTGTTTCGAGACAAATGAGGAAATAACACTAAGGTCCTACAATTTTACGAAGTGAATTGTAAAGTAACTGACAAGATTATGACAGCGAATAATCACGATCGCTTAAAAGATAAAAGAAGTTTAAAAAATATTTTCTTTTAGTTTATAGCAATTTTGATAAGCTTCAAATAAAAAGAATTCAATCAACTTTCTATTGCTTAGTCCTTCATTTATAATTTCCGTATTGGTCTGCTTCTCGTTTTAAAATAACCGAATTTGCTTATTGTACAACATTTCAAGAAATGTTTTCAAAGTCTGACGTATCCGTATTGATCTGCTTCTCGTTTTAAAATAACCGAATTTGCTTATTGTACAACATTTCAAAAAATGTTTTCAAAGTCTGACGTATTTGTCTAATTTGTCATGTCAGATATGATTTTTCTTAAAATCTTTTGATTTCTTTACTCATATAGTATACAACTGGGCAATTTTGTTAAGTGCTGGATAGTATACAACTGGGCAATTTTGTTAAGTGCTATTTTAGATTTCGAAGTGACATATGCATATACTGTATTTTAGACTTAATATTATCGTCATTCTCTTGACTCATAACGCAACATCGAAGGCATTGTATATAAGACAATCGGCAAGAAATTACAAAAACCTGTTATAAAAAATGCCATAATGTTGATTTCAGTTGAGGTTTTTATATTTTCTTTTACTTTTTATAAAAAACTGTGTTTTTAAAACCGTAAAGCTTGTTAAAGTTGTAAAGACGAATCCCAAAAAAATGTCCTTTAAAGACATCACTGATCGACGAGAATAAGAATCGAATCAAGACCGTAATAATCTTGTTCTTTATCATTACAACGTATCTATTGTTAAGTTTGCTACGTGTATCGTCAACAGCCGCGGTCTATTTCTTTTATCAGTCTATGGCTGTCGTTATTAACTTACCTTACTTAAACCTATATCGTACTTAATCTTTAAACATATGAGAAAAATTTATTGGCAAGGTCTAAGTGAAAGCAATTTAGAACAAGCACAGCTAAATAAAACTAATTTTAAAAATATTCAATGACTACGCTACCGACGACGTGCATTACAAACTCAAACCAAAAACTAAAAAACCAGAAAGAAAAATTCAACACAGTTAGATGCACATGGATCAAGTGATAAATGTTGCCATTATACAAAATGAAATTGCGTTTCTACCATCTATCTATTCGACTAGAATGCCGATTTCAAATTATCGTCCGAATAAAGGCTTTTTTTAATTTTTGTTTGGCCTTGCGAATTATTCTTTTTTTTAATAAAGCAAAATTACAAGATGCATTTAAACTCTGTTAATTATATCTACTTAAACATAATATATAACTGATCACTTACAGTAATTGTTTATTGAATTTTGTGCGCTGCATATATACAGTACAGGAGTGCATCATTTTTCCCTTACTTTTTAGTTTCAAGTTTCAAGCCTGTTGTTGGTGAAGTAAGATTAAAAACGTACGTCAATTTGATATGCGTCAATACTTCAAAACAAAAACTTTTTGACGTAACAAAGTATTAACCCAATATATGATCAATTCCATCCATAGCCACGCCTGCCGGGGTCAAGGGAGCAATTCTCCCTAAGTTTCAAAAATTTGGGAAAACTAGAATTTTTCGGGCAGCAATAGGAAAATTGTGGGCAAAATCAGGAATTTCAGGGCAGCGACAAGAAATTGTAATTGGCAAAACAATTTTTTGTGCTCCAAAATGAAAATCAAATGCAAAAAACAGTTTAAGGTTTAAAGTGGATATTTTTTTATCGGTTTTCACCCTTAAGTCAGACAAATTTTTTTTTAATATTCGTAAAGTACTTGAAAGTTATGATTCGGGCAAACGTCACGAAATTCGGGCAACACTCTATTTTCCCTTCAAATGTTTTTCGGCTGGTACGCCTATGATTCCATCGACCATAAAATTTGGATTTGAACCGATTCGAGCAACACGGAAAAGTTTGAATCGCTTCATAAAACGTGTAAATGTCTTTTGAACTAAACCAGTCATTTTTTTTCGAAACAATTTAAAAAAAAACAGCAACAGATTTTATCGTATACCTCGAAAGCTTGCCAATGTTTAGTCGCAAACTAAATAGTTTTGATTATTGGGTGTTTCAAGAATTTTTTTTCATGATGGATCCCGCTTCGGCCTGTGTTTACCTCCTTTTATTTTCTACGAAGTTTTTCTCAGTTACATAAATCCCCATGTTTAGTGTTTCGAGACAAATGAGGAAATAACACTAAGGTCCTACAATTTTTACAAAGTGAATTGTAAAGTAACTGCCAAGATCATGACAGCAAATAATCACGATCGCTTGAAAGATAAAAGAAGTTTAAAAAATGTATTTTTTTAATTTATAACATTTTTGATAAGCTTCAAATAAAAAGAATTCAATCAACTTTCTATTGCTTAGTTTCTCATTTATGATTTCCGTATTGGTCTGCTTCTCGTTTTAAAATAACCGAATTTGGTTGTTGTACAACATTTCAACAAATGTTTTCAAAGTCTGACGTACTTGTTTACGTCAGAAATTATTTTTCTTAAAATCTTTTGGATTTTTTTATTCAAATTGGATAGTATATAACTGGGCAATTGTTTAATAATAAGAATTTTAAAATGTGAAAAGTTACTGAAACTAGTTATTTACTTTTTTTAGTTTTATTTTTTTAATCAGGCAAAAACTCTTTGGAAAGTGAGGAAAAATCATATTTTTGTATTAGCTTAATACTTTTTTTGGTCATTAATCTGAAATTAGCTCCTGATTTAAAAGTTTATTTTATTGGAGTCAAAGCAACTTTCTGTTCAATCGAATACAGAAATGGAAGAAGCAAACCAATTCAAAAATAGGTTTGCTTGTAAAAAAAAAGTGTAAAAGTGTTAGTTTTCATCACGTTTTCGAAGTTCTTGTATGGGGTTTGGTCAAAATCAGAAAGCAAATAACGGTGAGAAATATATTGGCTGCGTTTGCCAAATGCTTTGGGTACGTTACAGGTGCCTATGAAGTAATTTGATTTGATCACAATGATTTTATAAGTTTCAAAATTGTTTAAAGTAAAAAGAAAGGTTTCGATGTGTTTTTGCATTTTTTGACAGGTTTTGCAAGATTATCTTTTATTAAATAATTTGCAACACATTTATCATTTCATTTGTTAAAGTATCATAATCTATCAATAAAATGTTTTGCTGATGCTGATATGATTTATAATTTTATTATATCAAGTAAGATTTTTTTATGAAAGAGTATTATGAGTCAGTTATAAATAAGCAGACCTTTTGTTTTGTGGCCTTCATTTTCTTTTTAATATAAAATTTATATAAAGGTAAACTTTTGGCCCAAGTCCTAAAACCTAATAAGAGAAATTATATAATTT
Source organism: Diplosoma virens (assembly GCA_963680785.1). NCBI lineage: Eukaryota > Metazoa > Chordata > Ascidiacea > Aplousobranchia > Didemnidae > Diplosoma > Diplosoma virens. The sequence continues at coordinate 37,887,498 of OY796884.1, read as the reverse complement.
TACATAAATATCTGAGTAAAGACAAAAAATAAAAAAAGGTCATTGTTTAGTTTGCTGCCCTGATAACGTCTCGCGATAAACTTTTGGATTAAAATTTTATTGATGCATTCCGCATTATACTCATGAGTTTGACACGCCTAAGCTCAAAGATTTGATTATAAGGAGTAAGGGTAACTAAATCTGAATTTATTATCTGATTAAAAATTTCTTTTGCGACCACAGGCGGCCCGAGGGCCGCGAATTTGGGACGACTGTCATAAAGAATTTTTTATCATTACAACACCTTTAATCATCTATTGTGCATTACTATATGCTTCAACAAATAAGCTTTAAAATTTTCACAACCAATATACAGGGTGTTTCAAAAAATTTTACATGATTTGACATGTAAATATTACAAAAACTACATAGTCAAATCAAATGAAATTCAACAGGGTTAATGTTGAGGTGAACAAAATTTATTCCTGTAAATTTGAATAAGAAATTCAAATGCATCTCAATTTCGTGAAAGGTTTACAAATGTTCAATATGCGCACCGCCTGTGACACGGCACACGAAGTTGGTACTCTGGCTCCTCCTAAACATGCTGCAGCATGTCTTGGATAACAATCTCCAGTTTAACTCTTGTGTGAGACAGGTAGTTAACAAAAAAACACCACCGTAGTGGAGAATGTTACCCAAGACATGCTGCAGCATGTTTAGGAGGAGCCAGAGTACCAATTTCACGTGTGCCGTGTCACAGGCGGTGCGCATATTGAACATTTGTAAACCTTTCACGAAATTGAGATGCATTTGAATTTCTTATTCAAATTTACAGGAATAAATTTTGTTTAACTCAACATTAACCCTGTCAAATTTCATTTGATTCGACTATGTAGTTTTTGTAATATTTACATGTCAAATCATGTAAAATTTTTTGAAACACCCTGTATATTAATTGTAAAAATTTTAAAACTTATTTGTTGAAGCATATAGTAATGCACAATAGGTGATTAAAGGTGTTGTAATGATAAAAAATTCTTTATGACAGTCGTCCCAAATTCGCGGCCCTCGGGCCGCCTGCGGTCGCAAAAGAAATTTTTAATCAGATAATAAATTCAGATTTAGTTACCCTTACTCCTTATAATCAAATCTTTGAGCTTAGGCGTGTCAAACTCGTGAGTATAATGCGGAATGCATCAATAAAATTTTAATCCAAAAGTTTATCGCGAGACGTTATCAGGGCAGCAAACTAAACAATGACCTTTTTTTATTTTTTGTCTTTACTTAGACATCTATGTAAAATTATATAATTTCTCTCATTAGGTTTCAGGACTTGGGCCAAATTGTAATATTTATATGTCAAATTTTTTGAAACACCCCGCATATACATGTATATATATAACATGTATATATATATATACAGGGTGATCGCAATCTTCCCGCCGTTTTTTGTATACACAGATAATGCAAAAACGCTTAGCATTCATTACTATTTTTCTAATTGTATGACATCACCATTGCTTTTTTGTTGATACAAAAGCTTTAAATCAGAGATATAAATTCATTTCACGGTTCATTGTCTCTTAGATATCTATGTACGACATGTTTCATAGCGACATGTTTCTTAGCGATAGCTGTTCGCCAAGTACTGGATAGTTGCTTGACCAACAGATGGATTGGTCGAGCTGGATCAATCTCGTGACCTCCTCGAAGTCCAGACCTGTCTGCTTGCAACTTCTAGCAGTGGAGATACATTGGAAATGAGCTCTACAAGTCTCCAAGCCCATCCACGCCATCAAGTTTAAAACAGAGACTTGAATACTTACTGAACAATATTCCAAAAAGAATGATTCGGAACTCGTACAGTTCATTTTTACGTATATGCGAGTTATGTATAGAACTAAATGGAGGTGATTTTGAACAAAATGTTTAGTTTCATCATATTTTAATTCAGTTTGTATCAATATTTATTTTATTACATAAATTGCAACTAGGAATATTCGTTTTCATTTATGATTGTAAAACGGCGGGAAGATTGCGATCATCTGTATATATATATATTACAATTTTCAAAAAATATAACTTTTCAGGTCGGATTTAGGCTGATACTTCAACTTAGTTAGAATGTTTTCGAAGTTTAGCATTTTGTTGAGTATTTTAGTTTTTGTTGTTAGCTGGAAAAAACTAGATGCTTCACAACATGATGTTTCGACATGCAGCTCTGAAGACTGCGGAACTCCTAAAGAATTAGGTAAATTGCTTGGGTTTATAAAGAATCGGTTGGCCGTACAAAACGTTTAGATAGCTTGAAAAAGCTTGTACATTTCTCGAAGACTTTTCATTTGAGATTTATCGAAAGAAATTGTCAGAATGAATTAAGAGCAATCCAATTGTGCTTATATAGGAAAAGAAAGGGAGTCTAATTGGTTAAGAAAGCAACCAATCGAGAAAAGAAAAAAATATTGTTTATTCATCTTTCTTTTCTCGATTAATGACAGTTGCATAAATTGTTGCAGTCTAATATAAGCAAATAAATATTAGCTTTATTCAACTGAAAAATACACTGCATTAACAAACTGTGATTAAAAAAAACTGAAAACACAGGAACTTAACTATGCACGTAACTGCCATTGCAGCCGTAAGCACACGAGAAATTACACAAAGAGATGAGTTGATTGATACAGCGCACCCGCGCACATTGCGGATTCGATTACACAACATTCATCTCTGCTTGGAAGAAAGTGAAGATTACGTTGCAGAGGAAAACAAACACGAAAATTATAATGCTAAGAAAATAAATACAAATCAAAACCTTCAAACTAATCGTACTGTAATCTTTCGGGGGTCATTTTTAACGAATGGAGCGCTAATTTAATGAAGTTTGTAGATCAGATTACTTATCTGAATCATTCGTTCTACAAAGATCATGCGAGCCGCTATTCTTACTTTCTAATGTGGAAAACGGAATTTCATTATTTTGTAAAAGACTCTGGGACTCGATTGCTTTTCCTGGACCAACTGAAGTGGGTCCAATATCTCTGGTGCAGAAACTGTAACCTCGCGACGTTCCGGCGATCGTACGACGGCGTAACTTTAATTAGCGTGAAACAAATCTATTTTTTTTACAACAGGATCATATTTAGCTCATACATTTATCCACATATACAGGGCCAGGTTTAGTGATTCAGATTGGAGTAACTGCACTAAACATAGAACGTCGGGTAAATTTTAAAAATCGATCATGTGGAACTTTATGGTTGCTATGCAATGTAATGATCGAAATGAGTAAAGAGCTTCCGGACAAACATCTCTCAATTAGCAATTTCTAAGCCGTTTGTGCGAAGTGCCAGTTTTATAGTGTTCTAAATTATATCATTAAAACGTTCGCATTGAGACTTACCTGCGACTTATGCACGGAGAAAAACGTACTCGAAGTTACCCGTTCATTTAAAAATGATGAATTTCTCTCGATACAAAACACTTTGAAATGTCACTCTACACATAATCAGGAAAAACAAACATACCAAACAATCATTTTAAAACAATATAACTGTGCACGAACTGGTTGGTATCTTTACACAAGAAAACAAATGGAAATCGTACAAACTCATCGACAACAGTAAAAATGTAATGATTTTTTATTTTTAAAGGCAAAGGATTTTTAAATGATAGTTAACTTTTTGAAAAGTTGCGAACTTTTAATCGAATTAACAACAGGTAGTTTAAAACACTTTGGCTTAATTTCCCAACAAATTGCTCATGCTCATCTTTTTTATGTCGTCAAGCAAATACGGCAAACTTTTTTGTCGGACGTAATGATACATTCTAGTTATTCCCAGGTGACATAAACCCGCATGAGTTTTATAAAGTGCATTTACAATTGTAGCAGCACAATATACTCGCGACAATGCGTCAGAAACAACATTAAACTTTCCTTGACGATATACAATATCAAAACAATACTGTCTCAATTCAATTTTCCACCGCATACCTTTATCATTTTTTATTTTGTTACGACGAGAATTACCAAACATAAATACTATAGAATTTTGGTTTGTTGTTAAGGTAAATTTGCGTAGCAATAAATAGTGCGATCATTGTCGGACCGCTTCAGCAATAGCTGCAACTTTCTTTTTAATGCTTGCATAACATTTCTCGGTTGAATTGAACGTTCCTGACCAAATGGTGACGGACGAATCAACAGTTTTGCTGAAGAATTGCAGATATAGCAACATCGAAAGCGTTGGTTTCCAATGTAAACGGCGCATTTTCATCTACACTTTTAAGTTTCGCATCAGTCAGTTTACTGTGTAATTGATAAAAACAGCATACAGCATTTTCATTCAAAGGAAATGTTTGCAATTCCACTATAGGGGTTTTCTAGTACTACTTTTCTGGTAAAGTAGAACACGTTTGCATTTTTAGTTTACAAGAAAAGCGATGCAACCATTTGCGTATTATGCAAAAAGACCAATTGCCTTGTCTTTTTGTTTTTGGCACCGGTATGTCCGAAAAACTTTTTACACGCTCGAGGTCTGGGCGCAGTGTACAATTATGAATTTGGTACCTCAATAATAAAATACAATCAGACGAATAAGTACATTTTTTCTTGTTAAAGGTAAGATTATGTTTCGCCACTACTTCAAGAAAATGCTGAAGGCTTGCATCATGTTCTTCTTTGGCTTTGCCACAAAAAGTAATGTTATCGAGATACTGTATTTTCCTTTGCAAGTATTGCCATCAATTACACGTATCGTCATTTATCCATTGAAACCACGGAACCGCATTAATCAGACTAAATCAATTTTTTTTACTCTGGTAAAGTTTTCGATTTGTCGCAAATGCTGTATAAAGTCGGTTTTTTATTAAAATCTTTACTTGGTGATAGGCACTTTTCTAATCTAAAGTGCTGAAATAGGAATATTGTGCCACTTTATTTACCATATTTTGCTTGTTAGGCGGTGGATTGTCATCTAATAAAGGTCTTATTTATTAATGGTCATTTAGTTTATTAATGGTCTTACTATAATCATGCACATTTTTTTTATGATCGTCTCTAGTGACAACAAGAACTTGTGCGCGCCGAAAGAAGATCTCGGTTCTGTATTTGCATTTTTCAAATCAATTTTTATTGTTTCAGCAATAAATTTTTCGTTTGCCATGGAAGCTTGCGTGACTTAGGGATTATAGGTTTGCAGTCACTTGCTAAACGTTCAAACAATTGTAGCACAACATTCGTGTTAATACACTTCAGCGCATTAATACGAGGTCTGTTTGAAAAGTATTAAGACTGCAAGCGTATAATTTTTATTTTAAGCTCCAACGGAAAACTACAACTTCTCACCTTCAAAGTAGTTGCTTTTAGCTTTGATGCACTTTGCCATCCTCTTCTGCCACGCTTCCATGCACTTCTGGAGGGATTCATGCAGGACTGCTCGGATCTCTTTTGTTACGACCTTTTTAAGGCTTCCATATACTCACAATGCGTTTCTTTGATGAGTTCTTTGAGTTTTGGGAAGAGGAAAAAGTCGCAGCGGCCAGATTAGGTAAGTATGGCGGTTGGTCGAACAAAGTGATGTTATTTTTGGCCAGACATTCGTGGATACTCAAGGCACTGTGTGCAAGAGCTTTGTCATGATGGAGAAACAGGAACTTTTTTCCCACTAATCTTGTCTTTTTCTCAAAATGATTGCATTAAACGTTGTAAAATGTCTTTGTAAATGTGTTAATTGATTGTTTGGCCTTGTGGCAAAACCTCCATGTGCACAACACCCTCACATCAAAAAAAGTGATCGATATAATCTTCACTCTGGACTTAAATCGACTCGCCTTTTTGGGTCTTGGTGATGTTGCACTCTTTCACTCAAGGCTCTGTCTTTTGGTGAATAGATCATACTCAAATATCCATGACTCATCACCCGTCACCACTCTTCTTAATAAATCCGGTTCAGTTTTCGGTCGTTCTAGGATGTCATGACACACTTGATCATGCCTCTCTATTTAGTCCTTGTTCAACAAACGTGGGAGCATTCTGGAACAAATCTTTTTCATCCCAAGTCTTCCGTAATGATTGTCCATACTCTTTTGCAGCTAATGCCCAGTTGATTTGCTATCATTCAAATAGTCAACCAACGGTCGCCACGCCCTATCTGCCTCACAAGTTCAATGCTTTTAGCATTTCTGCTTCTGGGAAAGTCTTCCACTTTTGGGATCATTCTCCACCTCCTCCCTTCCCTCTTTGAATCTTTGTGTCATTTGAAAACACAAGTTCTTAACATTGCATTATACTTAATATAAACACTGTTACCAGGGATATTACTTATTTTAAAATTCATTGTTCTTCTGGTAAAATCAGAGGCAAGTAAAACTTCAACAAATACAAAAGGCGTAATATTTATTAAAGCAGAACTCAACGACGTTTCGTCCGTTGCATCGGGCGGACTTCTTCAGGTAAAAGCAAAACACAACGCGCATCGTATTTAAAAACCAAGAAGTTAAAAACACAAACCAACAAACACAAGGTGAGAAGCGAACATACATAACGATTTCAAAATTACTTAGTGATATACTTACCTAATCTCACTAAGTAATTTTGAAATCGTTATTTTGAAATTATGTTTTTAAATACGGTGCGCATTGTGTTTTGCTTTTACCTGAAGAAGTCCGCCCGATGCAATGGACGAAACGTCGTTGAGTTCTGCTTTAATAAATATTACGCCTTTTGTATTTGTTGAAGTTTTACTTGCCTCTGATTTTACCAGAAGAACAATGAATTTTAAAAAATTGCATTATACTCATTAAACTTAAACAAGTTTAGAGCCTCTGTGGAGTTTTCCCAAATCGAACAAGAAATTTCAGGTTAATTTGTTGCTCTGAACTCATTTCTATTTCACACAAAACTGAAGTCAAAATAATGTAAATTATCACACAACAATAGATACTCAAGTACTCTTACGCAAAACCTGTAAAAAGCTATGTAATAGTGACAGAAAGGTGAAATTGCGTTTTTACACTCGTAAATGCTTGCACTTTTTTGCACTTTTTTTGCAACAGTGTTTGTTTCTTTAAGGCATGCACAACTCGCGCAGCAAACAAAGCCGCAATACTTTTCAAACAGACCTCGTACATAACAAAGGTCTTGGACCACCAAAATTAAATCAAACATGATAATGCAACCTTAAAATATCTTGCCCAACAATAACATCGGTAAGTAAATCTTTAAGAATATACAGTTTTACATCACAGTAGGTTCAATTTTGCAAATGAATCTTAATAAAAAACTACTTTACTTTGAAAGCAGTTTCCAGTTACCGCTAAATCAATCTCGTTACTCTCGTTACTTTGCTAAAATTATTTGCAATACCAAATTTTTGATTGATACAACTCAATGTTGAACCGATGTCAATTAGGGCGCTCGCCGCAACATTATTTATCAGCATAATTATGCGCATTTACAATATCAGAAACGCTAGCGGTATCATTGTTACAACTGCTAAAGTCATCATGTCTCGCGGAAACGTCTATGTCTCGCAAAATGACCATGGCTACCGCATTAAAACACTTACTTCTTAGGGCCGGACAATGAAACGTTTTGTATAGTTGGTAGCACCACAGCCTTGGCATTTTTTCATCTGCTGTTGAATTACACAAGCATCACAAGCCTTTTAAGAACAAATCGTTTCAACAACCTTCAATCAACCTTCGATTGCCGAAACTGGTCTAATTTCAATAGCTGTACCATCAGTTGCCATATAACCCTCCGAACTTTTCTGAGCCATTTCAAGGCATCGGGCTTAATTCAATATGAATTTTTATGTCATCGTATCGTCCCTTTTATTTTCTAGGAGTTTGGATCTAATCAACGTAGATAGTAGACCAGAAATAAAAGTATCACAATTGCTTAACTTCGACAAACATTAGCGCTTACTATTCGGTATTTACAACTTTTTACAAGTTGCTTTAGTTTCGGCAAATAATCGTCTAACCACTGCCCTTCTTGGTGCTTGTATGTCATTAGCAAATATCTTGCAAAGATGATGTTGCAAGTTTAACGTAAAGACTTTCCATGGTTTGTATTGCTTCTCGATAGGTAAGACATTTACTCACATAATCATATACATCTGTACTGATGTGAGCAATTAAACATTTTAACTTATCTTCATTAGATATTGCAGGCTCAGCAGAAAAGAATCTACAAAATTCAAAAATGTACTATGTCAATGTCTCCACTTGTTACTAGCTTGCTTCAAATTAGGATCGGCGCAAAAAACTCTCGCTTTAATCATTCTAAACTACTTGATGTAGACATTTAAATAAATTGCTGTTTCTTTTTTTATTATTATTCTCTTTTCTCAATTGGTCGCTTTCTAAACCAATCACACTCCCTCTCCATTCCTATATAAACACTATAGGATCGCTCTTAATTCATTGTAACAAATTCTCTCTATAAGTCTAAGATAAAATGTCTTCGAGGAATGAATACGCTTTAAAAAGCTATCTTCAGCTTTATAATACACAGGGTGTCAATAAATTATCGTTACAATTTTCAAAATTTGTCAAAATTTTATTTTTTGAGATATTTTTATTTGATTTGTTTTATAGTGAAGGAAAACCCTTCAAGTTTTTTCTTTTTTAACACGTATCTGCGGAAATAATTAGGTTTAAAATGACAATTTATTTATTGATTAAGCAGAATATTTTTGAATTTATTGGCGAAAGTTGAGTTCAAGAAAATGAGAACTCCGCAGGAAAAAGCTCAGTGTGTTTATAGGGACAAAGTTAGACATCTAAGCACAGCGAAACTTTAGACGCACGTATGGAAGAAAGCCACCTGCGCGACCTACCATTCGAGCATGGTATAAGAAGTTTATGGAGAGTGGTAGTGTCCTTCAGAGAAAGGGAGCTGGACGATCTTAAATATCAAAAGAAGAAATTGAATCTGTACATATACCAGGAGCCCTAGAAAGTCCATTCGCGTGGCTTCTACGCAGTTACAGATTCTACGTTCCACTATTCACAAAGTTTTGCATAAAAGCTTGCAATTTTATGCATATAAAGTGCAGTTACTGCAAGCCCTTAAGCCAGAAGATAAGCCGCGACGAAAAGACTTTGCAGTGACGACGCTGGACAGGTTAGTTTCAGACCCAGGGTTTTCGAAACGTGTTTGTTTCAGTGATGAGTCAACGATTCACGTTTCTGGATTACTAAAAAGACACAATTTGAAAATATTTGGAGAATCCGCATGATAGAACGGGACTCCCCTAAACTAAACTGGAGGTGGGAATCATAAATGATAAAATTATCGGTAGGTTTTTCTTCGCTAAGAAATCAATTACAACTCAAATTTACCTCAACGTTTTGACAGAATACGTGTCATCACAGCTTGAACAGTATTAAGCACAAGTTATTTTCCAGCAAGACGGAGCACCACCTCATCGGGGCCTTGAAGTTTGTCAATTTTTGAATGAAACATTTCCAGATAGATGGATTGGATCTGATGGTCCCATTCCATGGCCGCCACGTTCCCCTAATATGACACCGTTAGATTTTTCTAATCTCCAGTTTAACTCTTTGCGAGACAGATAGTCAACAAAAAAACACCACCGCAGTGGAGATTGTTACCCAAGACATGCTGCAGCATGTTTAGGAGGAGCCTGAGTACCGACTTCACATGTGCCGCGTTACAGGCGGTGCGCATATTGAACATTTGTAAAACCTTTCATAAAATTCAGATGCATTTAAATTTCTTATTCAAATTTACAGGAATAAATCTTGTTTAGCTCAACATTAACCCTGTTGAATTTTGTTTAATTCGACTATGTAGTTTCTGTAATATTTAAATATCAAATGATGTTAAATATTTTGAAATACCCTGTATATTAAATTACGTTACAAGAGTCATGGCAAAGAATATTTATTAGAAAAGCCTGAACAGTCTGTTTTGCCTTTACTGCTCATCACAGATAACTCTAATCATAGACGAAAAAATACATAATAGAATGCATTAATAAAATTAATAAAGTAATTAAGAATAAACAGGAAACTGTTTTCACGATAATGAACGAAAGCAAAAAGTGCTTACTATTAAAAACTAAAAATCTGTATAGCCAATGTTTACATATACTGTATATATATTGTATGTATTGGCCTAGAAGTTTTTCAAAATGTTTGGATAATGTTTATTAAAAAAGTGCTCAATGACGTCAAATAAGAAAGGTTAAATTGAATATTAATTTAATTTAATTTATATTAAATTACAAAAGCCACAAAAGAGATTTTATTAAAACCTGAACAGTCTGTTTCGCCTTTAATCGTCTGTAAAATAAAAAAAAACGAGTTCGATGCTTGGTTCACCAAGAACTCGGTTTTTTATCATTTGCAACTTTTTGATTAGTCACGATTTCTGCAAATTTATAGCGCATCACTTGTAAATCACTAAAAATCCTCTTACGTTTGCACAGTTGCGCTTATTTTTATTTGGATACGGTATAGCTGTTTATAGTTTTTTAAGTTGTACAAAATTTGTATAATTTCCCGTTTATATTCTATTTTACTTTATTTTTTATTTTTTATTCTTATTTTTATTCTATTAGTATTTATCCCGGATTATTTATTTTGGTTGTTGTATTTATTTTTATTTCAGAATATCGCCTGATGAGCCGTTTTCACGGTGAAACAGACTGTCGCGAATTTTGATAAATAAATTTTATCTGCAGTGTCTATACTTAATTTGATATATATATATACAAAAAGTTTTCAATAAAATGTTTTTAATATAGCTACAAAAATGCCGAATTATTAGAATGACAGCAAAATTTATTTATTAATTTAAGTTAAAAACCACTCATAAAATTTTTTAAAAAAACGACAACAGTCTGTTTCCCCAAAAAAGGCTCATCAGACAATTATCTAAAACAAATAGAAACAACAAAAAACAAAAATTAAAATTAGAAAATTTACTGCTGACAAAGCTACCAACTTGTAGAAAGTCGACATCCGAACATATGACAAATCGCTGCAAGATAGCATAAATGCTTTTTACAAAAAACCGACGCTAACACAGCAAGAGAAATTAATAATAAAGCCAAAGGAATTGCCAAAAAATGAAACTTGAGAATAAAATAGAAACGCTTCCAGAAAAAGAAATTTTTATCACATTAAAAAACCATAAACCTAATTTCATCAATAATCCAAAATATCGGCTTATTAACCCTGCTAAATCTAATATAGGTAAAGTGAATTTAAAACTTTTAAACTTTATAAACTCAAAATTTGGACAAAAATCGCTCTCTTGCAATAGTGCAATTCTTTTGCAAAAATATGAGGTTTCATGGTTCAGAAATTTCCCTAACAAGAAAAAATGCAAATTTCTTGTTTTCGACTTTGTTGACTTTTAGTCATTCATGTCCGAAAAATTTTGGCAAACAATATTCGGCCATCGACTCTGACACATCAGATATTACTTTAATTGTAGAAAGTCTCTTTTATTTGAAGAGAGTAATACCTGGAAAAAGAATAAAGGATCGCTATTTGATGTTGCTATGGGTTCATTTGATGAAGCAGAAATATATGAGCTGGTTGGTCTAATTCTTCTCTTCAAATTAGCATCTACTAGATGAAAAAATCTTGGCTTGTACATAGCCGATGGCTTAGCCATCTTAGTAAACACTCCAGAACCTCAAAACGTTTCAAAAAGAAGCTTATTAAATTTGTTCAGCAAAACGGTCTAAAAATTGTTATTGATGCCAATGTTGTGCAAGCAAATTTTCTTTGACGTCACTTTCGACTTACAATCTGATAAATACCGGACATATCGAAAATCTAATGATCATCCGCTATATATATTCATTCAAGATTAAATCATCCTCCCTTCATCAAAAAGGGATTTTCATCAATGCTGGACGACCGCTTATCACACCTTTTGTGCATCCAGCACATGTTCAATAATGCGGCTGTTGTTTAGCAAAAGGCGACGCAAAAGAGTGAATACCACAACAAATTAGAGAACTAACATTGAAATAACTTCACCGAACCGGCCAAAACAAAAGGAAGAAAACAAAAATTTTATCGTTTAACCCGTCATTTATTGAGCACATAAAGACCAATATTGGTAAGAATCTTTTTAACTTACTTAAAAAGGACTTTCCCGTCCGTCATTGTCTTCACAAAATTTGTAACAAGATCACTGTGAAGATCAGCTACAGCTGTATGCCGAATATGCCAGCCATCCTGTCCAGACATAGCAGAAGCATCTTGGTATCAAAAAACATCACTGCACATTTACATTGCCACTGTCGACGCAAGGTTGAATGTTCCCTAAGCGGCAATTATTGCAAGAAAGCTATTTTTTATAAAGGCAACATTTCACTTGATGGCAACAATTCTCCCAAATGCTAATAAGATTGTTGTAAAACGAAGTTTAATTACCGATTTTGCTGCCATCGCCAGAATACCAAGAACAAGCAGACAAGATATAGCACCAAGCTATTGAAAGCTTTCTGGAAATTTATAGATAATGAGAAGGTATTGAATGGAGCATCTCGGCCGACTCCAACACTTATCAAAATGGTGCCGCCAGGCGCAATCTTTTCCTTGATAAAAAAGTTTTCCATCCTCGTGGAGGATCTATTTTCCATATTTAATAAAAAAAAAAAAAAAGAACTCACCGGCAAGTGTCGTTATAAAAATAAATTGAAAGTAAAAAGTTTTTTGTAATCACCCTGGGCATCGAGCCCGCTTTTTTCAACACTCATGATTGCTTTTATATATACAGACTTCATCTATTCTATTCTACATCACTTGACGGTAAGAACAGATTCACTTGTATCTGTGCAGTAGCGCCTCATTAGTATGAAAAAGCTGTTCAGCAGTTTTTCAAGTTATTCAAGGATTTTATTATTTTTTTCAAATTTTCTATTTTTTAGTTTTATTTATCGTTTAATATATTTGTATATTTAGTTTCGTTTTTTGCTGTTTCTAATTGTTTCACATGATAATCAACTGTTGAACCAAATATATTGTCGCAGTTTTTAAAAAAAATTTTTATGTGTAATATTTTAATCTAAATTAAAAAACATATAATATATAGCAATTTTTCAAAATTTTCTTTTGGGATTTATCAGAAAAGTGCTCAATAACTTAAAGTCAGAGCTGTTAAATTAATTAAATTTTAGACCACAAATTTTAATTTAACATTAATTTTATTTGTCCCAACAGACCATTATTTGAATAAAAGTTACCTGCTGATGAGTCGTAAAGGCGAAACAGACTGTTGAGATTTGTTTAATAAAATTCCCTGGGTGGTTTTTGTAATTTAAGTTGTTGTTCTGAGTTTTTATTGAGCGCTATACTGCCAATCTTGTCACTTCTTCTATATATATATTTATTAATATTAGTTAAAATACTAAGCATAAATATTTTAAAATCGCAATAGTCTGTTTCGCCCAAAAATGGCTTATTATGCGATTATTTGAAACATAATAAAAACAACAAAAAACAAAATAAATATGCAAATAGATTAAACGAAAAATAAACTTAAAATAATAATAATAAAATTCTTGTATGACTAATAAACAGCTTCTTCGTACTAATAGGGTGCAACTGCACATATATAAAGAGATCTTTTCTCACCAGCAAGTGACGTAAAACAAATAAATCCGCAAATGACACAAAATGAACGAAGTCTAGATATATCGAGAGTCGATCAAAAGAATAGGAAAAGCAAGTTCAGTGCCAAGGATGATCATAAAAAAATTTTCAGTTTGAACTTAATTTTATGCCGACACTTGCCGGTGAGTTTTGTTCTTGTACTAAGAATCGTCAATGGGTCCGCCAGGAGGATGGACAGCTTTTCATCGAGACAGAGATTACACCTGGCAGCACCGGGTTGATAGATGCTGGATATGGTCCATATGCTTCATTCAATACGGGGAATTTTTTTATTATCGATGGCCTTCAAAAAGGCTTTTGATAACTCGATCGTATTTTGTTCTTAAACGTCTGGCAATAATAAAACGCTATGCAGCGAGCGGATGAACGCTGCAAGTTGAGTCTGCAGCAAAGCAAAATATAGCGTGGAAAAATACATTGGCGGAAAACTTTTCAAAATCAAGGCAATTGATTATAAGAGACTTTATTGGAGGTCCTGGTACAGCCGCTCTGTTCGTTTCATACTAAAGCCATCACTGCTAAGTGTTAACTATAACTATTTTATACAAAATTTAAATATTTCTTTTACTTCAGCCTTAACCTTTTCGGACCGAAAAGACTATTTAGTCCCATATCACTATTTTTAAATTTTTTTCTATAATGCTATAAAATTTTATCAAAAACTTTTTTATTATTCTTTAGCAATATTTTGGAAACCTTGCTAGTCAATTCTAACACGTGCAAATTCTTTTTTTTGTGATTATCAAACCAACTAAATACATGAAGTTTAGTTCAACTATAAAATTAAATTGGCGAAAAAACTGAAAGTTTTTAATAATGTTATAAATATATCTATTTTTCTAAAACTCCAGTTTCTTAAAGTTACTTAAACTCATTGAATATGACAAAAAAATTAAAGCGGATATTTTGAAAAAAAAGTACGCTTTGTACCGATTGGGACTAAATAGTCCCAAATATTTAAAGCCCCTATACTAATTTATAGATGCGGCCCGACAAATTTTTTTTGTAAAGCTACATTTCGGCAACACATTCTTCAAAAAAGTAACAAATTTACTATTTTATACATTCTAATAAAAATTCAGGTCTGAAGGATTTACAGGAATGTGTCAATGGATGTGTGAACGGTAGATGCGTCAACAGAACCAACTCTTATATGTGTTTGTGTTATTCTGGATACTTTGGAACAAACTGCACCGAAAGTACGATAACTAAGAATTAAAAGCATCAAGTACTTTATAATCTAAATTGTGTTTTTTTTAAAGTATTCTTTTTGGGAGAACAACAATCGTCTTTTAATAAAAACAATACATTATGAATTTTTTTACTTTTTGTCCATCGCTTCACAAAACTATAAAATCATATCCATAAAATTTAAGTTAGGAAACGTCCTTGGATAAAAAAGATAGAAAAATTACTCTACCAACATAGAAAAATGACCTCTACTGACAAAATTATAAAAGCTATTGACATTTCTGAAAATATGCGTTTGTTAGGTTTAAAAGTGATGTTGGTTCTTGTTTAGTTTTTGTAAAATAATGCTCTACATTTGCTTTTTAAATAATTGTAATCTGAAATTTCGATAATACTGAAGAGTTTTTATCATAAATTAGCAACGGCAAAAATTATTTACAAACAAAAGTGTACGAACATTGGTAACAAGAATGGGCTGTCACAAAAACAAAAAAATGTTATTAGTATAGACGAGTGATTAAATGGGCTGTTACAAAAATAAAGATTTATTAGTAACATGAAAATCGTTTTTATGCCGATCGCTGTAGACGTGTTTTTGTTTCTAGCTCCTAGTTTAGCTATCCTGTTGTGCCATCGAAAAAAATTATTTCGGGAACTTTCTTTGAGGAAGAAATCAAAATAAACAGATCTAAATTAGAATTTTATTAATTCATAAATAAGTGAAAAAAACAAACAAAATATTTTAAACTCTGGCATCTCCAAAAGCAGCTCAAGTTGACCGCTTAGCAGTTGGTTTACACCACCGACATTGTCCCACCATCCAGCAATTAAGGCATAGGTGGCGTTGATCATAAAGAAAAAGTTAATAAACTACTTGATTTTATCTTAATATTTGTTATTTCGCTACCCACATTGAATTTAATGCTTCTTCAACAATATTTTTAGAAGAGCATTGTTGGAAAAGTGCTTTGCGGTAGATTTGAAATTTTAACATATTTTAATTTTGAAAAAAGTTAATCACTCCGGAATAAAGATAAAGTGCAAAATTATCAAAACAACAGCTTCTTTTGTTCAATTGTTAAGAAATAGCTCATTATCAAAAAGATTAAATCAGTTAATAATCGTATAAATTACTTTTTATTATCCGTAAAACGTTTTTTTAGCTGCTTGTAAAAACCCAACATCATCCTTTCTATGCAACTGATTACGTAATTGATTTTTGACCAATTTTGAGATTTATAGCGCACGTAAAATCTCGTTTGATGATGCACATTTCACACTAACTTTTGTAGAAATCTTCCGTGAATTTTTTGAAATATAATAACTCTTTCATTTTGCGTATTTTTTTTTAAATAACTTTTTCTATTAATAGGAAATTTTGCTTGATTACAAAATATTTCCTCTGATATATTTACAAATCTGCAGTACAACTATAACGAAAATCTTTGGTTGGTTATTTTGTGTCGTATATTTGGTTCTAGGTAAATTCCACCCCAGTAAACTTCACCTCGAAAATTCCACCATAGGTTAATTCATGGTAGATTATTCGATTTTGGTAGATCACTTAAAAAGCGGTCAAGTACATTTTAATGTTCAATTGGAAACTGTGGGATTTCTTTTTTTTCGACGAAGACCAGGATCCTAACCCTAACCCTTAACCTATGCTAGAATTTACCGGAGTGAAATTTAGCGGTCACCCATATTTTTATGCTTTGTTAGCAATACAACATTAAATATAAAATTAGCCATGCTTTTTTAAGTAAAACAGAATTGCTTAAAAAAGCGATGTTATTGATGTCATAATTTGCTAAAAACTATTTTAAATCTCATATATTGTGGCTGAAACCGTAATATTTGTTAGTTAGTTTTGATGTACAAAAGTTAGTTTTGCAATATATTTTCAAACTTGTGACGACAAAAATTAGACATTTGCTGCTCCCAATTACAGAATAAATTTTTAATTAATCAAAAAATTCCTAACAAATTTGGTAAGAGTTTAAATCTTTTTTTAAATTAAAAATGCATGAATGAATGAATGAATAAGTTTAAATTATTTTCAAACTGATTCATTCATTTATTCATTTTTTGTTCTCGATCACTATAAATAGTTCACACAAAAAATGATATATATTAAAAAAGGTCAAGAAAAGGAAGAAGCAATAACTACGTTGAAACATGCAAAAGATAATTAGAAAGAGCATATACAAAACGGTAAAAAGCATGCCCGCAATACCTTGATCAGGTAAAATATAAGAAATGAGAAAAAAAAAAAGAATATATACGATATCACAAGAAAAATAGTCAAACAAATTCAAAAACTGTATAACCAGTGCATGTCTAATCTGGGTAATGATAATGAGTGGCACTGCTAAGTCAACTTTCAAAACTGTACAACTATCACAAAAGGTTATTCCGTTAATGGTTTGCGTAATTTTTTTGCCACAGTATTTCTGCATCAAAAAGCTCTCCTATTCTAAAGCTAGTCAAATTACCTCCAGTTCAGCTGTTAGAAATATTATGTCCTATGAAAGTACAGCTAGTTATTTATATATCGAATTAATAACTCTTTCAGTATCACTGAAGATGAGAGCAAAAGCGATATCTCAATGAATCGCTCATCTTAATTTGTTAAATGTTGAAGAAGTGAATAGCAGTTGAATAACAGTTGAAACAACAAACGTAGATGAAGCGTTGTTTGTCCGCTCGACTTTTTCAAATTCATTTAAGTTTCACGGTAACAAACAAAATAAAAAATAGTTGTTAGTATCAATGACACAAGACTTTTGACAAAAAAAAGTTAATGCAAGTTTTTAGAATCAAGACTGCATATACGCGTCAAATAAACTTCTGTGAAAAAAATGGGCGATCTGAAGTATTTGTGCGGAAATTTGGAGGTAGCAAAAAACTATCCTTATTTTTGTAAACAACTGATTGAAGGATAACAAAGATACCCAGTGTGGGAAGAAATCAAGATTTTAATATAATAGAATTAATTACGAGTTCAACTATGGTTCATGTTTGTCTTGGCGTTAAGTGTAGTTTCGAGTTTGTGATTTGCGTTTATGTTGTTTCTATCTTTTTCTGATTATAGCATGGAAAAATTTTAAATTTCTTAATAAAACTTCCTATGCAATAGTTGTGTAACTACAAAAAAATTCCTTAAATTGAAACAAAAAAAACGCTTTTAGTCTTCTTATCGTAGTCTTTGAAACGTCCCATATGCTAAATAATAGATTTCAAAGGTTTTTGTCAAAAATTTTACAAAACTTAAAAGAAATCATACTTTAATAAAGGTCGCTCTATTACAAAACTACTAAAAAGCAGATTCGCGACTATAGCCCTGGAGTGACAACATCTGCCGAGCATTGTCACAGCACAGGACCCGACCGGGCATTCATTTCTAATTAGTAAATTTTTATTCAGTAAGCAAGTTAATACTTTTTAACTAAATATTTTTAAGCATAATAATGCAACATTGCTTTTTACAAAAAAAAATTTATTCTAACTTGTGAATTGACTTGTTCGTCATTAGTTAAAGTTTTTTTCGTCCGGCATGAGTTTGCTGTGCTAACAATAAATGAAAGATTAAAGAATATGCGTCATAGCAATAACGAATTATAGTGTAGTTCTTATAACTTCATAATTTACACATAACTGACATTATATGCAACAGCGTGACTAGGTAATACAAACAGAGTAATGATTTTGGGGTTATTCTTTGAAATTTGAGCTCGTAAAATTCAAGTTTTTGTTAATATTGTTTCAGTTTTTAAGGGTATTTTTAAAAGCATGTAGATTTTGTTTTTTCATAGCTTTAGATTCTTCATCTTGCCTTTTTTTAGGAAAAGTAGAAAAAGTTATAAATGGATAGCAATATCTTAGCATATCTGAAAGCAGGTCGAGATAATTACTTGTGGGCTGCTTTCTTCGGGAGAGTGACCCACATGACAGTAAGATAAGTAGCTGATATTTAGCGGCGTACATTTTCTTTTTTTCCAGAGGTGATCAAACTTTAAAAGACATTTTCGAAAATTTTATCGCGATTCTAATTTTGACTGGGATTTCATACTCTTTTTTAAACTTTATTTCATGTTTTTAATTTTTACGATTTTAACTGGCTACCGAGTTCCATCTTTATAAAATTGTAAAGTGAAACTTTGCGAAATCACCACAAAATTATAAGTGGCGGGTTTTATACATTAAAATCCAAAATTGAATCCGAAAATGCATTTGTTGTTGTCCAAATGTTAAATTTAAAAAAAAATTATCAAATAGGCCGAAATTTTTACAAAAGTCTGACTGAAAGCATCAAACAAAAGAGAAAAGCAATTCAAAATTGATTACTGTATTTTATGTTTAATCATTTCTATAAAAAAATTTATGACAGAGTTCTAGTATTTATATTAGAGATTTCGCGCACTATTGCTAGTATAATACATAATAAAATGATAGCATTTTCCTGTTATTAATCCATAATTTATACCGGTAGTAGAACGTACTAATTGTGTCTTGTGTAATTAACTCTGTGCATTTCCAATTGTGTGCATTCCTGCATCGCCTCTACTTTAAATGTGTGCTGCGCGGATTTTGCTTTTGAGTTAATTACAAATACGCGCGCGATCAGAGAGAAAAACAACTAAGCCGATATATTTTTGAATTGGTTTTTTTAAATGGTGACAAATCAGAGAAAAAGTTTTATTTTTCGCTACAAAAGCTAAACAAAGCTACTTATATGTGTAAACTCATATTATCAAAACCATACCAATAAAAAATTTTAAGATTTTTCTCAATACTGTTAAAAGGTAACGATCGATCATTTTTGCACTTTTTTTAAAACAAATTGATTATATTTCGTCTGCTCAACGCATTGAGTTAAGGTTGGCTCAGACTAAAAAAACTGAGACGAAAAAAGCAAGCGCTAATAGGAAAATTGTTGTATGATGTAATAATTGCTGCGCACATTAGGCTCAATGTAATGAAACCAAACAAGCATTAAAAAAAGCCATTAACTCTTTTTTTTTTATAAAAAAAGTTTTTAAAGATTCAATTTAAATCTATTAAGATACGTTACATAATGCTAGATACTATTTTTTGTTAGCTCTTTTAGTATAGCAAGAAATATTTTCAACATCGTGGTCCAATTTTTGATAAAAATTTTCTATTTTTTCTTATTTAATTTTCTTTCTCTGTTCTAAATAGTAAATCAATAGCTCTCTTAATAGCTTTTATTCTAAAGAAGTGAGACCAAATGACATACTAATTTTTGTCTAGTTGACCTATTATTTTTATTCCAACTGCCATTCTAAACTTTCACCAACTTTTGCATTTATATACAAGTATAGTGCAGAAAGGTGTAGAATGTCTCACATTTTACTAAAGTTTTAAAAATCATATATATCAGACTATTGGTATCTATCTTACTTTTTCCGAGTCTCTACCTTGACGGGTGTTTTTTGGGCATTTCCATTCCGAACCTCAAGCATTTTGAAACAACCTACCGTAACAACCGTACCATGCCCGTAACGTTTTCATCTTTTGAATATCGCCAGATTATTTACTTTGTTGTTAGCCTTAAAATGTACGTAAAATCCTAATGTGTTTTTTATTTGTTTAACCATCATGAACGCAAGATACAAATCTTGCAAAAAAGCGTTTCATTCACATTTTCAAAAAAAGTATTTGACCTGCCCGTCAACTTTTTATATACAGTCATCCTTCCCATAATAACCCTTGGACTCGGCCGAATATGGGATTATCAGCACGGATACAAGTGTTTAGTTGCTAGTATGCGGCTGTTTGAAAATTGGTACAAGAATTGAACAGTTACTTTACCAAAAGCACAAAGCATGATGTTTTTTTTGATATTTCCGTTTTGGCTTGATTGTTGCTCTCTGCTTTAAACATAATCACCATTCGGAGTAAGAAACATTGAGGGATTTGTCTTAAAGTGCTTTTCCCATGACACAACGAAAATCACTCAAATTGACTGAGCATCAAACTCGTTACCTCCTGTTAGCAAGTCAAAGTGTTGTCCGACTGAGTTATTCCGCCGACAATATTATTTCTAAACATGTATAAAAAATTTTTCGAGACCCATTAAAATATTTAAAACAATTTTAAATCCAGAATAACAACAAATTATTGAAAGACGCAAATAAATTTATGGTAAATTGTACTAAAAAAATTTAATTTTATTGTTTTTTTAATTAATGCTTGTAAATTAACAGATATACTTTTAAACTGTCTCGATGTGTCACTAGCGGGTAATAATAAAAGTGGAATTTACGAAATCAGTGTATTGGGAAGAGCTGGAAAAAATAAAGTTTATTGTGATCATGAAACAGATGGAGGAGGATGGCTGGTAAATTCATAAAATTAAAATATGGACTTAATAACAAAGAGAAAAAGTGTTTAAACCAAATAAATAATGCCAAACAGTGATTTTTAATAATGAGACTTGACTTAACTAATCGCATGTGGTATCTCAAGAATTTTTGTTTCAATTTTAAAGTGTGTAAAAAATAATAATTTTAGCTTTTACAAATTAAATATTGTATTATCAACAAAAAATATATTATAACATTTTGTTCTTTTTGTTGCGGGTGTTAAAATTGTTTTAATTAGCGTTATTGTAAAAAACATTATGGCAAGTCCGTTGGCACATGAGTTGAAAATTAATGTAGTTTATTGCTAAAATAAGTTTCTGTAACAATTTAACAACAGACACAAAACAACAACACAAATTGTTAAAAATAACGATTTTTTAAAATGCATTTGTTAAGATCAACCAAGGTTTTTGTTTTATTCTCTGATTTACCTTTGACCCTACGCCTATGTCTTTAGTTTTACTGTCCGAGTGGACAATAATTTAATTAATAAATTTAAAGAAGCAATTTAATTATTTTGTTCCTTGATGAGGATAATTTCTTTAACCAAAATCACGTGATTTCAGGCTAGGCAATCGACAGTTTTTGCATAAGATACGCGCTGATAAGTTAAGTAGCAAAGTGCCACGAGTCAAGGCTACTTAAATAACCATATGCCCTCGTTTGACCTAATCAGTTACATCATCACAGTAGAACCGTTGTTTGTCTTTGTTCTTTCTGTACATTGCAACTAACGTAGCGCTTTACTAAGCAACGGAAGTTGCTCTCCTCTTATGAAAGTACCGAATTAGCAATTGAATTAACCTCTAGCTATCTAACTAGATAAAATTTATTGTGTTTATGTGTTCATTAATCTATCTTTTTTGCAGAAAAAGTTTAAAGGAAGTTTAACCACTATATACTATTTGTATTTAATAAATTCAATGTTCAACAGTGTATAATTTGACTTTTCTGTTACAATCTAATTTGCAAACAACTAAAACATTTATCCAAGTTTGACGCATCTGTAAAATCTTGGATTTCATTTATCAGTTTGTGTGCCACTGCGATAGTCGGTACGTTGGTCGAACGTCTCAACGCTTAGAAGAGCGAAACAAACCACACGTTCCAAGATCCATCGCCAATCCTCCTACCTCGCACAACCGCCAAAGTTTTCCCGCTCTTGCAAGGCCAACATACGCCCAAAATAATTTCATGAATCCGCCATTGGTCAACATCTTCTTGACAACGCCCAATGCACTCTTCACTACAACAGCGACAAATTTTCTATTCTCGCTCGAGGTCGCTCTTCTTTTCATGTTTTTGCCCTTGAAGCGACTTGCATTAAATCTCTTAATCCCCTTCTGTGTAAACAAAAAGAATTTGTCTACTCTTTGAAAATTTGTTAATATTCAGCCAAGAGAACTCAGCTTTCCTCTTTATAATCCAGTTCGGTTTCATTTCTGCTTTATTCTGACGATTTTCCCTGAAGAGTGTCAGATGAAAAACTTTGGGGAAAAAACCTTTTATTTCACGCCATCCGTAAAATCCCAAAACTTGAAGATTCGAATAGAATCATCGGAACATTTTTGTCCTTTTATTACAGTGATCACTATGGTAAATTTTGAAAAAAGGTTGTAGTTCGAATGATATTATTTTTTCAAGCCTGAGTGGAATCTTATTTAGTAACTCCACTCAATAAAACAATATCATATTTCTTACAATCTAGTTTAAAATAAGAGTAGAGTACGGTTTAGTGTGCACTGGAATTTGAGGTACTGTTTTAGCGACTTTTAGGAAACAAGCAGTTGAGGCAAGAAGATCTTTAACTCTTTAGAGTAATTGTTAATTAAAATATACGCTGTACGTAATTTGTGTTTTGTTTTTCCTTTTATTTATTTATATGAAATAAAAAAAAATAACTCTTTTATTTAAAAAGCTCATCAAATCCGGCTGCAATTTATAAAATTTTACAGCTATAATTTTTTTGATATATAATTTGTTAAGTTTTAAGCAATGATTTATGTCTACCAACTCTAAAACAAAAGTGTATCAGCACGTTAAAACGTATCTATGGCGTTTTATGTACTGGCCTAAAAACATTGTACAAGATGCTAGCAAGCTTTTATGATTTTAAAATCGTTTCGGTCGTATAGGCAGGTGTTAAAACTTGTTTAGAAACTTAGGTTGGTCGAAAGTAAATGACCAGAAAAAAAGTATAAAGGTGATATATCTTAATACTAGATCACATAAAGGTCAAACATAGTTGCGACTGTTTAAAAGTTAATAATTGTTTACCAGTACTGGGCAACAATTTAAAAATTAAAATGCAGGTATTAAAACGCAGATAGGAATGCAGATATTAAAACAGTGTTGCTATTAAAGATTTTGTTCTTATAAAAAATTTAAGAATGCAGAAAAATTTAAAGTTACAAAAGCCAATAAAAGTGATGATTGCAGCCAGGCGATTAAGGATATTAAAAATTAATTATTAATTAACACGTAACTTACCACTGGAAAACTTTTCTAGAATTTCACTTTAATTTATTTCATTTTATGCAGCAAATACTGAAATCAAGTTTTCTTTTGCTTAAAATTTTATATTCTGTGTTTATTTAAAGAAAAACGTATAGAAAAACGTATACTTACAGTTTTTCACAAGTTTATACATTAATATGCCTCGATGGCATAAGCACGCCTTTGCTTTAGGTATTTGGTTTGGTTAGGTATACTCTCTAAAGCAGTGGTTCCCAAACTGTGCGCCGCGAAAGCATGCAAAAGTTGTTGTACTTACTGCTTTTCTCACAATAATTGCAGTGTGAAAGTTGCTAGCAGCAACGTTCCCTATAAGAGCTTCCTTAGTGTACGCGGAATGAAAGCTGTGTGAGCAGTGGTGGATATTAGGTGAGGCGAATGAGGCAGTCCCCCTCGAAAACAGCACATACAGTTTTGAATCTGTTGCAGATGTTTCTTCAGAGAACGATTCTGAATGAAGACCTTTTTTTTCTTTTTAGGGAACACCCTGATTTTGAGAGAAAAATAGGGAAATCAGAGATGAAATCGAAGTGAAGACCTTTTATTTTTTTTAGAGAACACTATGAGTTTCGGAGAAAAAAAGGTTACTCAAAGAAGTAATTGAACTGAAGACCTTTTTTTTATTACGGCGCCGCAAGTATTGTTAAGTTTTCAAAGGGCGCCGTGAAAAAAAAGTTTGGGAACCACTGCTCTAAAGGCATTAGTCTCTGTAGAATTATTTATAAAAAGAAAATTTCGTTTCAAATTCAGCAGACTTTACACCAAATCAACAAAAATGTTTACAATTTAATTGTAGCTAAAACATTTATTTTGTACCAAATAGAAAACAAAACAAAAACCCTTGACTTAAAAGTTAAGTCTAAAATCTAAAATTACAAAAAAGTTTTTGTGTTGAAAATGACGCAGTAATGGAAAGCTTGTGAAAAAATGCACTTTGATTTCGGTTAGCTCCACAAAAATGATTTTAAAGCGTTCACAAAACGTTGGCTGAAGGCAGTGCTTCTCAATCCCTGGGTCGCGACCCAAAAGTGGGTCGCCGTTAAATTTGGTTGAGTCGCCGAATGCTGCAGTTGTGCAAAAATTAAATCATTTTTGTTGTTCGTAATTAGATAGTGGTTTCACTGATTTAGAGATTCCAGACTCATTAAAAGTTAAGATCTTTTTTTTAGAGATCACTACTTTCTAGCGAAGAATATCAAGATATTGGTGACAAAGAGTGGAATAGTCTTGAGTTTAGTTCATTTTTATACTTGCAATAACGTCTGCAAAAAATATTGGGTTGCCAAATCTTCGCTCTTTATTTGCGCTTAGCATTTGGGTCACTACCAAAAAAAGGGTGAGAAGCAATGGCGTAAGGCCTAGGTTTGAATCAAGGTCTGTTTCTACTTTTTAGTATGATTGAGCTGATGCAGTACTCATCACAACTTGCAGCAAACCCACTTTTATAGCCAAACTTCATTGGTTTTCCATGGCTTTATGCATGTCTCACGTTTAAATTTTTATTTTTTTATCAAATTATTGCAAAGTAGAGCCTTGCATACTAAACTGTTTGTCAGCCAACTGTACAATCAAACTAACAAAATGATTGCCAAACAATGAATAGAATTGCCAAGAGATAGAAAGAAGAAGAACGCTGTGGCGTCACAGCAACAAGAGTATAATGATTTTGTGAAAGTACACGGACCGTGTTTTCCCAAATATAAGACTTACCTGAAAATAAGACAAAGCGTAAATTTTGATGATGATTTTAATATAAGACTAACTCTTAAAATAAGCCCTAATGGATATTGGAAACTATGATGTCATAAATGTTAGGGTTAGTTTTAAGTAACACGCTGTAGCAACAAAACAAGCGAACCTGAGTAGCAACAATTACTGATTACTTAATTTTTTGACTAACAGTTACATATTGTAACATTAAATAAGAAATTTTTTTCCGCGTATTCATTCAGGGACAAGACGAATAAAAGAAAAAGTTATTCAATCGCGTAAAAGAACAGAATCGTGGAAGAAAAACAGGACAAGAAGCCCATTGCTTTCTGTAAAGAAGGAATTTGGATCTCCGAATATTACAAAAATTGCTATCAGAGTACAATAAAATCAGCATGTGAACAAGCAAAATCCAAAGAAACGCAAGTGTGAATTAGGTCGACAACCAATTCTGAGTTGGAAGACGTCATCTGTGAATGGGTTGCTGTAAGGAGAACAGAAAGTTTGCTTATTTGCTAGGCTGATATTCAAAAATTTTCTTTTACAAAAGCACCACAATTTAGTAATACTTCCAGAGTACTTCAAAGCATCAAATCACTGGTTGAATAATTATTTCTTAGAAATTTAACAGCCATGTTCAAACTGGAAGATGCTGAGGTTGTTAAACGTGAATTATCGTTTAAGTCTTTGTTAATGGGAAAACCTTTTCTAAATATCGTCTCTCCAACATGATCGCTATGAATCAAATTGCAGTAGGAATACATGCGTGAAGGATCTCATTCGACAATCGATTAAAAAAGTGCGTTGTCAATTTACATTTCCTCAACTGGCTATGGAAGTGCAGGAATTATATATGTATTTTGGCAATTTGTCTCGATGGAAGTAAGTATTAGTCATCACCAAAGGTAAGAAACACAATTAAATGCGTCTCAGGCATCTGTGTTTTGCAAACTGAAAAAGCGTGGAGTACACAAGCAGTTATAACAAAGCAGATCGATTTTACGCTGCCATTAATTTTGCAAGAAAGCCAAAGAGGTATGATAGTTTGGAACTTGGCCAGCACGTTTTTTGTGGAAAGGAGAATAGATCAAAAAATAATTCTGCAGGAATGACTATTTATCTACAGAATCTTAATATTGCAATAAATAAACCATTTAAGAACCACTTAGCATGAAAATCAATGACTACATTGAAAACAGAATGGTAAGGAATGACCGTGAGAATTTTGTTAAGCCTAAACTATAAGAGTTGTGACTTGGGTGACACATTCGTAGAAAAAAAACACAGACAGTTGTGCTAACAATGCATTACAAGCAGGTTACTAGGATAAAAACTCATTTGATGAGACCTTTATTGCTCTACATGAGAGAGTAGGTGCAAAAAGTTTGGCAGAAAATAATTTTAGTTAAAGGAAAAATCCGCAAAAACTTTGGAATCTATTAATTTATTCACGATTAAAACATCAAAAATAAATTTTATAAAGTTTTTGTGAAATTACGTAAAACGTAAGCGTTGGTTTAAATCAATATGAAAAGATTCGGTTTAATTTTAAATATTAAGTGAATTATTTTTCATAGTTTTCGTGAGTGAATGTTTTGTCATTAGTCACGATAGCTCCGCAATAACTTTAAAATTTTAGATATGGAATTATTTTAATTAGTAGTGACATGCTAAATACCTTCATTAAATAATCTTGAAACGAAAGTAGATGCTTTGTTTATTTTTGACAAACATAAAGAATTATAATTAATTTAGAGCAGAAAAACACAAAAGTGTTATTTATAAACTTTAAAGAGTTTGGTTTGTAAGAACTGGATAAAAGTGATCTATTATAACAATATTTTATAATGAGAAAAATGATCAATGTACAAAGTGCATCGATTTTGGTTGCTGAAAACTTTCTACAGGCAATGTGGTTCAATGTACTGCATTTACATAAATTAAGAGTTCTCAACCTTGTTAATCTATGAACTTCTTTTGCTCAAATTGTTATTCGGTGAACCCTTATACAAAAACATTTGTAAATTTTTTGCAGAATCCAAAGTGAATTTACGATCCTAGTATGCAATCTAAGTAGAAACCAAAATTTTGAATTACACAACCGTGTCGACCGCAAAAATCGGTTTGATTTAAGTGCTGACATTCTTTTTGTGTTCAAGTAATTTTCAATTACAAATTCTAATACGAAATCGAAGTGAAGAAAAAAAGGGGGGCATTATTTTAATTGAACCAACTTTTACAGCCAAAACGGTTGTGTAAATCAGAATAGTGACTTTTTTGGGCGTATTCCAAGTAAATATGAGGTACGAATTCTAGTTCTTGACGTGGTGAAATCAAAATATTTTCGTTGGCTGTGTTGTTCTGTGGGCTACGTAACTATAGTGCCATGGTCTCCAATCGAATATTTTTTTCGTGTTAACTCCATGAAATTTCCTGTGGACGGTCCGCATAGACCCCAGTTGAGAACCTTTGATATTGATGATGTTCGATTCAGTAAGAACAAACTTTGGTCGGCCATTCTTTAATATTTTTATTTTTATACTTGTATCTACTGTAAATATTGTAATTTTATGAATACACTTTGTGAAATATCTTTTTCAACATCTTCATCAATGCATAAATTCCCGGATCGCAAATAGCTTTAAAACTGCTAAAATAAGATAAGAATGGCCTGTTGTTCACTTTTTGGAAAAATATTGAATTGGTTAATGTTATTGGTTGGTTTGTTTTAGTTTCAAGTATTTTCGTATTTTTGAAGTTAGATATTCATTTTAAACAGTTTAAATACAGTTATTCTATCTTATTTGCGTCAGTTACTTACGACATCGTAATGGGTTAGTATACTTGAAAACAAGATTTAAAACTGTTAATTTATATACACACTGACAGATTTTTATGTATGTATGTATGTTTTTTTTATTTCTCAGCCGAAACAGCACAAATCAAAAAACAAAAAACATTAAAAGCTGACGAAAAGGAAGCAGTAAAAAACGATATACGTTAGGACATGCAAATAATTCTACGTCTTAATAAATAATTCTACATAAACTATCATATTTTACGCATTGATAAGAATTGGAATAAATTTCATTTTCAAGAAAATTGATCTCCAGTCTCGCCAGCATCGTGCATGGTATCAAGGGTAGTAGTATGAAATGCCATAATTATATTTTATTTTGTCAAGGTTTTTCAACGAAGAATAGACGGACTTCTTGATTTTTATCGCGACTGGACTGAATATGAACATGGATTTAAAAATTCAAGCAAAGAGTTTTGGCTTGGTGAGAAATTTACCGAAACAATTAATTTTAGACTGTTTCTCTATTTGAAGTTTATTGTATGATAGTTGAGTGAATTATTTTATTCTTTATAGTTGAGTGAATAATTTTTCTATGAATTATTTCTTCCCGGATGAGGGCTTAAGTAAGCCGAAAACGTTCCGTCTTTTTATATACAGTATTTTTTAAAATGTTTGTCAAATAAAAATAAAAAATGTATATCCACTATGGCTGCTTTTACTATTGTTGTCTGGATATAAAATACCTAAAGATCATTCAAGCGGAAAGCGTAATTTTCCAGGAGACTTTAAAAAATTACGCTTTCCATTTGTTTTCCAAAACCGCTTTCAATTTAAACCGACTTTAGTTTTTTACCACTTCAAATCGCAACAAAGCGGGTCGTTTTTAGGCAAATTGCAAAAATTATTACAATTATCCAAGTAAAAGAATTATCAATAAATGTCCGGTCTCGAAACCAAGTTAAAAACACAGACCCAGACTGTATCACTTCTAGCTCAAAACTGAGATCAAGACCACCAAAAATTGGTCTCGAGACCTTTACCATTTCTGCATATTAGCATGATTTCAGTTTCCTATATTTTCATTTTTTACTTTAAATTTGTCTAGAATTTCTTAATTTTTGTCCCTAAAATGTGGTGTTCTCTAAAAAAAGTTTTTACTTTGAATCTGTCTTAAATTTCACGGCTTTCGTACCAAAACACTAGCCTTCTCTATAAAAAAAGAGGTCTTCACTTCGAGTCACTCTTGGATTTCTGGCAAATCGGCCGGGACAAAGCCCTAAAAATAAAAATATATGGTAAGCCTTTATAAACATTTTAGTTTTATAAATTCCAGCAAATAAAAAATGTGAGATTACGAGCGTGGGCAATTTGCCAAAATGGTCAACTACTGATGAAACTGCGTGCGGCCGAAAATGATCAGCAAAAACTGTCTAAATCCACATTGTCACAAGTTGCATCTGCATTAAAATAAAACTGAACTATAAAAATAACGTTGATTTTTTTCTACTAGAAAAACGCAAATAACACGACTTAAGGCCCGTTTCCACTACGAGCGTGGAAAAGAGCATTCTTTCTCTCTTTTATTGATCTTCGATTGAAGTGAGCGGTTAAAATTGAAGCGAGCGCAAAAAAAAAGCAATACAACAAACAAAGAATGCTTTCTTCCACGCTCGTAGTGGAAAAGAGCATTTAATTTCAATGCACTCGCTACCCTTAGTTGTAAACCACTGCTCTAAACAAATGCAATGCTGCTTCAATCTTTTTTATGCAAACTGACTTCTTAAAGAATAATTTGGGCTTCGTTATCTTGCCACCACAAAATTCTAATTCTTGTTTTACCGGAGAACGGGTTATTTCTTGATTTCCTACTAACCTACAGTTGAATAAGTTACCAAATTGGCCCGATATATAAAGAGCGATCTGATGCAACAGAATTAACTGGAAAATGCATATTTCCATACGTCATAAAACGAGTTAATGTTTACAATAAATCTTTCATATTTCAAAATATTCTAAAGTCTTTTTCTAAAATGAAAAATGTAATATTCATCACTTCAACTTCGAATAATCAATTTTTATTTATTGTAAAATATAACCTACTATTATGAGCGCAAGAATAAATTGGAGATTGTGCATTGACAGCTCCTTTCTATGAAATTTCCAGGTTTTTAAAGAATCTTTGCCTCTACCCAAAGTCTTTTTACAAAATCCTTAACATTTTAAAAGTTTTTAGTCTTCACTTAACTTACAAAGACAAAACAATCTTAAATTATATATTTCTTTGTATTGAATTTTAGGTCTTACATCTTCTACGTACTGTAATTGTTGGCTTTTAATATAGTTAGTAATACAATTATTCCAAAGAATTTAAGCAGAAGAATATACTCCATATGTGCGGGGTGTGCGTTATAGAAGTGAGTGCTTTCAATACTATGTTAAGTGTTTGTTTTGCTGTAGTGATAGTAATGTTTATATGTTGTGAAATTGTCAGTTTTGGTCAAGAGTGATTCAAAGAATTTTTTGCGTTTCGTTGTTGATAGTGTTTGACTGTTTACTTTAAGTGATAGAGTTTTGCGATATTTAGCTGGTCTGATATAAAAAGAATGGTAATTTTGTCTGTGTTTATATGAAGATTATTAGTGATGGTGCATTCATAGATTTTGTGAAGATATGGCTGAATGAGTTGCTGTGCCTTACAGTGTTTAGTGTAAAATGCAGTGATTATTATGTCATAAGCATACGTTGTGATTTTTAGTCTTTTGAAGGAGATTGGAATGTCAGAGGTGTAAATATTAAATAATGTAAGAGACAGAACTCCACCTGGTGGTACTCTGGTATTGATTCGCATGAGTTTTAAGACTGTGCCCTTGTATTGAATACATGCTTTTTGTCTTTTTATGTAGTTTGTTATAAACTTGATGATGTTGTTAACAATGTTTGTTAGTGTGAGTTTGTGCATGTTTATTGTGTCAAACGCTTTGCTTGTGTTCAAAGCTACAGCTACAGTGCGTTGTGGAGGCCTTGGGATCGTCGAAGCTTTTTGTGATTAGCTGGCAGATGTTGTGCAAAGCAGGTGTATTGAGTGTTTATGTTTGAATTCATGTTGATGCGAAATCGTTGGAATGTTTTCTGTTATATATTGTAATAGTGTTTTCTCCGATGTTTTGGCAATGGGTGCTAAAAGGAATATGGGTCTGTAGTTTGTGCCAATATTGTGATCTTTCTTTGGTTATGGCATGTGGATAATAGTGGCACGTTTCCAAAGATGGGTATTGTGTTAGTGTTCAAGGAAAATGTTGTACATATTTGTGAGGTATTTGATGGCAAGTGGCTGTAAGTTTTTGAGGTGTTTGATGTTTATGCCATCAGGTCCAGCGGAATTGTTTTTGTGTTGTTTGAGCTGGATAATTGAACTTCTGTAGTTGTAAGTCGTATTTTTTTGATAGGAAGATTCTTGACTGTACATTTGATGTACCTGTTGATTTTGTTTGTGCTATATGGAGTGATGTTTGTAAATTGCTTGTTAAAAATCATTTGCTTTGTGTATGTTAGTGATGTCTGTTTTAGTTTTGAAGCGAATGCTTCTGTTGTGTTGTGTAGGTGGTTTTTTGTTGTATAGTTTTACTTCGGTGCCCTACATAAAGTGTGGATTGTGTTTGCAATCAATTTTGTGAAGATGTTGTTTCTAGGTGTTTGTTTTCTGTTTATGTATTTTTTTGTTTATGTGATTGTTAAAAGAAATGATTTGTTGGTCTGATTTGTTTTGTTTGCGAATATGATTACGGAAATGAATAAGCTTGCAAATATGCTTAAGTAAGTGAGTGTTATTTTTGCTGTTGTGATATCTTTTAGGGATAAAGAGTTTGTCGGCATTCAAAATTGCCTTAACAAGGTGTTTGTTTGCTTCATGAATATTTGTGCTATGGAGTTTGTCGGAGATGAGATCCTCTACATGTTGTTTAAATGATTTCCAATCGGCCTTTTGGTAGTTTTTTATAGTTTTAGTGAAGTGAAAGCAAGTTGTTTTGGTCTTTTGATGTATATTAAGAGTGGAGAAGAAAGGTTAGTGATCAAATGTGAGGGAGCAGATGGAATTTAGTGCAGTCATGCAAGTCTGCTAAAGCAGTAGTGATGTATGATGAAGTAGGTTGTTGTTTTTGATTGGGTGGTAAAAGTGTTGCAGTGTTTGTGTTTAGTTTGATGTGATTGGAGTTAAGCAGGATGTCTTCAATTAGTTCTACTTTATGATCTTCCGTTGGCAAGTACCATAATGGTGTGTGAGCATTGACATCTGCTGTGATGATTGCGTTCTGAAGATTTGTTATGATTGTAAATGTGCTAGATATGATTTAGTGTTCTTTTGTTTGTGATAGCTAGGTGGAATGTACATGTTTGCGATATGTAATTGCTGTGATATAGAAAGGTGAATTATGATGATTTGTAGTTTTATAAAAAAAGGTGTTTGATGTATTAAGTTGTGAAAAACGGATTTCCTTTTTAATATTGTTTGTGAGAGTGATCTGTTCTGATAGGGGTGAAGTGAGGAATGTTTGGCGTTTAATGGGATTGATTGAGTTTTGTCTTTTGTACTATTATGATATCTGCTGGTAAATTTTTAATGAGTAGTTGTATTTTACCTGTTTTGTTTCGGATGCCATTTGCATTAAGTTGAAGGACTTTGAGACAGTTCTCTGGTGATATGGTGTTTTTTGCGCTCTGTGGTTAAAAGTGCTGTGAACTATGCAGTACCATAAGTTATTGCAGTTGTTTGTTGTGATTTGGGAGCATTTTAAATGCATTTTAAGTGCACCCAATGCTTTGTGTAGTTACATAAAATAGATGTTTCATGCTTAGTGATAGGTTTGAGACAAATATCACAAACCGATTTGTGTGTTTTTGGTCCAGGGTATGAGTGTATGTTGCCCCCGAGAAGCAACAATCTGATCATCCAGTTTATGAGTAAACTAAAAAATTGACTTTCTCGAGAAGTCACAGAACAGTTTTTTCTCACCAAATAAAGCCAGAGCTTCACCCCATAGAGATCAGACAGAAACCAGAAATACGCCAATTTGTAGTTGTTGAAAATCAACTTCTAGTGTCCTAACCTCAACGAGGCTGACTCGCTAGAAACGTACTTTTCGAACAAATACAACTACCTGAACGCCGACCTTTACAATCAGACTTTTTTAATTGCCCGAGGCAGAATGAAAAACTGTTTTGGGTAACATATCATGAATTTGCAGTATAACCTACTGCAAAAAGGCTTTTATGTAAAGATTTCCTTCTCCTAGACTGCTTGCTTCCCACAGCTTTTGAGCGCAGTCTGCCCCGGTTTGAAGTTGCCATCTTGTAAACTACATTTTGTCTGGTCTCTGTCTGCAAACCTCTTCGACAAGATATTCCCCACAGGAGAGATAAAATCTCCGGCCAACACAACTTTACAAGACACCGAGACAAGCTAACTTTTCCACCACGGCCCAAGGTAGTAAGTAGTTCATAGAAAAAGGAATTGATTTGTTGTCTTAGTTTTATTAAGATTTAAGAATCAAATTTATTAATAATAACTTTGTTTTTTTAAAATTCATATGTTCTTCTGGTAAAATCAGAGGCAAGTAAAACTTCAACAAATATAACAGGCGTAAAATTTATTAAAGAACTCAACGACGTTTCGTCCGTTACATCGGGCGGACTTCATCAGGTAAAAGCAAAACACAACGCGCACCGTATTTAAAAATCAAGAAGTTAAAAACACAAACCAACAAACACAAGGTGAGAAGCAAACATACATAACAATTCAATAATATGTATGTTCGCTTCTCACCTTGTGTTTGTTGGTTTGTGTTTTTAACTTCTTGGTTTTTAAATACGGTGCCCGTTGTGTTCTGCTTTTACCTGATGAAGTCCGCCCGATGTAACGGACGAAACGTTGTTGAGTTCTTTAATAAATATTACGCCTTTTGTATTTGTTGAAGTTTTACTTGCCTCTGATTTTACCAGAAGAACATATGAATTTTAAAATAAGTAATATCCCTGGTAACAGTGTTTATATTAATAACTTTGTTGCTGCATAGGGTTGGATTTGTTGCATGCAATCACATGGTCACATTCATATCAACTTCGTGTGGATCTTGAAGATTGGGATGGAAACACATCTTACGCTATTTACAGGTTGATGATTTGATTTTGAAAAGTTAAATTAAAAACACTTTTGTGTAAAGAACATTTAATCAGCGTGTTACATTTTGTCCTAATTGATTTTTGATTGTGTTAAGTCATGATTTGTATAATACCGACGTGGACATCGCACAATGCTATTAATGCGTTCGACTGCGTCGTGTTTGAAGAGAGAAAGCAGGCGGCTGCAAAAATTTCGATTCGTTTTTAATCGCAATTAAGACTTTGGCGAGAGACGCAGACTTGTGCAATAAATGTTTAAATCGTCGTTTAGTCACAAAGATCATGTCGGGAATATAATGCAAAGAGACTCGAACAAAGCTTCTAGCCATGTCCCCATTACCTAATCTTTAGACTATCGCTGACTTATGCAGATCGGAAGAGAATTATATATAGACGACGCATGAATAAGCCGACAACTAAATGAGAGAAGAGCGTACCAAAGCGAATTTCGTTGAAATTTCTCTGAATCCAAAGAGCGCAATAAAAAACCTGCCCACCAAAAGATCAAACCCACTGTCCCACAAAGGATACAGGGTGCTCAATATGTCGCAAAAAAGATCACTTTTGATCAGTGTGCCTTTATAATAAACCTGGGTTCAATAAACATGAAGAGAAAATTAACGGGACAAATAAAACGTAGATGCAATGATAACGTAAATTTTGCTAACTATGCTGCTTTTAAAGTAACTGCTAATTTTTTTTCTCGTAAACATGGTAACCCGTTAGGTTCCACAGAAGCTACACCACATACAGCAGCCGAAGCAAGTCTTGTTGGGGTAAACATCATTCAACGGCTCGGAATAGACCTTGATAATTTAATGCTGCCAAGTTAAGACACTCTTAGTGCATTGAATCGGCAAACCCTAGCGTTCGTGGATACTTTCCCGTGCATCATCATCGAATATTGCGGTCGATTCGTGGAAGAAACCATTTACGTCTGTCTTGATGTAGAAAATTTTTTGCTTGCTTCGTATGTATGTCAACAAGTTAATATTCTTCCAGATACGTATCCTAAACCTATAAATTCGTCAAAACACCTAAAAAATTAGCAAGCATATTAAAAGCAGAGAACACAAGATCCATTGTATCAGAGAACCCAACTAAAGCAGAAATTAGTAAAATTGAGAACAAGTTTCGAAAATCTTACAGCGATGTGTTTTTTGAAGACACAACATTACGGAAAGTGAACAGCAAACCCATAAAAATTTTTTTGAAAAATGATGCTGTTCTATTTGCTTTACCTGTTCCACGCCAAATACCTTTAGCTTTCGGAAAGATGGTGAAGACAGAACTTGACCAACTTGTACAAGCCGAAGTTATTGCACCAGTCACAGAAGCAACTGATTGTGTGCACCCTGTGGTCGTTGTACCAAAACCCAAAGGTGGAATACTCTCTGTATCGATTTACAGAAATTGAACAAATACGTACGCCGTCCAAATCACCCTTCTAAATCCCCTGCTAAAGTTGTTTCGAATATTTCTTTTTTTTGTCTAAATTTTTCTCAACATTAGACCCCACTGAAGGATACTGACAGTATCTTTAGAAAAAGAAGTCAAGACTTTACTACATTTATTACGCCGTTTGGAAGATATAAATTTTTCGAGTTCCGACGGGACTAGCTTCTTCTCAAGACAAATATTTCCCAAGAGGTGATGAAGTTCTGCAAGGCATTGAACAAGTCTAAAAAGTGGTAGATGACATTCTTATTTAAGGTGAAATTGTACAGAAACACTTGAATACCGTAGTGGCTGTACTAAACAGGCGTCGAGAATACAGCATTAGTCTTAGACTTTCGAGTTTAAATCTTAGATTTTGAATTGAAAGTGTTTTCCATTCTTTTAAAAGTTTTGCACGTAGTGAGTCCAGAGATTAGTGGAAAATTGCAGAAACTCTAACCTCCAAATTGACCACATAGAAAAATTTAGTGGATTGAGATCTGAGCTTCTTACAGGCCAATCTTTGGCAATGAAAAAGGCAATTTTCTATTGAATCAAGGATTGAGTGAATCTTGAGTCGTGTGAAGCAGCAAAATATTGTTGAAACATCATTTTTGTACTTTCTGAGGTCAAACTGAACTCTCAACGGTATGTAACAAACATTTTAGAAGGATGCCTGTTTTCTTGAGCGAACAAATGCTTCAATGGTAAACTTTGGTTGTTTCAACAATATTCTACTCCTTCATACGACTCAAGATTTACTCAATCCTTGATTCAACAAAAAGTTCCCTTTTTTATTGCCGAAGAAGATTAGCCTGCAAGAAGCCCAGATCTCAATCTACTGGATGTTTCTATCTGGTCAATTTTGGAGGCTAGGGTTTCTGCTACTCCCTACTCATCTTTGGACTTACAGGGTGTTTCATAATTTTTTCAGATTTTAAAAATTTTATTAAACAAAACGTAAACCAAATAAAATCAAAAATTTAAAGCATCTCAGTCGGAAGCATTTCTTTATTTTGGCATATACATCAATATGCCGATAACCTATAAAAATTTTTTGTAGTTCAGGTTTTCAATATGGGCCCGTATTTCGGTTTGCACAGGCATTGATGCGAACAGCAAAATTCTCAATTACGCGACGACATGTGTCTGTTGTAACACTTTGGGTAAATGCTTCAACAGCTTGTTTCAGCTGTCTAAGAGAGCGAGGCTTCTCTTTGTACACTTCTGCTTCAGCAGCACCCCAAAAGAAAAAGTCAAGAAGCGCAAGATCAGGACTATGCAGAGACCATTCGAGTTCTGCCTGCAAGCTCCTAATTCTGTTTCCAAACAATGTGTGCAAATGGGCCATAATCGCGTGTGCTATATGAGGAGCTGCACATCCTGCTGGAATCACATAAGTCTCTTTTGGTTTGGTGTGTACAGTTGATTGAGGTTCTCATTAATTCGATTCAATACTTCTCTGTAGCGCTCTCCATCCATTGTGACAGTTCTTCCTCTGCTGTCCTCAAACCAGTAAGGCCCAAGCATCCCTTTCTTTGCATTTAATACACAAAGAGCAGTCACCTTTGGGCTTTTGAAGCACCTTTCATCAATCTCTTCAGGTCTCTCATCTCCCCGGTACACATTGTTATGGTGATTTACAGCACCATTCGGGTAAAAATGGGCCTCATCAGTAAACCAAACTTTTTCTATCCAATTCTGAAAACGATCCATTCGTTCTGCTACTCTGTTGCACATTTCAGTGCATTCCTGCTTGTCTATGTCCGTGAGCTTGTGGTATGTAGATATTTTGTACGGAAACTTAGTCAGGTTCTTCTTTGCATTCGCTGAAGACTTGTTACTAATATCCCAAGCTCTTGGCTCCTGCGCCCGAGGGACTTTTTTGGACTCTTCTGTGCAGAAGCACGGACCCTATCCACATTTGCAGAAGATTTTGCAGTGATTCGCGCACCAACTTCCCTTTTTATGCAGTCAAGAACTGTTCCTTTTGTCATGAACTTTTGGACAGTGTATTGGAAACAATTTTGCTAAGGAGCTTCAACGCGTAACGCACATTAAATTCTCGCGCATAACGACGGCGAACTGTTTTATAAGATTTTGACTCAAACCACCATTCAATAATTTTGATTTTTTGCTCTTTGGAATAGACCATGGTTAATTTAAGGTAATGCAATCGTTACAATATCAAATGACAAAGCATTTATTACAAAATCTGAAACAGGAGAGAAGAAAAAAATTAGACCAAAAAAATTGGAGTCTTTCCAAAACCTGAAAGAATTCTGAAACACCCTGTACTACGTGCGAAAATTTTAAAAGAATGGGAAACCATTCCTCAAGAGCACTCAATATTTGTGCCGCATGCGATATATTTGTTGGGAGATTTAAAGCAGTTATTCGTAACAAATGAAGCTATATCGAGTAAACGACTCATGGTTTTAAAGACTAATGTTCAACCTTTATACTGATAGCAAGCAATACAAAATTTGACTTTAAGTATTCTATTTATAAACAAAAAAGTTTGTTGCTTTAATTCTTGGACACTTTCTACATGTGATGAAAATCTGGTTACAAATTTGGATTCAGCACCTTAAAATTACCCAAAAATCTTTCTTATCTTATCAGCTACAAAATTTTGTTGTAAAAGAGTAACAGATAAAAATTTTATAAGCCAAATTCCAACTTGAGCTGAAGTCGGCGGGCCGCAAAAAGTCTTCACTTTAAATCACAATCTAATTTGTCGATTTTCGTCCCCAAAATGAAGTGTTTTCAAAAAAAAAAAAAAAAAAGAAAAAAAAGGTCTTCACTTTAAATCATATTCTAATTTGTCGATTTCCGTCCCCTAAATAAAGTGTTTTCAAAAAAAAAAATAATAAAAGAAAAAAGGTTTTCGCTTTGAATCGGATTGTAATTTCTCAATTTTTGACACAAAAAACCACTGTTGGCCTTACTTCCTCCCAACCACCCGCGGCCGCATTGACAACTCTCACGGGCTAAATGCGCCCCGTGGGCCGCAGGTTTCCGACTCCTGGTTTAAACAATTAACTGATTATCAGATTTATTTATGTGTAATTTGATTAATTTACATTTTGCTTGAAGCCTACTATCAGCAACACTTTTAAAAAATTGCTAAAAAAAACCTGTTAGCTCATCTACAAACTGTTGAATGTTAAGTAAGTTTAAGCAAAAGCCAGTCAATTTAAAACAATCAAACTGTGATGTCACAATATGCCCCCAGTTTTACAAAAGCATTGAGCAATTTTTTAGCCTGTAAGCTATTATAGTAAGCCATGTGTCAAGTACATCACTAGTTTTGTTTCTAGTGACATTGCACTTCTTGTGTTTTTTGTGTAAATTTTCCTGACGTAACACTTTATTCTTTTGACAATCGTTTGAATCAGACGTTTCGCAAAAATCTCTTTTAAATTGTTCATATTTGGTTGTATAAAAGTTGGTAAGTGGTGTTATTGGGCAATAAGGGCAATATCTAGTTAATTATTTTTACCTTGTTTTCAGAAACAGCACAACATTGCTTTTAAGACACTGTTCGTCAAGTGCAATTGTGCTGCTGTTTAGCTATAGTGCGCTTGCGTTGTATATCACCAAGGTACTTTTCAATCAAGTTCACTCTAATCCCATAAATTTTTTATTTAGCAAATATAGAATAAATTACTAATTATAAGAAAGTTTAACAATTAATAAAAACATTTTTCTTTCATAAGTAAAAATTTGCCGCATATCTTAATAAAAGTTTAAATTTCACTTATGGTAACTTCAAAACAAAGATTATTCATGGACTCAGCATAAAATATAAAAACAAAACAACAACAGAAACAACAAAATGTTCGTGACAAAAATCAGGAAAATAACATTATTTCTTTTTTTAAATGTTTCTTTTGTTTAGTTTTTATTGGCTTCAATAATTATGGCTTTTCTAAAAAAATCATTTTATACAAAATTTAATAAAATTAATTGGATACAAACCTGTTTTTTGGTTTGAGGAAGAAAGGTATTTTTAGCATGTCACACACTTTTATGAGTTGCAAAATTTAGTTTAAACGTATTAAAAGTGTAATTTTTCGTTACGCTTTTAAAAAATTTTACTTTCCGCTTGCTTTTTCCGCGACCGCCTTCAGTCTAAACCAAAGTAAAAAGTTGAAATATTTCAACTTGAATCTTTTTTCCGCTTTGGCGATTTAATACGCTTTTTGTCTGAACAATCTTACCGCTTTGTTTTTTGAGCTTTCCGCCACACGCTTTACTTTTTCCGCATCCGTTTTTGGTCTGAATCAGTGGTTTTCAACCGGTGGACCATGGCGCTGTTTTCAGTGGGCCACAGAGCTTGACATAAATTAGAAAGCAGTAGCTCTTCACCCATAGCTGTACTTGCCCAGGGGCATAGGTCAAAAACTTGTGCAAAATCAGTTTTTTTCAGGCAGCGACAAAGAATTATTTGGGAAAAATCAAAAATTTTAGGGCAAACAAAAAGTTTAACATCAAGGTCAAGTCCTTTTTTTCTCACAAAAAAATCGCTATATTTTTGAGACTGAGAATTGGGAGACAAATTCAAAGTGAAGACCTTTTTTTTTAGATCACTATTTTTGAAACAAAAATTAATTTTACTCACCGAAGTTGTCGTTTCCTTGGGTTATTTTGAGTTGGAAATAGGATCGCGAAATGAAAAAGGTTGAAAAGCAGTAGTTTAAACAAACTTTAAAAGATCCTTTTAAAATACTTTAGTATATTAAGCAAGAATTTGTAAACAAAACAAATCACTTTTAATTTTTGTAATACTGACATAGATGAACTTATCTCTTTCATTACATAAATGAAGATTACAGTGTGGCCAATCTTTAAAAAATCACTAATTTTTAGAAACTTAATTAAAAATCTTTCCATGTACTGCATTTGATGTAGTCTACTAGCCAAAAGCATTGCGTTAACAAAACGCTTACATTTACTTTATAAGCCATGATGTGAATATTTTGTGTTTAATTTCTCCTGAAAAATATTTTGTCGACACTGCACATAAAGCAATTTTAAAGGATATTTTGATTATTCCACAGCAAATCGAATGATTGCAATTTCAAAGAAATATTAACTTTTTGCGATTACTACATGAAATATCATAATCTGCTGTAGGATTATTTTTAATCTACGTATTTGGTTTAGATTTTTTTCTGTTGGAAACTCACAATCAAACTATAGCCTGAATGTGCATGGTTATACTGGAACTGCAGGTGAAATTTGTTTTAAAGTATTTAATCGGATCCTGATTGTTTTGTGCAGTAATCATGGAAACTTTTTGGCAATTAATTTATTTCATCTAATCACGAACATATTATCTACAGGCGATGCTTTGAGTCCTCACAACAGTCAACAA
Source organism: Diplosoma virens (assembly GCA_963680785.1). Taxonomy (NCBI): domain Eukaryota; kingdom Metazoa; phylum Chordata; class Ascidiacea; order Aplousobranchia; family Didemnidae; genus Diplosoma; species Diplosoma virens. The sequence continues at coordinate 37,846,250 of OY796884.1, read as the reverse complement.
TTTACAACATATGATAAAGATAATGACGAAACGTCTACAGAGAACTGTGCTGAACTCCATAAAGGGGCTTTTTGGTACAAATCTTGTTATAACGCAAACTTGAACGGAAAATATCTAAAAAATAAAGAAAACAAAAAAGTAGATGAAAACAACAAAGCAGGTGAAATCATCAAAACAGGTGTTGTTTGGTACAATTGGAAGGACAAGTACTACACACTGAAGCGAGTAGAAATGAAAATCAAACCGAATAAAGGTCATTAGATTGAGTTAATATGTTATCACGTATAGTAGTCAATATATCCAGTCAATATATTATATATGTAATAAACTCATTTGCAATCAAGTCTTGTTCATTGGTTATCAATATTTTGATAATATTAATAAAAAATTTCTGATTTATTAAACAGAATAATTTTCATTTTAAATTGTAAAAAAGTTTCTAAATGAAAATTTATTTCTACAACAGATGTATAATTAAAAACTTCAATTGTATATTTTATCTGACACTAGCCACACAATGATAATGGTTAAGATTATTAAAAAAAGTTATTCCTTAACAAAATTGTATCGTCTTTTTTACAAATATAACAGCAATAAATCATGAAAGTTTTTTTGTGTAAAATTATTTGAATCAAAAAGTTATATTGAATAAAAAAACAACAAAATTTTAAGAGCTAGCATAAGTTTTAGGTCTGAAAATTTTATTAGGACAATACTAAAAGTTTTTTGACTGTGGGATCTACTGTATTGTAATTTCTTTAACGCAAAACTTTGCAAAAGTTTTTAAAAATTTTTATAGGAAGGCCCATGACCTCGTAAAGGGGGCCATTTAAATGATAAGAAAGAGGGCTATTTAAATGATAATAAGAATTCTTCATAAAAAGTTTTCTAGTGGAGATAAAATCTTACTTTTTTATTTTTCGACGTTATCTTCCTGCACTGCCACGCATTTCTGCCATGGGTGTCACGCTCTTCCTACCTAGTATTTTCTTGCTAACCAGAATAACATTAAGATACAGCAGGAGAACGCCACGTGAATTTCGCAGATAACCAACTAGCCTGTAGATTGGAGCTTTTATGAGTTTTGAACTGGCGGACCCTAGCAATCTAGGTAGTCAGGCGGGTTTTATATTATAAGCTAACTATATTAAGGAAACGATTACATCAATGATTAAATGATAATTAGAGCAAACGCCAAAATTATGCACACAAAGCTACGATTCACAGTTATTTTAACAAACACTTTACAACTTGCTTATACCCGAATTTATAGAGCCGTCATGATCCTCAATATGAGAGGAATTTAATAGTTTCACGCTAAAGCTTAATGTCTGCTTGCAGTCCTGGACAGATACAATTGAACACAATTTACGTATGCACACAATACGTTTGTCAGAGAAACAGAGCCCACTAACGTCTAGAATCTAGCATAACATCGAACAGAATCTGAATAATATCTTCTCGTTGCTGCCGTCTATATGTATAACTTTTTCCAGCGACCACGTGCGAAGGATCACTTTATATCCATTCTTTCTCAACAACGGGAACAGATTCACTTGACAAGCATCATTTTACAATCAAAACAATGGTTCAGGCATCAACGACAATTGAGTGATACTGGCAGTTAGTCAACAATACAATTTAAACTACCGCATCATTGTTTATGCGATAAAACAACAAGATTAAACAATCGCTGGGCTCTAGACAACAGCGCTTTCTAAACTGGCTCTTAGCAATGCCCAATTAAGAAAATGGCAAATTTTTGATTTAAACAATAGATCACGCCCGTGCATAATGTTAATGAATTCTCACAATTAATTCAGAAAGGATATAGTAATTATTGAAACTAGTAGCGTGACAATGGGTGAACAAGTTTTTGTATGCATTCGCTGTATAATTCTTTAGATTGACCCTTAAGCAAATCACTCACGGTGTTTTTATCTTTTCATCACTGTTAAACTCTTTGAAGGGTCCTAACAGGTGTAAATCGGATGGGGCAAAAACTGGGTTATAAGGAGGGTAAGAAAACAGTTCCCAACCGAAATATTTGATGGTTTTGATGGTTTCCTCGATAAGTTTGTCATGCCTTGTTATAGAAGGTTGCCGCTGCCAGCGATCGATAAGACTTGAATTGTGTAAAATTGTTCAGCGGGCCTCATATGGCCCGCGGGACGCGGTTCGGACCCCATTGATCTAGTACATATGGTTCTTTAATCTTTCTGCTACGGTTGCCAGTGGCTTTGAAAAAAAATTTGAAAAAAATTTTCGTCGTTTGAAAAAACTGATTAATTCTATTTTATAGCAAATTGTAAAGACGTAAATACCCATTTTATCAGCTAAATGCATGAATAGTTTAATAACTACTGTTGTTAGTCTATAATTTCAAGCTAATCTTGCTAAATAATAATAATGGAGACCTATAAATAGTAATTTGTGAAGGGTGATTAAGTTTTCAACTTTCTCAACCTGAGTCAAACATCAAGCTTTAGCATTGATGTGCTTTTCAGCGTCAATTTTATGGCGTAAGGTTTGTTTACAATAACGAAATGTAAAGCCTTTGTGTAAAATTTATAAGTTTCATTACGTTTTCCGTTTGTTCATTCTTTTGCCACGATTGTGATCTACAAATGAAAAAAGTTTTAACTAAACAATAAATCAACTTCCCCTCGTCACTGTCCCGTTTCAGCCGATGCTATTACATCTCAACTGGTTAGAAATGGGAAATATGAGGCTGTTGACCGCAAGTCATTTTAACTTGTCCCTCAAGAAGTGTCTGACCTTTGGAGGGCCACAACACCAGACACAGTAAATATCTCTGACAATTTCTCACAGAGAGAATTTGCTGCTGCCCTCCAACTTTTAAAACAAGGTAAAGCTCCGGATCCTGATTCCAACTGCTCAGAGCTTATACTCCATGCCGGAGCTGCTTTGAAGTCCTGGTTACGTGACTTCCAATCTTTCTGTTTGCGCCGACTCACAATTTTCAAGATCTGGAAAAGAGCGCTTGTGGTCGCGATCCCAAACCAGAAAATCCCGTGGGGGCCCAAAGAGTTATCGACCGATATCTCTGCTCTGTGTCCCCTACAAGATCCTCGAGAGGCTTATCTACGCCCGTGTTCAACCATTAGTCGATCCACTGCTTCTTAAAGAGCAGGCTGGGTTCCGACGCGGGAAGTCCACCGTAGATCAAAGTGTTCTGCTAACCCATAATATCGAGGATTCGTTTGAGGCTAAATAGAAGGCCGGTGCCGTATTTGTCAATCTGACAGCTGCTTATGACACTGTCTGGCACCGTGGTCTTACCTGCAAGCTGCTGAGACTACTTCCGGATAAGCACATAATTAAAATTATTATGGAGCTAGTCCGAAATCGAAGTTTCACCCTTACCACCGGTGACAGCAAGCAAAACAGGCTACGCCGTCTTAAAAACGGCGTTCCTCGGAGATCGGTCTTGGTTCCCCTCCTATTTAACATCTATACCTACAATCTTTCTTCCATGATTTCCAGAAAGTTTGCTTATGCTGATGATCTAGCATTGTTGCACTCTTCTGGAAACAGGAAAGACTTGGAGGGAAGTTTAAACCAAGACATGTCTACACTTTCAGCGTATCGCCATACTTGGAGGTTGAAGCTCAGTCACACTAAGACGATGACGGCAGCCTTTCACTTAAATAGCTGAGATGCCAAACGTGAGCTAAAGGTCTACAACAACGGTAGACTTTTACCCTTCTGTTCAACCCCTACTTATCTTGGAGTAAAACTGGACAGATCGCTCACGTTTCGTCACCATTTAGTGGCATTGCGAAAAAGATTATCCTCGCGCGTCACACTGCTGAGACGACTCGTGGGCTCGGGATGGGGTGCTGGTGCTAAAACACTACGCATAGTCACCTTATCTCTAGTCCACTTAAAAGCTGAGTACTGTGCGCCAGTCTGGTGTCGCAGTGCTCACACTCGCCTCATTGACAGTGTCTTGAATGACGCCTTGCGCATAGTTACTGGATGCCTGCGTCCCACTCCAACGGACCACCTACCTGTACTCTCAGGCATCCAGCCAGCTGAGCTTTGCCAAATGGGAGCGATACTCTCCTTGGCTTACCGTGGATTTCTAGATCCCGATCATATCTTCTATGGTTTCTTAAGTGGGTCCTGAGATACTTGCCAAGTGAGACTAAGATCCAGACACCCGTTTGTGCCAGGTGCGCGAAATCTTTTGAATAACCTTGCCAGACTTGGCATCCGCGCTTCTGAATGGACAAATTACAAATGGAAAACAGAGTACTGTAAAAATGCTTCCAGGCTCCGTGCTTTTGTGCCCGAGACCGGTACCAAGTCTGTTGGGACGGGCTTACCCCGAGCAGCTTGGGTTAAGCTCAACCGCCTGTGGACTGGTGTTGGGCAATTCCATTCGTCCATGCATAAATGAGGTCTCGCTCCTTCACCGAATTGCGAGTGTGGCGCCTCTGAGCAAACAGCAGACCATGTTCTAACAGCGTGCCCTATACATCGGGCACCACATGGAGCACGAGGTCTGACGGTTTTGGATGACGAAACTCGATGCTGGCTTAATAACACCACTGCCAGCATCTGATTCAGGCAGTACAGCGGTCTGGGGTAGTAAAAGGATAAACCCTCGGCCCCAGCTCTGCTTCTGTCTGACCTGGAGTGGATGCCTTTTAAACGATGACGACGACGACGATCAGCTTTGACAGAAGTGGTCACCACCCTCTGGTCTAGTCATCTGGTTAAATGCTCAACTGACTTCTACATTTTTGGTTTTGGTTTTGGAGATAAATTATTCAGGTGCTACCAAAGTAGGAGGTCATTCTTTTTGAATGACGGGACAAATTGAGATACTTTTCAAAGACACAGAGTTTGTAAAAATCTACCATAATGTTTTCAGAATATTTCCTTTTGGTTTTCATATCAGCCTGCAGGTCAATGTGTTCCATTTGGCAATCATCAGGACAGTCTTCCACTCCCAAATCAAAGATTTAAGCAACCAATGTCACTTTAATTTCATTTTGTCTGAAATTTGAAAATCTATTTGCAAACTTATTACGTAGCTTTTCTGTTCTAGCTCCATACTTACTGCAATCCAGATCAAGAAATTCCAGTTTTCTGGTTGCAAGACACGCGAAATGCGTCAACGTTGCTATTTTTAACTGAACCTGGAAAAGTTCCAAGTTCTTCTCAAAATCACAAATATGCTCAAACATCTTATTCACAAGCTGATTTTTTTCTTGTAGATTTAAGTTCAGCTCAAACGAATGCTGTGTAATGTCTGTGAGGAATGCGAAGTCATTCAAACAATTCTCATTGCTCAAGAAGGTCACATTCCGATGTTTGCTCTCCATGAAGAATGTTATCTCCTGTCGCAGATTCCAGAACTTCTTCAAAGTGGCGACTCTACTGAGCCAATGTACAGCAGAGAAGTACACAACGTCAGAATATACAGTGTCCAGCTCGTCTAGAAAAGGTTTTAATTGCGGATGATTTAATCCTCGTGCTCGAATGTAATTTAACCACTGGGCAACATTTCCCACGACTTCTGCAAAATCCAGAACTTTGGTGCACAAGTTATCTTGGTGAATAATCCAGTGGCTTACTACTACATTTTGTGCTCCAACTGCATTTAGAAAATTTTTGGAGAATCCATTTATCCTATCTGTCATGGAGGGAGCACCATGTGCAATAACACCACACAATTTAGCAAAATTCAGTTCAAAATTTCCCACTACCTTAAGCACTTGTTTACAGATATCCTTTCCTGTAGTTGTGAAGGAAAGGCTTGCCATATCTAAAAACTCTTCGGCAATATCAAAGTCAGCAGTAACAGCTCTGATAAAAATGACAAGTTTGGCTGTGTCACTGATGTCAGTGCTCTCATCCAAAGCCAGACTGAAAGCTTCACACGATTTTAATCTCTTTTTTAAACTTTCTTTGATGTTATACAAAGGATCATTTATCCTGCATGAAACAGTAAAGCGAGAAAGACTAGTTTGCTTCAGCAATGTTTTTCTCTGGGCATGCATATTCTGCGAATATTGTCAAACATTGTTTAATAAATTCTGCGGTAGTAAAAGGCTTTCCCTTTTCTGTCATATATTTACAAAGCTTAAAACTTAGCTTTGTCAACAGTTCTGAGTTTTTCTTGTAAGTGGTAAAAACAACTTGTTGTTTTTCAATGAAGTTTTTCAAATGTTCAATTTTGTCCACTCGTGCCTGACCAACAATTATATCAAACAGGGAGGAGTGCTTGGTTGTGTAATGACGTTTAATATTATACGCTTTAATGACTGATGATGATGATAATGATGATGATATTTTATTCATGCTTAGTAACATTATTAAGTAATATGCAGTGGTGGATATTTAAAATTAGGGACCTGAGGCAAAATCCAAATTAGGGGCCCCCAAAATGACGTCAGATTCGATTACCATTTTACCAATACTATCTAGGAAGATAGGCTACGAAATATTGGAAAAAAATTGATTCTGATAGCTACGAAACTTGAAATAACTCAAATCAGTGGCAGACACAGAAATTTATCATGAAAGATTTACACGTGACTCAACAATTAATCGAACAACACCTGATCGAAATGGCACTTCATCGAAATGACATTTGATCAAATAATGAAAGAAAAAATTTACAATTTTGAATCTATCCCAATTTGTCAATTTTTTGTTTCAAAAACATAATACTTTAAATCTGCTCCGGTTTTATTAATTTTTTGTATCAAAATCATAAATCTCTAAAAATAAGATCTTTTCTGTGAATCTGTCTCTAATTTCTGCAAGAGGTTTACAAGGGTGGAACCATGACACAATGCTCCCCCCCTCTAAATAATTGACTAAGTAAAAAAAATGCAAAAAAATGATAGCAATAAGCATCTAATAAAACATAACCATGACAAAAGATCTACTTGTTGCCCCCCTAAAACTTGTTGCTGCCCTTTGCCCAGAGACCTTGTTAAAAAACCTTGACCTTGACATTGGCAAAAAATTATAAAAATAAAAACAAATTGTCTTTTTACTGTTGGTCTCTTTTTTTATAAATCTAATTTACAGTAACAAAGAGATTGTTTAATTGCAGATACATACAAAAATAAATCTTTTTTTTTATCAACTGTCATTTCGATCAAGTGCCGTTTCGATCAAATGTCATTTCGATAAAGTGTCATTTTGGTCAAATGTTGTTTCGATCAAGTGTCGTTTCGATCAACTGTCGTTCGATCAACTGTCGTTCAATTAATTGTCGTAGCACCGGGTTTACAAACTAAAAACACAATTAGTATAAAAGTTAAAATAATGTGAAAGCCTTTTTTTCTCTACACTTTGTTACTGTTCTACTGTCTTTTAATTGGTCTGCTTATCCTTCATTTTTCTAAGTGGGAGGAAGGAGTTTAAAAGTTCCTTTAAACTTTTAAACTCCTTCCTCCCACTTAGAAAAATGAAGGATTTTAAAGGAGGATTTTGAAGGAGTTTAAAAGTTTAAAGGAACTTTTAAACTCCTTCCTCGCATGCATATGCTTATGACTAAAATTTTTTTTTACTTGAAAACATCTTGGATAGACTTGAATTCAGTGATGGGATTCAGGAAGTTTGCACCGGTTTGCGCGAACACGTTCTTATGAATGTCATAACGTTCAGCGAGCGTGTTCTTAATTTAACGTAATCTCTGTTTTTTTATATCTCTGATTATGAAAAAACCTACTATTCATAATTTCTATACTATACGAGAAAGAACGTGTTTATTTTTTTTAATTTTTTAATTTCATGATTGCTTAAACTCGATTTGACCCTGTTTTACAAAAACAAGGACTCGACCAAGTCCTCAAATCAATAATTGTTGACTTGGAATTGGTTTTGTGTGCTTAGTAAGCAAGGTTATATGCAATGCATAGAAACGAATTGGGAAAATGATTTTGAAAATTCGAATTTCGTACACTCACATTCATGCTCTCATCGACTTATATTAAAATTACATCATTTTGGTAGTCTTGGATTTGGAATCGGTTTGAGCTTTTTGAAAAAGACTCGAACTTGGTTTGATTTTGAAAGTTATAAGTTGCTGGACTGCTATTAGCATGCACACAATCTATTAGAGGTATAGTTTTAAACTTTCTCACCACTAAATATTAAACATTTGTACCATAGTCTTAATAGTCTCAAAAATAATAAATTTGTCAAAATGCATTTCAACAGAATTAAAATTGAACTGACTCAATAGGTAGGCTACTATCACAGACAAAAATCTGATCCTTTTTTAGTAGTAAAAACAAATTTGCACTGATTACATAGCAACAACAACAAAAACAATTTTTTTATTGAATATATATATATATATCAATATTAATTAATCCAGTCAAGCAAAATAATGTTAAATCTCAACAATTATGCCGATTCCACAACGTACAACAAGTTTTATCACAAGAATAAAAAAATCTATGGCTTAAAACATTATTAGAAAGAGAAGTTTTAGTTATATTTTTTTAACACAAAAAAGATTAAGAAATGCTGGTAATACAAACTTTTGTAAAATATGAATACCTTAATTTTTATAAAAAAAATTTAAATTACATTCGAAAGCTAACAAAGTTTGTAAAAAAATATAATTAACGTAAAACCTCTATTTGAGCGCCACCTCTATTTGAACGCCACCTCTAATAAAACGCCACTATAGGGAAAGGGTTGAAAAATAGAGCGCCACCCTCTAATTGAACGCCACCTCTAAATGAACGCCACTTTGATGAATTCTTCTATTTTGGCAATAGTTACGGCTGAAATCGCCTTTCCAGGTGTAAGAAGGATTGTCGAATTGCACGTTTATTTTTAGACGCTGAGAAGTCCCTGTAGTTTTTTAATGGACTAATGGCGGTGGCCTAAACGCCAACTACACTATCGGTGTTGACTCTATTCGAATAAGCGATAAAATCAATACAGACTGCGCCTGACCTTCTTGAAGCACACGCACGCTCATACGAACGATTCGACACGATACAGCACGATTACAAACGAATGAATGAATGCAATTGTATAAATATGTTACTTTTTCTTTTCATTCATAAAATTTATCTTTTCGTAATTCTGATCAGCGAGTCAAAAAATAAAGCGCCACCCTCTAATTGAACGTCACCTCTGATAGAACACCACTATAGGGGAAGAGTTGAAAAATAGAGCGCCATGGCGGTGAAATAGAGGTTTTACGGTATGCTTACTTTTAGGCAAATGAGTCAAAAAAATACTAACTCAAAATAAAAATTTGTTAATGATTAATATATTATAAAGCAGCCAATTATTTATTTAATAATTTCAGCTTATGCTGCTTTAATTAAATCTTTTGAAGATTTTTGTCTGGAAGGAATAGAAATATGCAATGCAAACTTGTAATAAAGCTAGCTTTAAACTAAAATTGTCAAAATAATAAAAGTATTGTGAAATATTGTCAAAACCATTTAATGTTATGATTGTTTGTGCAAGATAGACCAACTGATAATCACAATTAAATTTAATGTAAGAAGCCATTTAGCTTATTCTATGTTAGGTTACCTTTTAAAATTGTCATTTAAAATCAAAATAATTTACCTAAATAATTTCTAATTCAATTTTTTTCAGAATAACAATATATAAAATTTTAACTTTAATCAAGCAGTTATTTTTACCAGATCACCTTACAAACCAGTTGTCAAAATGTCAATTTTGAAAAATGCTAAACCCTTTAAAAAATGCTGCAATCAAATCTTGAAAGTCAAGTGAATGAATAAATTGCATATGCATCAATTTAAAACTTAGAAAAAAAGTGAAAATTTCCATATAAATTTGGTTAATGGTAAAACATTTGCAGACTGGATTTAGTGTTCTATTGGTTTCTATTGAATAATACATGAAGCATTTGCTACAAAAAGAAAAGAAATGTATTTTTTATCACTAGTGTTTGTAAATTTTTTAGTTATGTTGTTGTTTTTAGTCATTATTTTGTTGCAATTATGGAAAGTAATTAATATTGTATGCATAAATACAACTAATTTTAAGTAGTGTTTTTATCAATAAAAAAATTTAAATTTATAACAAGATTTCTCTTTTTCTTAGACATATTTTTAGTTGTAGAGTTGTTACTGCTAAATTTCAATCACTTTTGGATAACTTTTATAGCAATCTGACTATTAAGAATAGTTTACATTATGTAGTTGTTCTGCGATATATAGAAACTGAAGAGATTTTATGGATTGTTGTTTTAAATTTTAAGTGTTCTGCCAACATTACTCTATGTGCCATATTATGTGACATAAATTTCACCTATTTGCTGAAAACTTTTGAGAGTTTTTGAAGTTTATGAAACCATGTAAAATACCACAATAAAACTACATGCGGCATTTTCAAAAAGGGGGGGGCTCCTCGATAACTGTAAAAAGGGGGGCCCGAGGCGATCGCCTCACTCGCCTCACCTAATATCCACCACTGGTAATATGCAATGTACTATGAAGCATGAAAAGGAAACGCGACACAACGACGAACGTTAAATAAGCAGAAAGTATAGAGAGAGTTGAGAAAGAGAAAAACTGAGAAGCACAGCCGCTTTACCTTAAATACAAACTAAATATTAATATTTAAAAAGACAAAAAATGTGCAGTGCAGGAATGGTTATGTAAATCATTGGGAGGCGCAACCGCCTTTTATTGCTAACTATGAATTTAGCTCAACTGGCATGGTGAGTAAAGAAAATCTCCCGAAAAGAAGCCTCACCAAAACCGGAAACCTTTTCTGGATGCACTGCAAATATACAAATATGAAAATAAAACAAAATATACTTATATATATATATATCAGTGGCATGCGGTCAGGGCATGCAAGTCATGCAATGCATGACCAACGAACTTTCCTAAACACCAAAAAATAATTATATATATGATATTTTACTTAATCTTTATTTTCATTTAAAAACCACAAAAGGGACAGAACTTTCGTTCCAACCTGATATATTTAATAAGCAGATATATTAAATATTGAATTTCATTCATTGCAAATTTCGAGGAACGCATATTCCAAGTCATAAACTGAAAAGCAACGTGTAATTAAACATAACATGCACCAAAGAAATCGCATTGCTTTACTCGTATACATGAGCTCTATTGCGACGTCATTTTAACCACCAGCGCCATTATTCTTAGTATACTCACTCCGGCATGCAATTCTCAAATTGCATACAGACTTCTCGATTAATTGATATTTGTGATAAACAACCCTTAAGTACCAGTGCTAAAAATCAAGTTACAACAAGTGACCATAGTTAGACTCTATGAGAGACATAAAAATTTGATTGTAAAATGAAAATGATTTAATAATGATGTCACAGATACCTAAAAATTGGAATAATAAAGCCTTCACAAAAGTGCTTTTGGTACGTTACAATTATAATCATGGTACACGTATGTGCCTGTGTCCGTTAAAGAGTTGACGTACTATCGTGGATTTTGTTTGTTCTTTCTAATATTTTAAAAAGTTAGTAAGTAATTGGATGTTTTTTATTAATTTCTTCATTTTAAGCACCCTTTTATACTTGCTCCGGCATGCAATTCTCAAATTGCATGCAGACTCTAGATAAATCTAGATGATAAACAACCCTAAATACTAGTGCTGTTTGACGTATTGCAGATTTTGTTCGTTCTTTATAATACTTTAAAAAGTAAGTAGTTACATGTTTTTTTATTAATTACATCATTTTAAGCACCCTTTTATACTTGCTCCGGCATGCAATTCTCAAATTGCATGCAGACTCTAGATAAATCTAGATGATAAACAACCCTAAATACTAGTGCTGTTTGACGTATTGCAGATTTTGTTCGTTCTTTATAATACTTTAAAAAGTAAGTAGTTACATGTTTTTTTATTAATTACATCATTTTAAGCACCCTTTTATACTTGCTCCGGGATGCAATTCTCAAATTGCATGCAGACTTCCTGATAAATCTAGATATTTGTGATAAACAACTCTACATACCAGTGCTGTTGAACGTGCTTTCTAATTTTTTTGGTTCTTGCTAATATTTTAAAAACTAACTGAGTAATTATAGGTTTTTTATTAATTATATTAACATATTGTGTTGTTGATTTTCGCTTTAAATAATCGCTATCAATTTTCGCTACAAGCAAAGCGCTGCTTTTGATTTTTAGGTTGTAGATTTTGTCATAAGTGATAGCGCCGTAGTTCGGTAGTTAATCAGACTGAGGTTCTCTGCGGGGGTTGTAACGTCTTCGCATTAAAACTCGTCTTGCCGAAACCGAAGTCAAACCAGAGAGAAAACGCGTTGATGTATTAAGGTACTTTGAAAGTTGTTTTGAGTGGAATTGAAAGTTGATGTTTCGTCATATTTACGGTGGTCGATAAATTGATAACTTAAAGAAAGTGGCCTTGAAAAAACATTTTGGTATGTAGAATGTTTTTATAGACGTTTTTAATTGGCAGTAAATAATTAGTGTTTTAATTGGTTACTTGATTTGGTTTGTTGTTATTTACAAAATTTGAATGATTGTCGTGTTCATTTTAATAAGCGTATTTTATTTGGATTCTATTTGTACATGAATGCACGTAATTTGTTGCAGATAAATTGCATTAATACCAGAATTACATCGGTTCTAATGAAAAGAAAAGTGTAAAGTGTATAAATCGCGCGTTGTCGAAAGGAAATCTAACAATTTATCAACCACAACCTATTTTACTTATGTTCTTTACTTGGATGTTCAAGGCCATCCAGTTAAAGTAACTAATATATTGACTTTGTTGTATAAGTTTGTTATCTTTTGTTATTTTTTAAAATAATGCGCTGGCAACGCTGATACAAAGTCAACTCCGAGAGTGTATGTGCGATGTGAGATTATCAATTTCACCAGCTGTGTCGTATACATCATTAAATTATTTTTATAAAGTGAAATGAATTATTTGAATTATTTTTATCATTTAATTATTTATATAAAGTGAAATGCATAACTGTGTTATTGAAGATATTTTGAGAAATAAATTTTCCAAAAGAGATTTCGAAGAGAAGCAGTTAACAGTGAATAACGGTAGGCCAATGCCAAAACTGGTTAATTTACGAAGCTCCAACAAGAAGTGTGTTCGACATTTTCAAACTAACTGGTACGAAAAGAAAAAATGGTTAACAGGAAGTGCTAAACTTAATAAATTATTTTGCTGGCCATGCTTACTTTTCAATTTAGAAAAGATTGTTTGGAATGAAAAAGGTTATGATGATTTAAATAATCTACATATGTCAATATTAAAACATGAGCGTTCCCAGAGACACATAAGATCTTTGATAGACCTTAAAACATTGGGAAAAGTTCGCATAGATTTGCAGTTAGATGCAAGTAAAAAACTGAGCATTCAGCATCATAACGAGAAAGTTAAAGAAAACAGAGCCATAATACGAAGATTGCTTGATGCAGTTATATTTTGGGCAGCCAGGAATTATCATTTCGTGGTCATTTTGAATCTGAAGTATCCATTAATTGTGGAAATTATAAAGAACTTTTGCATTTGATCAGCAAATACGATGTCAAATTGGCAAACCATCTAGCTACAGCTTCTGTTTTCTCGGGGGTCTCAAATCGAATTCAAAATGACTTAATTAATGCCATTCAAATAAGCATGTTAAATGAAATAGAAAAAGAACTTACTGAGGCTAATTTTGTTGCAATTCTCCTCGATGAAACTAGTGATGTATCAAACTTCGCCCAACTTTCTACTGTTTTCCGTTATGTCACAAAAGATTGCGCTGTTAAGGAACGATTTATAGGGTTTACTGATGTCAATGGTAACCGCACAGCAGAAGCTTTATCTGAATATGTCTTTAAATGCATTGAAACTTGGAAATGTAAAAATAAATTAATTGCGCAAACCTACGATGGTGCTGCTACGATGGCAGGAGAATTGAATGGATTGCAGGCAAAGGTTAGGGCAAAACATGAATCGGCGATCTTTGTTCATTGTTGGGCTCATGTACTAAATTTAGTTCTTTCACAATCCTGCTCCGCACGAAAAGAATGCAAAATATTTTTTAGTACAATAAATGAACTGGGTACTTTTTTTATCAAATCTTCCAAACGAACCAATGCCTTAGATAATATAGTTAAAAAAAGATTCCCCAAAGCAGCACCAACTCGGTGGAATTACTCATCACGTCTAGTTAATACCGTGAAAGAAAATCTTGATAATTTAAAACAACTTTTTGAAAATATTATTGAGAATCCTGATGCATGGGATGGACCCACTATAAATTCTGCTATTGGATTTTGCCACCACTTGGAACAAACAAAATTTTTGTTTTTAGTAGAATTATTTAGCGAAATATTTTCCTTTACTGATATTCTATTTAACATTCTCCAGATTAAAAGTATTGATATTCTGTATTGCAAAGAGCAACTTGATAAAACCAGAGCTGTATTGGAGAAAAAACTGGATGAATTTGCAACATTTTATGAGATGTTCGAAGAAAAATATGGTATAGATACGACAGGTCTGACTAGAAGAGGTAACAATAAATCTGTCGACCCACAGCAGCATTATAAAATGCTCTACAATGAAATTCTTGTTGCAATAATTGAACAACTAAAAGTAAGATACGCATCACTGGAAGAGCTCAAATTCATAGAGCTCCTTAATTTTAGAAAAGCCGAAGAGTATCGCAAAAAATTTCCGGTTCATGCTCTAAACTCTTTGAAGACAGTTTATGGGAATTATTTTGACATGCCCCGTCTTCAGAGTGAACTATGTGTTGTATATTCAATGGAGGTTTATATGAAGAAAAGTGTATCTGAATTAATGGAGTTCATAAATGTCAATGATCTTTCTGATGCTATGCCAGAACTTTTTAGATTTTGCGCTCTGATTTTGACAATTCCTTCTACTACTGCTTCGGTAGAACGTTCCTTTTCTGCATTCAAAAGAATTAAAACTTACCAAAGAAATACTACGGGCGAAAATCGAATTTCGGGATTATCTCTCATGTCAATTGAAGCAGATCTACTAAAACATTTAATGCAAACAGAAGAGTTCTATGAAAAAGTCATAAATCTTTTTGCTGAAAAGAATAGAAGAATAGAATTAATTTATAAATAATATAAGTAGTTCTGCTGTTTTTAAATTTATAATTTTTGATGTACTGAACAGTGAACAAGTTAAGGCGCGTTTACAGCGTACTGAACAGTCTGTAATGTACTGAACAGGGAACAAGTTAAGGCGCGTTTTTTCATGAAAATATGAGTGGATTTGAGCGTCAATAAAACAAACCAAGATCGCGCTGAAAGAAAAAAGTACTGTAAACGGCTGTAAACGCGCCTTTATCCCTATGAACTGGACACGTGTTTCAACAAACTACGTATATTTCAGAGCTTAATTTTATATTTTTTGAACATTTTATTTTAGGTTTGTTTAGGATGAGTTAATACAGCATAGTTAGGGATGAGACAGACAAGTAAATTTTAAAATTAAAAAAATGATAATAGATATGAAAAAGGATCTTTACCATTCGACTGAAAGCCATTTTACAATTTCTTTAATACATTCGATGAATGGGCATACCAATTGCATTACCAGTCTCGAAAGTCATCGCACGCCACTGATATATATATACAATTCGAAGAGAGAATAAAGTAGCATATGAAGTATAAAGTTTAGAAAAGAGTAGAACATGCCAATTGTGTAAATTGATTTGAATAATCAGTTAAAAAATAAGGTTAATTGTCCATTCAACGGTTTGAATTTGTTATATCAATTGATTCCAATTCTCTTGCGTAGCATACACTCTTTCTTGATAGAGATTAAAACTGTTTTGAAGATTGTGGCCTGATTGAGAATTGATAAGAGAACCAATGTTGATGATTGCTCCTTAGAAAAGACATGTGCTTGAACTTCCTGTATTCTTATTACCTGAAACAGCAATGCTTTCCCGCAGTAAGTAGCTCACTTAAATCATTAAATTTAGGTCTTATTGAATATTTGATTATAAACTATTTCTAGTTGCAGATGAACAAAAATCTTGAGAATGGTCTTGGATTTTTAGAAGCCATATCATTGATACCAGCCAAATCACCCTAAAGGAAACACTTCCATAAATATGATATAGTCTAAGAATATGAAGTCTCACCGGCGGATACTGGCACTCCACACATAAAAACAAATGCAAATCATGGATTATCGGATGAACCGTTTATATATTTTATCTAATCACTTATGTTATTTGTTCAGAGGCCCAAAAGCTGCCCCACAGCGATGCACTACTGTAAGCCCACGCCACAACAACCGTGCATAAAGCCGGTAATACCTTTATGCACTGTCGAGTCATGGTGCCGAAAAGACAAAGCGCCATTGGACGTGGTCATAGTTTTATAACTTAATTTGTAAAATCTTTTATTGATCCTTATTTATATTGATTTATTAAGTAGGAATTTTTTAAGATTGTTTCTAAAACATTTGAAAGTCTGGTTGCTAGTTTTTAAATTGGCTGGGAGAGAATTCCAAATGAAAGGGCCTTGATAAGAAAAAGATTGTTGTGCAACAGTTGTTTTACAATGATGTGTTATGTATTGAGCTTTGTTTCTCGTATTGCATTTGCATGGGTTTGAATGCAAATTACAATTATAAGCAGGAGATTGGTTTCCACCTTGTATTTGTTTGAACATAAGAGACGCAGTTTCTAATTTATATAATTGATTTATTTTTAAAATATTGCATTGTTTCATAATGCCATTTATGTTGGAATAAGAGGGCAATTAATATATTTTGACATAATTTTGACTGCAATAGTATTTTGACAAACGAGGTAGATAGCACCTTAGTTATGTTGGACAAAAAAATATTTTGTTCATCATTCACTGTTGAATACCTTTCCTTTGTCATCAATTTTCCATTTCTTAGCTGCCAACATTTTACTAGCCCTGAAATCAACGTAAAAATATTATCCTCACGAAACCAGCAAAATAGAATTTCATGCAGTTGACTATTATCAACTACAAAGTTTGATTTAACCTTATGTATTTATCAAAGAAGCTATTGCTAGTATTTATCAAATGAATGACTGGCGTTTCACAAGCGTAATGATCCGGGAAAGTGCGTAAATCGACCTTGCTTTATTTTACAGAAAAGCAGTGTTACACTTGTGGCGTGAGTGGTTTTTGGCACACAGTTAACCTTTGAACTCCTTTTATTGAAAAGGGGCACAACTTGAAACGAACAGACAAAACAACACTAAACTTCGAAATTTGACAATAAACGGAATCTTCGCTTGATGACTGCCACACTTCATTCATAATTTTAATCGTGACGATGTAATTTATCCCCGTTATAGTAATTCGTAGTGTTATTATAAGAGAAATAATTGCGTCTCTTTTAGCGCTGCCGTCGTATTATCCGATTCGCTCTATTGCTCGATATATGTATCTTCTTTTCTCTTTTTTTTCTCTTTGTATTGACGTAATATGTTTTTGACCAACGTCATTGTACTAGAAGGTTTGCGTATATGCCACTTGATTCGAGCGTAACGATCTCTCCAGGGGGTTCTGTTTAAATCTCGAATTTACGAGAAAGTTTACGTCACGTGATTTTGGCTTCTATATAAAGCCGACGCGTAGCGAATTATTAAGATTAGATGTGATTTTGAGACGACTCAAGTGGAAGTACAGTAATTTGGTTGGGCGCGGGAAGCCCGTTAGTTTTTGTATTGGTCGTTGAGTGTTGAATTTATTTTGCACAAGTGGTTGGCAGTTGTATTCTACAGAGGTAGAATTATTTGTGTTGATTAAATCAAGTTATAGTGTTGATTTCACTTTGCAGTTTGGCAAAGCGTGGAATAGAAGTTTCATCGGTCGTGATTTTTGTAATACATTTGTTGTTATTAGAGACAGTGGTCTCTGTTTGTTGTGAAGAAGAGTCTTCAACAAAATCAATCCGAGCTTTCGTTAAATCAACTGTATAAACCGTCAGGCTCATAGCAAGACTACTTCTTGAGCCGGAATAAAATAAAATTTAGACACAGCTTTGTTTCAGCGCAGGTATTCGGATTACCTAGCTCAACTGGTCCTTTGAGATTCCCGAACAAAGTTTGTGACAATGACGTTGCAACGATGAATCTCGAATTAAATTACACGGCAGCTATATAAGTCTCGGTCTGTCTCGGAGTGTCTCGCTCTCTCTCTGTCCGGCGATTCGGCCAGCGAGTGTACTGTAAAAACGTCAGAGTAATGTTATACAGTTTCTATTATGACGCCTGACCTTTTTTTACATGTAAAACCACGAGGCGTAGGTCAGGTGATCAGGCTACATTCTGTATGCGGTGTATCGAAAATACATTACACGAAAGGTAATAATAATAATAATTTTGGAAGAGAGGTGATTTTTAAAATCCACTTAAAAATCATAGCAAGCAAAATTAAACATTTCATTTAATTAAAACATTAATAAAAAATTTTACAAACTAAATGAAATGTTTAATTTTGCTTGCTATAATTTTTAAGTGAATAATAATAATAATCACACAAAAATAGCATTGACGGCGCGATCAGCCAACGATCAGTTGGGGGGACAACGGAAAGGCGGTACATAAAAAAAATTGTAAAAAATGCAAAATTATTACATGGCAGTAATTAAAAGTTGTGCAGCGAGCGGAAGGGCGCTGCAAGCCGAGTCTGCAGCGAGCTGAATACAACATGTGAAAATACAGTTGTGGCAAACTTTGCAAAATTGAAGCAAATAGATGCACCAAAGACGATTTGCGGCGATGAGTTCGCTACACACTTTTAAAATGTTTGAAAATTTTGCTAATTTTTTTTTTTATTTTAGCAAAAAAGCTTGCTCAACCACAAAAATAAAATAAAAGCACAGCATATATAAAAACTATGCTTTTTTTCTGATAACTTTCATATTTAAACTTTCCATTAGCTTTTTTAGATTTTAAAATATTGGAATTTTTAGAACCGCACTTTTTTGAAAATTTTTCCAAAAACACGCTGGCACTCAAAGGATTAAACATAAGCTGTCAAATTAGGATTTTTATGCATGATGGGGAAAAAATTAAAATGCTGGCAAAGGCCACACAAAATGGCTTTGCGGGCCGGATTGTGGCCCGCGGGCCGCCTGTTGCACACCCCTACTTTAAATTTTTTATTTGGCAAATTGTTTGAGTCAAAAACTTTAAAGCATTTTTCTTCAAAAATGCTTCAATTAATAAAAGAATTTCTCTTTCAAGTAAGTTTTAGCAGGATTCTGTTTTTGGGATTTTTGTAAAGGCCTTGCTTCAATTTTTTTCCACATTTTGCAAATCGCTTTGATTTTCTATATCGCTATGGATTAAATATGTTATAGCTTAAATAGCTTAATAAAATAAGTTAGAAGCTATTGAAATCGAAAAATTATATGGAAGAGTAGACTTATTATACGTCCCGATTATGGCGGGACAGTACTGATTCTTTAGGCTTAGTCCCGGCCGGTTTGCCAGAAATTCAAAACAGACTCGAAGTGAAGACCTCCTTTTCCTTAGAGAACACTAATTTTTAAGGACAAAAATCATGAAATCCGAGACAGATTCAAATTGAAGACCATTTTTTTTAGAGAACACTACTTTTTAGGAACAAAAATTAAAAAATCCGAGATTGACATAAAGTGAAGACCTTTTTTGTTTTTTTTTCGAGAAGACAATTTTTAGCGACAAAACTAAAAAATCCGAAACTGAATCCAAGTGAATACCTTTTTTTTTCTTTTTAAAGAACACTTTATTTTGGGGCGAAACTTAAAAAATCCAAAACATGGCCTACCAAAGGTACGGCCTCGCTTCTTACATTTCTCGTCAAAACTGTAAGCGGCGGACGCCTTTTTATAAAAAAAAGCGCAACTCGTTAGTTTTTATAGAATTTTATATCAAAAAAGCCCATCTCGTGTGTTTATACTTATTGCGCATAGATATCGTGCAGCTCACACACTCTATAAATATTTTTCATACGCTTTGTAGTTAATGCGTCTGATTATTTGAAAACAGCTAACTTAATAAGTTTTATAGAGAGTTTAACAATAAAATAAGTAAAACCACTTATAATAAGTTAGTCACTGCAAACTTCCTAGACAGCGAGTTATGTTTAGTTTCTTAATTCAGTATGTTGAACTAAAAAGAAATTGATAGATTGGTTTATACAACTGCAGGGCTTAAGTAGGAAAGAGTGGAATGCAGTCGGACAAAAATTACAATTTTTGCTGTAGTGCTTTTTTTACAAGTTATATCCTGACCTAAATTTTTTTGTGTAATTTATACAACTAAATCTATCTTATGCAAGTGTATTTTCACAGATTTAAACTCACAAAAAAATTTACGAGCACATTTAAAAAAATGATTTTTCTGTCCAACTATGCCCAATGTATGGGGCACAATCGGATTAAGCATAGGGTACTATCGGACAAGGAAAAAGAATAATTAAAATAAGCAAAATAACAAAATATTACATCCTTGTTTGTGCTTGCATTCTCCAAACAATGAAAAAAACGATCAAAAAGTTTACTGCAGCAGCAGATAACAAAAAAGTGCGCCGAAAATGAAAATGCAAAAGCGTGTCTATATATTAAAATAGATCAGGATTTTTTTGAAAATAATTTATACATTAGTAACATACATTGAATAACAAGCATGACAGGTGCTGAGCAGAAAACAGAAAAAAAAAGGTCTTCGCTTTATTTTGATCTTTGATTTCCTTATTTTGCTCCTAAAATCAAGGTGTTTTCTAAAAAAAAAGGTCTTTACCTAGAATCGATTTCTATATTTCCCAATTTTCGTCCCGACTTCATAATAACCTCTAAAAAAGCATCTGCAGCCAATTGAAACTGTATGTGCTATTTTAGAGAGGGCCCTCGAGGCAACTGCCTCATTCGCCTTACCCAATATCCACCCCTGTTAACTATTAATGTACATTTAAGAAAAAAAAGTCAGAATCGAATTTCAATAAAGATATATGACGACTAGTCGATCCACATTTCTTAAGTGCAGGCAACACAGCCTTAATTTGTTTTTCCTTTACTGAAGCCAAATCAGTGGCCTCAGGAAAGAAAAACTCTGTAACATTGCGTTTCTTCCGCATGTAAAAAATTTCATAATCGCCTGCAAAATCCTTGTTTTGGGTGATTGGACCAACATAATATTTTCTAGGAAATGTTTTAAATTCAACTAGCACATAATCACTTATTGCAAGCTCATCAGTGCAGTCGGGACAAGAAAATTTTTTTCAGCATCACAAGAATCTGAAAATTTGTCAGATGAATGATCTGACAAAAGAATCTGTATCTCATTAACGTTTGAACTTTCGTTGCTATACAGACATTTTCTAGTCTTTTTAGCTTTCCGTTTTGGTGTTTTCTGAACCTTTCTGAAATGTTGTTGTTTCTAACTTTTTTTCAACTTTTTGAAATGTTGAAGAAAAGAGGGAAACTCTGAAACTTCAACCTGCAGACATAAATATATTTCACCACAGAGCATTCACTCGTGTTAGTTTGAAAAAACTGATTATTGTAAAATAAATGTGGTAGAGGAATTTTGGTTTTTAGGGTAGGTAAGTAATTTTGGAAAGAGTATAGTTGAACCTGTTTTTACCTTAGCTTTAATTTAAATTCTTCTCACTGTGAGAAATTTTAGAACTTGGTTTATTTGCTATCTTATACCATAAATTAATTTGAATTAACTTTTAAGTTTTTGCCACCATCTTGAAAAATAAAAAAAATTTGGTTAGGGCACAATCGGACATTTTTTGAGGGAACAGCCAGACACTGTCAGACTGTGCCTTTTAATGATTATATACAGTAAATCTATTTTGCACAATAGCCTATTTCGTTTAATTTATCAACAACTAGTAATTAGGCTGAATATTATAACTAATTTTATTAAAGTTTATATCTACAATTGTTAAGTTACATATGATCCATAAATTGTAAAAAATTTTTTTTAGTTTTGATAATATTTATTGTTTTATAATAACTTATGAAAATTATGGTAAGAAATAGACAAAGGAAGTCTACCATTGAAATATTTACCGAAGAAAAAGCTATGCTCCAACCAATATCATAGCTGGGTTTAAAAAGACTGGCATATTTCCCTTAGATTAACACATTTTTGATAAATACGATTTTTTACCGAGTCTGGTCACTGATCAACCTAATGATGCATCAACAAGCATCAGACATTTGGAAGAAAACCAAAGCTTCACAATGTTGATTTTCAGCTGCAAGATTTAGGGTCGATTAATGACGTTAAGATCCAAAATCTGGAAGCATTCCAATATAATTTTTTATCTCCAGAACAAGTAATTGGTTGTAAAGTGGGAAATATAGTGTAAGGAAAAGTTCAAAACGGAAAATGGGAAATATAGAAATCGATTCTAGGTAAAGACCTTTTTTTTTTTTAGAAAACACCTTGATTTTAGGAGCAAAATAAGGAAATCAAAGATCAAATTGAAACGAAGACCTTTTTTTTTCTATTTTCTGCGTCATGCTTATTATTCAATGTATGTTACTAATGTATAAATTATTTTCAAAAAAATCCTGATCTATTTTAATATATAGACACGCTTTTGCATTTTCATTTTCGGCGCACTTTTTTGTTATCTGCTGCTGCAGTAAACTTTTTGATCGTTTTTTTCATTGTTTGGAGAATGCAAGCACAAACAAGGATGTAATATTTTGTTATTTTGCTTATTTTAATTATTCTTTTTCCTTGTCCGATAGTACCCTATGCTTAATCCGATTGTGCCCCATACATTGGGCATAGTTGGACAGAAAAATCATTTTTTTAAATGTGCTCGTAAATTTTTTTGTGAGTTTAAATCTGTGAAAATACACTTGCATAAGATAGATTTAGTTGTATAAATTACACAAAAAAATTTAGGTCAGGATATAACTTGTAAAAAAAGCACTACAGCAAAAATTGTAATTTTTGTCCGACTGCACCCTACTATCCCCTAATACTTTAGTAGCCTACTTATATTGTGACGGTAAGAATTTTTTGAATATGGGGAACCTATAATATGTTTAGTGTTTGGGTGTAAGAGTGGCTATGTGTCTGAGAAGAGTGGAAACTTTGGGTCATCGTTTCGTTTTCCTTAAGTGTTGGCAAATTGGGAAATTATCGAAAATTATGTTGCAATAGCAACTCAGCAAATCAAAAATTATGTTTCTATTGCCAGAAACCTCTATTAAAAATAGTGTTGGCGTCACTGCCAACGTAAATCAGTTTGACCGGCCTAGTCAAGATTATGGCTTATGAATGATCTGACGTCAAAAATAATACCGGTAACGCTTTTTTCACGAAGATCCTTCACCACTTCAGAAAGCCCGTGCTCTGGTTGGTGAATGTCTTCAGGAGAGTTTGTTGGAAGGAATCTCTCCAATCCTACCTCTTCCTTATAGCATACTAAATTTATGACTTGAAATTTAACACAATCTTTATTCAAGCTAAATTAGTCAGCGTATAATTTTCATAGAGCGTAGAATTTTCGATAACAATTTTCCCCAATTTAACCAACTATAAATTTCAAATAATTACAAAAAAAAACAATTTTATTGGGCTATTCAAACGATCTATAAATGCCCTCTACAAGTAACGTAACACTGTCTTACGCGAAAGACTTCAAGTGAGTAAATACTTCTATATCAGCTTTCCAATTTATAGAGAAAAGGTTTAAAAAGTTATGGCAAGCGAACAAAGCATTCGTGACGCAACACATGGTTCTATCGATTGACAATAACAAAAAGAACAAAAGAATCTTGCGTCACTGCATTTAGCAATCTTAAATACAATGCAAACTAATTTGGCGCTACTGAATACAAATAAGAATGTGAATTGAATAGAATGAGACTTTGATAAAATTCAGGACAATTCTTAATTAATTTCAATTTTCTAAAGCCAAACAACGCTGATCAAATTTTAAGAAACAATAACTAATTGCTAAATTAAATCTTTACCAAAAAAGGGCCGATTACGAAACAACCATTAAGGTAAAGTAGATTTGCTCCAAAAATGGCAACAATTTGTCAATCAATCAAATTGGACCGCAATTAAAAATTCAGTTATTTGTATTAAGCATTTCGAAAAGAAATTTTTATTATGTGGTGATAAGCGTAGGACATTGAACTGGAACTTAAATCTAATTCCTTCAATCTATACCAAAGAGCCACTGAAAAGACCATCGACTTTGCAGAATACCTCTGTGCCATGCAAAACCTAAAAATCAAGATTGTTTCGAGAAGATGAACTCACGATATTTAATAAAATAAATAATATAACTTAATTTGACGATCTAACTGAGAATCATTCTTTATCAGCATACATATACCACAAGTCAAATAATGTTGTATTATACTACAAATATTATAATTTTTCAAACAGATGGGTTTTGCAATAATTGAAAAAGCTATAAAAGTTGATATAAAAGATATACATAAAAGAAGCTACGAAAACTAATTTACTACAAAATGTTCTTATTTGGTCAGTAACAGAATTAATTTGCATTAGTGCAATTCAACCTTGTTCTGATGCGGTTATATAAAATACCTTTAATGGAGTTACCAACAGTGCGAAATTGGTTACCTTGTCACATTGCTTTGTTACAATGCAACCGTGCCAATCAGTATTAAAATGCTGATCCTATTTTGTGTAGTTTTTATCATTATGCTCAAAAATTTATTATTAGACTGTGTATGTAATCCTATCTAAATTTTTTTTTTGCAAAATTTTATATTGTATATGGGAAAGTATCCACAATTGAGCCAAAGTTTACATTTTTAATCATAAAATTCAAACCGATAGTATCTTTACCAAAGCAAAGTGATATTCATAAACTCCCTTCTTTATGATAATGATTTAAAGTTTTAAAGATATTGTGGGCAAGTTATTTGTGATATTTTTGGAGGTTAAATTTGCCTACTAATTTGGCTCAACTATGGAGTCGGGTTTCTGTAGTTGCTGCACCCAGTAACTTTAATTAAGCCACTCTCTAGTTTATAAAATTAAATCGAGTATTGCGTGTTATCACATAAGAGAAATATTTGTGCCAAAAAGCTTTATTCAAAGTAGTAAACAATTAATATTTACAAACTTTCAATCAGAGTCAACTGCTGTATGTATACAAAAAATAACAATGTCTTTCAAATAAAAATTGAGAGTGTTTTTTAAAATAGTAGTCAGTTTTTACATTATTGGCATTTGAAAACTGTTCTATTATTTGTACAAGCTTCATGCGTTCAGCTTTTGCAAGGACCAACACCGCTGCATGCAGCATTTCTAGGATTGTAATACAAACAATTGTTACTTCCACAAATTTTAGTTTTCTAAATTTTGGAAAGTTTTTTTAAATTTTGTTCCGATGTTAAAAAGTTTTTTGAAATTTTGTAGAATTTATTTGGTAACTTAGTACGTTGTTTAATCGTCTACCTTTTTTGGCGCCTGTTAAGAAGGCCTCGCCAATAACACAATCTCGGTGTCTACTAAACGATAATTCTTAATCTTCTTGCTGGATCTGACCTTCGAACCAGCGACAGCAAAAATATAGTCTAGCTAAATCACAGCTCAGACTACTACAATATCTTCTTTATTAAGAAATATGCTCCAATCCACTTAGGAGCCCGAATAGTATAAATCAAAGCAACAGGTTAAAGCTCAATAGCTTAATTCTTCACAATCACGTAGACAACCAAAGACTTGCGACCAAAAAGAACTATGACTTCACACAGTTAACAATTTTCCAATTTTAAGTTACCACAACGAAACATCGACTAATAATACTGCTTTTCAGCGAATCTTATTTATACCAGTCAGTAAGGGTACTCGAATGTTCTGACATTACCTCTATGAAGCCAATCACATATCAGCATTATTGCGTCACATGCAAAAACAAGTCAAGCGGAAATCCAGAATGTTCTCAATAAAGCGAAATTATGCAGTGTTGCCATTTTTTCTTGTAAATAAATATAAATATTTAAATTACTTACAAAACTGTTATTTCTTCGGCTATTTGAGCCGGACCAAAGCGAAATCAAAGATATTTTTTATGAGATTGTGAATCTACATAATTTGGGCGATTTTTAGGAACGGAACAACAATCAATGCAACTTTATTCAATCCAATCCTCCAAATCTTTACCGTATAATTCCGAGCAAATGCAACAAATGCTTTAATCATCAAATTTAGAAAGTTTAGAACTGTCATCAAGTGTTGTAGTATCAGATTCTTCCGACGAACTCATAAAAATCATTAATTCTTTTGTCTTTTTTTTGTTTACATGTTTAAGCGCTTTGCTTTTTTATTGGTCTCGTCCGGTCTCGGGCTTTTTGTCCTTATTTCCAGCTTGTCTACGTTTTCTCAAGGGTTTCTTGCTCAAACAAACTACTTTTGCGGAAAGGCGTTCTTTTTCTGCTGTCGAAGTAATAACAACTGATTTTTTTTTCAAAACGTTTTTTTGGTAAAGCCATTGGTACAGGGAGGATATCAAATGGAGAAACGTAATTAGGATTAGGAGAACCACTTTTATTTTGAATGGTGTTTTGTTAAATAAAATTTTATTAGTTTGAGTATTACTCGCTTGCACAGGCTGGTACTTTAGTTGCAGATTTAATGTTTGCTCAAAGAGGCTCTATATCTGTCACATGAGGATTAACAGAATGAATAATGATTTTTTTTAATTGGCTGTGTTTCATCAGAAGCAGTAGGCTCGGTTCAATTAGTAACCTTAGTTGGCAAGAAATCTTCATCTGGGTAGATATTTGCATTAAGTGGAAACACTTCTGTTGCTTTAAGAACTGATTCCATGTTGGAGCATAAAATTTACAATTCTTAACTATTTAAACAAGTTATTAGTTAAATCTTAATTAATTTCAGTATAAAAAGTAAAGCCAACATTTTTGGAAATATAGTTTATTTGAGACGTTCTGGAATTATAACTTATTCCATTATTACCATTATTTCTATCGGTTACTATGACACTTGAGTTTAATGTGGTTGATAATGAAATAAATAATAATTTCAAAACGTCCTAAATACACTATGCTTTCAAATATAGTGGCTTTACTTTTTATTCAGATTCCATGTTCTTTTTGCTAAAAGCAATGTTATGTGCTTCCTTTGCAATGCCAGTAACACCGTAAATTATGCAATGAGTTCCAGGATTTGAACTCATCTAGATATCTAGAAACTGGTTGTAATATTGTTTGAAAAGCCACAACATCCCTTTGTTTAGTGGTTGCAGTTTGTGAGAAGTGTGATGGAGCGTTAACATTAAAATACCGTCTGTTCTGCTTTTTTCTACAGCTGCTAAAGAGATGTGGGAGGCATGATTGTCTAAAAAGCAAGTTGGCTCAACCAAAGATCGGTAAAGTGTCTCAACTATAAAACAGCGCTCAATACGGACTTATCTCAAGATTTTATCACTGCTCTTGACCCAGTAATTATAAATATAACTCTATTTAAAATGTAAAGCTTTATGTTATATTCATAAAAACTTTCGCTTTCTTAGATACAATACCTCTAAAGATAATCGACCTTACTTAAAAAAACAATTATGTTAAAAAATTACACGAACTAATCTAGCACATGGTTTTTTCATCATAGCTGCGTCAGGATAAAAATAAAACCGCCCTTTTGATAATGAAGTATTAAACTTGTCACCTTTCAAAAAAACTAAACAAAGCGAAAAACAGGCTAATTGATCAACTGGCTCAACTACGAATACTTTCCCTTACGTATGGTTGAATCTAAGTGGGTTTGGGATGAATATCGAACCTGTAGCAATTTGTTTTTCAGTCAATTTAAATAGATTAAATGTATCACAACTTAAAATATTGAAAAATGTTTTGATTGTGTAGATTAAGAATTTTTTTAAATTTATGCACAATATTATTACATTCAAATGCAGCGATAGGCCTCCTACAAATCTGCCTCTCATTGCAACATGCGAGTCCGTACCTTAAGTAGGCCATATACGAAATTAAATTGAAGTGAAGACCTTTTTTATAGAGGACACTACATTTTAGGGACGAATTTTTGTAAAACAAGCGTCCTGGTTTGCCCCTTCAAAAATATCGAAAATATAGATGCAAAAAATTTTTTACATGACCGTCAATAAAAAATTAAAACTTTTTAACCCGATAAAATTTTAACAATTTTAAAAGGTTTTGAAATTTTTGTCTTCAAATGCAAACAAGAATCAAATTGATTTTGATATTTTCATTTAACTCTCAACTAATTCCTACTACTGCTGCTAAAGCGGTGTTTTATAAACTAAGCCACTTAAATCCCTATGGTGGAGTTTTATAATCTTGAAAGAAAAATAGTCGCTTAGAGAAGAATTCAAAAGAAAGTTTTCGAAAGTGAGTAAAATTAACATTTTACGCAATTTTTCAATTCTTGATTTCATTTTTTTATTTTTCAAGTTATCAAATAAAATTTGGCTTGTCCTTTTTAATTGAATCATGATACCTGCTAAAAGTCGTTGCATTAAAACAAAAATCTTTTCTTCTGGTTTTCAGTTAATTTTGATGCGATCTTGAATAACTGGAATTCGAACAATAAATTTGGTTAAAGACCAAAAAAAGTTATCGTTATGATTTAGCCTAGTCGAGTGGTTAAGAGCGCCGTGATAGTGATCAATATCGTCTCGGTTGAAAGCCTATTCGCGCCATTCTGTTATGTTCTTGAGAAAGACACTTTGTGGACCTATTCTTTGCTTGGCGGTTTTGGTAAAAGTCAAAAATTTTATTTATATTTTTATAAAATTAAAAAACCAAAATAAAAAGTTTCAACCGCACAGCAATATCTTGGTAACTCCGTAAGCAGGACAGGGTAATTGCTTACTTTATGAATAGCGCCTCCAACGCCTTTCTGTGAGTCTGGAGAAAAAATATAGAGATTAAGTGATTGAATTTACTGTATGTGTTTCTTTCTTATTGAAAGATAAAAGCCACTATTGTATTGAATTTCAAATTTCCTACAAGCCAATGAAAAAGTTGAGAAACTTTGCAATTGTTAAACTTTGCATGAAATTAGAAAGAAAAAAAGGGAAAACAAAAAAAAGGTTTTACCTAAATAATAAGAGATTTTTGTCCTTTAATTTTGGAGGGAATCACGGTACCTGCCTAGAGATATTAGAACACCGGGATCAACAACTCATTTTGGCTATTTACGTTAGAAGGGCTACTGCGAAAATAGCGTCAAAAGTCATACGAAGCTTCGAAATCTTTTGTTTGAAGGTTAAACGCATTTTAGTTGTAATTTAAAGATTTTTCACAATTATTTGTCAAAGGAATTAAAATCTTTATTTCGATAAAGGCATTAAGCAATACTAGATTTTGAAAACTAAATATACTGTATATTAACTACAATTATTTAAGGAAAACAAAAATGAACTTGTACATGCGAAAACAATAAAACTAACTAACAATTTGGCATGCAATAAAACAAAAAAATAGCCTACCAAGAAAGAAAAATAAACAAGCTTAAAACGCAACAAGAAGCAACAAAACCATCAAAATAATAAGAAACAAACTATACAAGAATTAAAACTGAGAGCTTTTTTAAGTTAGTTTTCGCAGTTTTTTGGCTGATATTTCTGGCAATTTATCTTTAAATGCGTTTATCCGTTTAAGTTTATTCTTTGCAGCACAATTAAACGTAGATTTAACCACTTCTTTGAAATTCAAATGACCGGCAGAACATTGCTGAAACAATAGGTCACTGAGAGTTTCAGTTGCTGCAACAATGTTAATTAATTCTTTGAGAAAAACAGATTGTGAGCTGCTCATGAATAAAAACTTGGTTTTTCGTTATATTCTGCTGCTCTTCTGGTAAAAACAAAAAACTTTTGTTAAAAACCTTTTCAGTTTATTCAAAACTAAAAATTAAAACAAACAGTCTACGTTTCAGGTGGGTTACAAGCACGCTTCGTCAGGATAAAAGCTAAAATGACTGCAGAGTTAAGAACTCTAACTTTAATTGTTTTCAAAAAACAGATGCCAAACATAGCGGGAAATTACTCAAGCGTAGTAGTAAATCAGTACTTCAAAAAACAACAAGTTTCGGTAAAACCATTGAAATGCGCAACACGGAATCGATCAAGCGCGAGAAAACAATTCGAAACAACAATTAAATTTTTTTATAAAAAAGAAAATAAATAAAATACAAAAAACAAATTTTATATTAACTCATTATATATTTTATTGTAATAGACACCTTCTTTGTCATTTATCAATGAATTAGTTTTATGTATAAAATATGATTCCAAAAAACGGCGTTTATAAAAGTCTGGTTCATAAGTAAGAATTGATGAGCCAAGCCAGTTGATTTTATGGTCGAATTTTACAGCATGTTTGACAAGAGCAGTTTTTTTATTTATGTTGTTATCATCAATTTTCTCTAGATTGCGTGGGTAAAGGTCACGTTTGTGTTCCGCACAGCGTGTTTTAAAATTACGACCTGTTTCTCCTATATACAATGCAGAGTAATCTTGGCAAGAAATTTGATAAATAGCTCCTTGTCGTCGAGTAGGTTCAATTCTGTCTTTAGTTGAAGGTAAGATGACTTGGTTTTTGTTAGTTCTATAGTGCAGCGGTTCCCAAATTTTTTTTTCACGGCGCCACTGGTCAACAGCAAATTTTAATCAGAGATGCCTGTATGACTTTCTAAACGTATTTCTGACGCTGATTTCAAAAATGTATTCACTATTTCTGTAGCACATCAGGTTTTTGAGTTATTTTCATTTTTTGTTTTTATAGTTTGACCTATATAAACTTGTGCGATGCGGATTTTACCATGCTTTGTAATTGAGGTATGACGTTTTAGAAAGAATTTTTTAAGTGGCTGAACTGATACTGCTAAGACGTAACTGATAAAAAATAGCGTTTTGTTGAATATGTTATTTATTTGGTAGCTAAGAACCTATGTGGTGAGCTTCAGGTCTTCAACATTAGGTAGTTTTAGTGGTTTGTAATAATGCTTTACTAGAAAGATATTGAAGTAACAATCGATTGTGTTTTTCAGAGCTTACGAATGTAGGTTAATTTGCTGTTTGTCTTTACCGTAAATTTGATAGAATCATGCCAAGAAAGTGTAAAAATAGTCCAAACTTGTTTTGCTATGTATGTGGCAGCTTTACTGTTAAAACTCAACGACGAGCCATCACATCAGATGTAAAAAGAATATACCAACTTTATTTCGGTTGTCCGTTGGGAGACCAAGATAAGCAGTGTGCACCACACCAAATATGCACTTTATGTTCAAGCGGCTTGCGAAACTGGTTGAACAAACAAATATCAGCAATGCTTTTTGCTGTTCCCATGATATGAAGGGAACCAAAAGACCACATTCAAGACTGTTATTTTTCCCTTGTAAACGTGAAAGGGTTTAGTAGGAAACATAGAATGAAGATTTCATATCCAAATCTGGACTCAGCGCGAAGACCTGTTCCACATGACGCTTCCATGCCTGCACCACTCCCACCTAAAAATGGACTTGACACTCTTGCTGATGAAGTTGAGGAAGATTTTGATAAAGGAAGTACTCCTGCTACTAAGGGTTCAACAGATTCTGAATATGACCCAGAAGAAAATTCAAAACCTATTCTGTTTTCCCAAGAACGCTTAAATGATCTTATAAGAGACCTAGCACTTTTAAAACAAAAGGCAGAGCTGCTTGCATCAAGATTACAAGAAAACAACTTGCTTCATGCAGATGTTGTGGTTACCCATTACAGAAAGCGTAACATGGACTTGTCGGCAGTATTCAGAGTGGATGGACCGCTGTGCTACTGTCATAATATTAAAAGTTTGTTTGAAAAATTGAGAGAGGATCACATAGCAAATGAGTGGCATCTTTTCCTGGACTCCTCTAAAAGAAGTCTCAAAGCTGTTCTTCTCCACAATGGCAATACAAAATCGTCTATTCCAGTAGCACACTCGGTGCATTTAAAGAAATCTTACGAAAGTATTGAAACCCTTTTCAATGCTATTAAGTATAGCTATTATAAGTGGAAGATTTGTGGAGACCTTAAGGTCATTGGCATTTTAATGGGAATGCAAGGAGGGTTTACCAAACATTGCTGCTTTCTCTGTCTATGGGATAGTCGTGCTACTGCCGAGCGCTATGTTAGAAGAGACTGGCTAGCTCGAGGTTCATATATTCCAGGAATTGCAAATATCCAAAGTGTCCCTTTAGTTGATCCCAAGAATATATTAATGCCACCACTTCATATAAAACTGGGATTAATGAAGAATTTTGTTAAAGAACTGGGGAAGAGCAATTCCAGTGGGTTCGCATTTCTTTGCAAGAAGTTTCCTAAAATAAGTGAAGCAAAATTGAAAGGAATCTTTGTTGGCCCACAGATTTGGGAAGTTTTGAAAGATCCAAATTTTGAGAAAACACTGACTGCACTCAAACAACGTGTTGAAAAGCATTTGAGTGGCTCTGTGCAAACTTTTTTGGCAATAAAATGTCACATTTATTTCAGGAGGGAGTTGAAAATCTAATTAAAACTTACAAAGAGATGGGTTGTCGCATATCCCTAAAAGTGCATTTTCTGCACTCACACCTGGACTTTTTCCCCGCAAACCTTGGTGAGGTCAGTGATGAACAAGGTGAACGATTTCACCAGGATATACAAGCAATGGAAGCACGTTACCAAGGTTTCTGGAATGAAGGAATGATGGGCGATTACTGCTGGATGCTGTACCGTGATGATCAAAGCCATTCTTACAAACGCAATTCGTATTCAAAGCATTTTTAAGTGTTCGCAATTATCTCCCTACCAATAAAGTAACTCTATATGTCATATTGTATGTAGTGGAATCAAAGAGATCAATGGATTTGCGTAGAACAACTGGTTCATGAGTTGCGTCAAAAGAGTTGTAATACTATCTTTAAAATCATAACAATGTAAGCAATTGGGTAATGTTTATTTGCAACATTTTTTTCATTTTTGGTTAGAATTGTAGTTTGTGTTCAAAACATTGCTGCAGTACAAAAAAATATTATTACGCTACATAATGAGAATTTATGAGACAGTTTGAACAAACTAGTTCGAAACCAAATTCGGTTTAATTAAAAGAACATATTATCAAACATGTAAAATATTAAAGTGCATATATCTTAAAAATCTGATGTGCTAGAAAAAAACCGAAAGATTAAGAATCAGCGCAAAAAATGCATCTAGAAAAGTTTACTTGCATTTCTGATTAAAAAATTCTTAACAATACTCGCGGCGCCGTAATGAAAAAAGTCTTCAGTTTAATTACTTCTTTGAGTAACCTTTTTTTCTCCGAAACTCATAGTGTTCTCTAAAAAAAAATAAAAGGTCTTCACTTCGATTTCATCTCTGATTTTTCTATTTTTCTCTCAAAATCTGGGTGTTCTCTAAAAAAAAAAAGGATCTTCAATAAGAATCGTTCTCTGAAGAAACATCTGCAACGGATTTAAAACTGTATGCACTGTTTTTGAGGGGGGACTGCCTCACTCACCTCACCCAATATCCACCACTGCTCACACGGCTTTCATTCTGCACACACTAAGGAAGCTCTTATAGGGAACGTTGCTGCTAGCAACTTTCACACTGCAATTATTGTGAGAAAGCAATAAGTACAACAACTTTCGCATGCTTTCGCGGCGCCCCCGACAAAGTCTCGCGGCGCACAGTTTGGGAACCACTGCTATTGTTACGGTGAACACTTCGATTAGGATGATTCTAAGAATTTTTGGCTGGAAAGCCTAGTCTTTCAATCCTCACACGCGTTCTCAACACGAACGTTAGCCGAGGAGAATGTATTTAACCCATATTTGCCCATCGTCCTTTTAAAAGGACGGTTAAAATTTTTACGATTTCAACTAGCCAGGTTTATATTATTGAATAAATAAAAGTGTTTGAAAAACTAGACACTTTCCTGTTTCTAAATAACTGATTTTAGTTTATCTTTGATTTGCTGTGTTAGTCTTAAGGAAGAAGTAAATATCAAGAATTTACAAGTTTGAAAAATGGCCAAAGCAAGGCAACTACTGTAAGTATACTTATTTTATTTTTTGTAGGATCATTTTGTTTTGTAATGATATGTTGTTAGTAATGATTGATCTTCATAATGTAGTTTGATATTTTATTTTGCTTTCGTTTTTTCTCTACTTAAACGATCTTTGAAGACTGCTGTCCTTTTAAAAGGACGATGAGCACATGTGTTACATATATGCACTCTAAGCGCGTATATAAACTGGCCGATTAGTCTAGTGGTAAACGTTGCTGACTTTTGCGCTATTGATACGGGTTCGATACCGCTCTTGTTGATGCACTTGCAACAAATCATTGACGAAAAAAAAAGCCATTTTTGTTGTTTTTTTTTTTCAGATTAAATGTCAATGAAGCATTAGCTTATTTAGAAAATGGTGATGATGACATCTCTTCTGCTGATATCTATATTGAGCCACCAATTGATGCTGGATCAATTTCTGAGCAAGACTCTGACGACGAAGATCAACCTTCAAGCTTTAACCATTTGTCAGGAAAACAATTAAATGCTCCCGCGGAATTAGTACTGCATCAACCAACTGGTATCAGTTTACCAGAGAAAAATGACATAATTGACTCAGAAATTCCAAAACCACCTTGCAAAAAAAAAAGAAAACAAAACAAAAAACCGGAAAGAAAATGGATACGCAATGATTTGATAAGTGCTCCGCCTAAATCAGCAGAACCGCCGAAATATAAAGAAGAACAATGGTCGCCGGCAGATGTTTTTGAAATTTTCTTTGACAATGAAGTGATTGAACTAATTATAAGATTTAGTAAAATTTATGCTGCTGGCAAGGGTTTTCACAATTTTCAGGTATCAATGGAAGAGATGCGCGCTTTTCTGGCTTTACTACTCCTAAGTGGTTATGCTTCTCTTCCACGGAGAAGAATGTACTGGGAAAAACAGATCGATGTAAATAAAGAAGTGTTTACCCGCACGCTGTCACGTCACAGATTTGAAGAAATTCTTCGCTTTTTTCATTTAGCCGACAACAATAATTTGCACAAAGACGACAAATTTGCAAAGATTCGGCCACTTCTTTCGCTACTGTTATGAGTTCCACTAGTATCTGCAGTTAGCTCTTTTATTTATACGGAGTTACACGATAGTTATACGACTGAATCTGTAAGTTATACTAATAGTTTATCACGCGGTTAACCACACTTAACAAACCAGAGAGAAGAAGGCAGTAGAGCCGTGCGCTATGACGTCACATACTATAACAACCCACTTTTAAGAAGCTTTTTAGCGAAAAGGTTGTCTAAGAAAAATATTAGTACGTTGTACGAGCCCGATTAATAAACATGCAACAAACTATATACAATACGGCACAAGCGCTATGAGTTTTACGCTACTTCATACAAAATCCCTTAAATGATCAGGAAAGCGTTTTTGTCTCACGCTTCGCCGCGAGGTTGGAGATGGTGGGAAGACTTCATCTTCAAAATGGACGTGACGTTCGTCTGATGTCATCATTTCCTCTTTGGGGTCTCCCCCTTCGGTGGGGAGAGGGCGAATAAAACGTCTATTGCGCCAACAGACTCGACCGCTCGGTAGTTTTATGTGGTAGTCGCGGTTTCTCCCGACGCCGATGATGAGTCCCGATCGCAACCATTTTTTTGTAATATGGTCTTGAATTCGAACATGTTGTCCGATTTTTAGTGGGTTGAGGTGTTTTGCGCGTTTATTGTATTCGGTTTCTGCAGCCACTTGTAGATTTGATAAAGCTGCGTTCCACTTGTCGAATTTGTTTTGCCAATCTTCCTTGAAATATTTCAGTTTAGCTGGGACGATTGAACGTAGCGGGGCGCCGTATAAAATTTCGGCTGGTGATAACCCATGGGCCTTGGGTGTGTTAACCCATTCGATTAGGCCGCTGCTAAACTCATCGCAGTCGAGACTACCATGCTCAGCAGTTTTGGCAACAAGGTGCTTCATGGCTTTCACTGCTGCTTCTGCGTGTCCGTTTGACTGTGGGTAATGTGGAGTACTTATGGTGGAAGTTACTCCCCATTTCTTGAGAAACTGTTGAAACTTGCTTGATGTGAATTGCGGTCCTCCGTCAGTTCTGATTCGTACTGGTACCCCTGTGTCCACGAAAAATTTTCTTATAGTGCTGATTATCTGATGTGAACTAGGGTCATGAGAGAACTCGCTGAGCTTAATCCATCCCGACAGACGGTCTACATAAACCAGGTAAGTCTTACCGGCATAATAAAATAAATCTGCAGATACGTCTTCAAAGGGTCTTGATGGGAGGGGATCGCGTTGTAATGGTTCCTGTTGCAAGCTTGGTTGGTGCTCTTGGCATTTCGTGCAGGCTTCAACGGTATTTTTGATGTCGCTATTGATTCCTGGCCAGTACACTATTTGACGCGCTCTTTGTTTTGTTCTTTCGATGCCTTGATGTGAGGCATGTAGCTTTGTCAGTATTTCTTTTCTTTTCTGTACCGGCACCACAATGCGATGGCTGTTCAGGAGAATTAATCCATCTTCGAAAGTAAGCTGATCTTTCAGCTTTTTGAAAGGTTGAGCTAATGGATATTCGTTTCCTTTTGAAAAGTTGCTTTTAATAGCAGTGATTAATTGTTGTGCTGCTTCGTCCTGCTGAGTACTTTCTTTTAAGTCTTCCAGCATTGGATCAATAAATGTTTCTTTTGTGACTTCTGGGTCTTTTCCTCTCAGAATTGTAGAAACGTTTTTGCAGATCATTCTGGTTGTGTCTACGTTTATGATATCTTCTGGTTCTGGGTCGCGGCACGGTGCTCGTGACAACGCGTCGGGGATCACATGGTCTTTGCCTTTTCTCCAGGTGGTGTGGAATATAAAGGCGCTGAGTTTTTCTTTAAGTCTCTGAATCCTGGGATTATCCACCATATCGAGTGTCTGAGTATTCAGGATTGACTCTAATGGCTTGTGATCTACTATCAGCTCGAATTTGGGTAAGCCTTGCAGATATATTCGGCATTTACGCATAGCCCAAACAACAGCGAGCAATTCCAGTTCAACCATAGCGTAGTTGGACTCAGTCTCAGTTATAAAACGTGATCCTGCTTGAACCAATTTCCACGTTTCTTGATGTTTTTGCAAAAGTGCAAAACCTAGACCTTTCAACCGAGATGCAATCTGTTTGCAGCATCGTTTCCAGATTGGGGTCGAATGCAACCAAAATATGGGGGCTACAAAGAATTTCTTTTGTCTTTGTAAATGCTTCTTCATGCTGTGGTGACCAGAGAAAAGCATTTTTTGGTTTGAGCAAGTCCCGAAGTGGGCCTGCTGCTTCACTGAGTAGGTGAGTAAATCCGCCCAGCTGGTTTGCCATGCCCATAAAAGATCGTAATTCGGTTATGTTTGTTGGAGCAGGGAATTCAGAGATTGCTTCAATTTTTGTGGGGTCTGCTTTAATACCGTCGCTGCTCACTATATATCCGACATATCTCACAGCACTTTGTAGTAATTGCACTTTCTTTGGATTAAGAGTAATACCGTGTTCTCGACATCTGTTTAGTACAGCCACTACGGTATTCAAGTGCTCCTGTGCGGTTTCGCCTTGAATAAGAATGTCATCTACCACTTTTTCGACTTTTTCAATGCCTTGCAGAGCTTCATCGCCTCTTGCGCAATATTCGTCTTGAGAAGAAGCTAGTCCCATCGGAGCTCGAAGAAATTTAAATCTTCCGAACGGCGTAATGAATGTGGTAAAGTCTTGACTTTCTTTTTCTAAAGGTACTTGCCAGTATCCTTTAGTGGCGTCTAATGTTAAGAAAAATTTAGACGAAGAAGAAATATTCGAAATAGCTTCAGCAGGTGATTTAGATGGATGATATGGACGGCGTACATATTTGTTCAATTTCTGCAAATCAATACAGAGACGTATTCCACCATTGGGTTTTTGTACAACGACCATAGGGTGCACCCAATCAGTTGCTTCTGTTACTGGTGCAATGACTCCGGCTTGTACAAGTTGGTCAAGCTCTGTCTTCACCATCTTTCTGAAAGCTAAAGGTATTTGGCATGGAACAGGTAAAGCAAATGGAACAGCATCATCTTTCAAGGAAATTTTCATGGGTTTACTGTTCATTTTCCGTAATGTTGTGTCTTCAGAAAACACATCGCTGTACGATTTTATCAATTTGTTCTCAATTTTATTAATTTCTGCTGCAGTTGGGTTCTCTGATATAATGAATCTTGTGTTCTCTGCTTTTAATATGCTTGCTAATTTTCGAGGTGTTTTTGATGAATTTATCGGTTGAGGATACGTGTCAGGTAGAATGTTAACCTGTTGACATACGTACCAAGCAAGCAAAAAATCTTCTCTTTCAGGACAGACGTAAATGGTTTCTTCCACGAATCGACCGCAGTATTCGATGATGCATGGGAAAGTCCCTATGCATGTTACGGTCTGCCGGTTTACTGCACTAAGAGTGTCTTGATTTGGCGGCATTAAATTAGCAAGGTCTATGCCGAGCCGTTGAATGATGTTTACCCCAACAAGACTTGCTTCGGCACCTGTGTCTGGTGTAGCTTCTGTGGAACCTAACGGGTTACGATGTTTAAGAGAAAAAAGATTAACAGTTATTTTGGGCGCCGCGGAGTTAGCAAAATTTGCGTTAGCATTGCATCTACGCTTTATTTGTCCCGTTAACTTTTTCTTCGTTTCTTCGCGTCTGTTAAACCCGGGTTTGTTGTGAAAGCACACTGATGTAAAGTGACCTTTTTTGCGACATATTAAGCACTCTGTATCCTTTGCGGGACAGTGGGTTTGACCTTTTGGTGGGCAGGTCTTTTTACCGCATTTTGTACAGGGCGTTTTAGTGCGCTCTTTAGATTTAGAGAAATTTCGGCGAAATTTGCTTTGGTACGCTCTTCTCTATTCGCGCGTCGTCTAGTTTTGCTGACTCTTCCGATCTGCATAAATCAGTGACGGTCTGAAGATCAGGTAATGGGGACATGGCTAGGAGCTTTGTTCGAGTCTCTTTGTCATATATTCCCGACATGATTTTTGTGACTAAACGACGATTTAAACATTCATTGCACAAGTCTGCGTCTCTCGCCAAAGTTTTAATCGCAATTAAAAACGAATCAAAGTTTTCGCCAGCCGCTTGCTTTCTCTCTTCAAATGCGACGCAATCTAACGCTATATTTCTTTGACTCCGGATGTAATTTTTAATTTTGTCTAACACTTCGTCTGGTTTAAGTGTCGTATCATCCGGGATAAGAAGTACGTGTTCTACGGCTTCTCGCATTTCCATCGAAAAAAAACCGCGAAGCAATGCCAACTGACTGCTCAATGGCAGCTCTGTTGCAAGCGAGACCGTAGCATAATCGTTGTACGATTTACGCCATTTCGCAAATTCAGCTAACGAAATTCCCACCTGCAGTGTCGAAGGCTTTTGTGCGTCCGCTTTGGTTCGCCTTGCCTCGTTGTTAGAATTGTTGACGTCAATGGTTTGCTCACGTGATTCGCTTCTCTCGCTGTTCGCGCATTGGGCCAGCTGCTGTGGCGAAAATTTTTCGATTATTTGTTGCAATTGTCGCTGACTTTCGAGCTGCATTTGTCTCTGATTTTCGACATTCTGTTCTTGTGTTTGTCTTTGCATTGACAACTGTGCTTCTAAAAAAGTTTTTAACCAAGAAGGAGGTTCCTCGTTATTAATATTACTATTCGGTTTTGATTAGATTGAGATAATTCGGCTATACGTTTGTTTGCTGCTTCTAATTCTGCTTGCAGCTCTCGCTTGTTTTTTGTCATGTCTCTTTTATCTTCAATCTTTTACAAATCTCCGATCACGAACTTGCAGTATACTTTTATAATGGTTCGTAAGCTTATTTTCTTTAAACAAATTTATAAGCTGACTGTCGACGACGCCATGTTATGAGTTCCACTAGTATCTGCAGTTAGCTCTTTTATTTATACGGAGTTACACGATAGTTATACGACTGAATCTGTAAGTTATACTAATAGTTTATCACGCGGTTAACCACACTTAACAAACCAGAGAGAAGAAGGCAGTAGAGCCGTGCGCTATGACGTCACATACTATAACAGCTACTAAATGCAAAATTCTTAATTAACTTTCCAAAGGAAAACTTTCTTTCTGTTGATGAATCAATGGTTCCGTATTACGGCCGTAACGGACTGAAACAACATATTCACGGAAAGCCAATCAGATTCGGCTATAAAGTTTGGTCTTTATGCACACGTACTGGTTACCTTACGCAGGCAATTCCTTATCAAGGTAGTAGTACTGGTTATTCGAATCCAGAATTTGGTATGGGTGGGTCTGTTGTTCTAAATCTGATTGCAAAATTACCACCAAATATAGAATATAGGTTGTTTTTTGACAACTTCTTTACTTCTTTACCACTTATAGAACACCTAGAGCGTATCAATATTGGAGCTACCGGAACAATTAGACTGAATCGAATTGGAAAAACTCAACTCCTAGACCCAAGTAGCATGAAAAAGACGCAACGTGGTAACTACTGCTACGTGAAAGAAAAAATTCAAACTGCATCCTGGTCCAGTGGAACGATAACAGCGTTGTTACCATGGCCTCCAACTGCTACGGTGTTGCCCCAGTAAGATCAGCTTCACGTTGGTCCAGTGTGGAAAAGAAACGAATTGCCATCGATCAACCTGACATTATTTATCAATATAACCAGTTTATGGGGGGAGTTGACAGGTTGGATGAAAACATTGCCAAATTACGTGTGGCAATAAGAATGAAGAAATGGTGGTGGCCCATGTTTAGTTGGCTATTAAATGTCTCAGTAAACAATGCATGGCAAACCTATCGCATTCTAGCCCGTTCACAAGAACTGGAGCCATTAGACTTGCTCGGGTTTACCCGACGGATAGTTCTAACCTACGTCAATAGATACTGCTCTATCAAAGCTGTTAAAGTTGTTGGTGGCCTTCAAACGCAGGTGGTTCCTGAAATTAGATACGATGGGCTACACCATTACATACTTTCAACAGAAAAACAAATCAGATGTGCCTTGTGTCACAAAAAAGTAAAAAGAAAGTGCGTGAAATGTTGTGTGGCCCTTCACGTGGACTGCTTTATGGATTATCACACAAAGTAGACGTAATTGGCCATAATTTCAATGTTTTCTCTTTGTATCAATTTCTTTGATTTGTAATAAACTAATTATAGTTTATTGTATTTTATAATAGTGTTAGTATTTGAATAGATTAGACTAATGTAAGCTACAAGTATACGTATACCGAAATGTTAGAGGCTACAGACGGCTACTATCATTCATTTCTTGCAAAATTAGAAAAATAATATCATTAATCTAAAACATAGCAACAACAAAAAAGATATCTGCCAAAATTGCTGAGAATATTAAAAATTAATCATAGGGTATTCAAGTAATTTTCTCTCTAATGATTTAAAAAATAGCGCTATTGATGCGCACGATCTTTCTACACCATTGTATTGTAAGTGCTCAACGTCCTTTTAAAAGGACGGTGACGTAACAATAAAACAAACAAAAAATTTAAAAAATTTTTTCTAGATTTTGAAATTACTCTAAAAGACTATTTCACAAATTGAATATGATGAAAAAATTTTACGTCTTTATATGCGTGGACATTAATGGGTATAACCACAAATAAACAAACGAATATTAGTTGTATGCTTTCTTTCTTTGCTTTTATTTGTTTATATTTTGTTTTGTTTTTTGTTTTTTTTTTTTCTTTTATTATTTCTTTTATAATCAGCACCAGATTTCATATCTAGTAATTCTTGCCTTTTTCAACTTAACTTCATGTTACTACATGAAAAAATGGAGGTACCTCGACTTTGATAACCGAATGGTTCTTTCGATGCCTCCATGGTGTAACTTGCATGCACAATTTTCAACCAATTAGATTTTGTTCTAATTAAAAAGTTTGTCAGTTGTTAATATGTCGTGCTATGGTTATGCAAAATAAAAATTTTGTCTCTCTCTCTTTAAGAATTTATGCGAACAAAGAAAAATTAAAAACTGCTTTAGACCTGCCTGTAAAATAGAATATTACTTATTCAAATAGAATTAACAGCACATTACGAAATTTCAAATAATATAAATTAACCAACTACTAACCACGAGAATTTAGAAAGTACGACCAACGGTAAAACTGTCTTGAATAACTGCACGTGACAGCCGAACAAAGAAAAGCGACCAGACAG
This sequence comes from Diplosoma virens, assembly GCA_963680785.1. Lineage (NCBI taxonomy): Eukaryota > Metazoa > Chordata > Ascidiacea > Aplousobranchia > Didemnidae > Diplosoma > Diplosoma virens. Next base: position 37,804,010 of record OY796884.1, on the reverse strand, counting down.
AACCAAAGCAGCACGAAGAAAAGAAAAAAGGCAACGAACATAAGCACATGTGGCATCATCTACACGGCGAGAGTATTTCTCACCTTAACAGCTATAGTGGATAGAATGACCATATTATGTTGCACTGACAGCGCTGTCACAGTGTAAATAAATTCGGATGGTTGCGACAGGCACCCACATTTTCAACAACTGTTTGTAGCCCACTCGTTTTCAAACGACTGTTTGTATTCATCTGGCAAAGTAGTGGTGAATTGAAAAGGAATCATTGTTATAGTTTGTGACGTCATAGCGCACGGCTCCACTGCCTTCTTCTCTCTGGTTTTATAAGTATGATTAACCGCGTGATATATTATTATTCTTACAGACAGATTCAGTCGTATAACTATCGTGTAACTCCGTATAAATAAAAGAGCTAACTGCAGATACTAGTAGAACTCATAACATGGCGTCGTCGACAATCAGCTTATAAATTTGTTTAAAGCAAATAAGCTTACAAACCATTATAGAAGTATATTGCAAGTAGTGATTGGAGATTTGTAAAAGATTGAAGATAAAAGAAAAATGGCAAAAAGTAAACGAGAGCTGCAAGCAGAATTAGAAGCAGCAAACAAACGTATAGCCGAATTATCTCAATCTAATCAAAACGCGAATAGTAATTTTAACAATGATGAACCTCCTTCTTGGTTAAAAACTTTTTTAGAAGCACAGTTGTCAATGCAAAGACAAACACAAGAACAGAATTTCGGAAATCAGAGACAAATGCAACTTGAAAGTCAGCGACAAATACAACAAATAATCGAACGATTTTCGCAACAGCAGCTGCCCCAAAGCGCGAACAGCGAGAGAAGCAAATCACGTGAGCAAACGGCTGACATTAACAGTTTCAAAAACAAATCAAAGTTTTCACCAGCCGCTTGCTTTCTCTTCATATGCCAATTCAAATACCAATTCAATTCAAGGCAAGACGAACTAAAGCGGATGCACAAAAGCCTTCCACACTGCCGGTGGGAATTTTGTTAGCTGAATTTTCGAAATGGGGTAAATCGTACAACGATTATGCTACGGTCTCGCTTGCAACAGAGCTGCCATTGAGCAGTCAGTTGGCATTGCTTCGCGGTTTTTTTCGATGAAAATGCGAGAAGCCGTAGAACACGTACTCTTATCCCGGATGATACGACACTTAAACCAGACGAAGTGTTACACAAAATTAAAAATTACATCCGGAGTCAAAGAAACATAGCGTTAGATTGCATCGCATTTGAAGAGAGAAAGCAAGCGGCTGGCGAAAACTTTGATTCGTTTTTAATCGCGATTAAAACTTTAGCGAGAGACGCGGACTTATGCAATAAATGTTTAAATCGTCGTTTAGTCACAAAAATCATGTCGGGAATATATGACAAAGAGATTAGAACAAAGCTCCTAGCCATATCCCCATTACCTGATCTTCAGACCGTCACTGATTTATGCAGATCGGAAGAGTCAGCAAAATTAGACGACGCACGAATAAGCCGACAGCTGAATGAGAGAAGAGCGTACCAAAGCAAATTTTGTCGAAATTTCTCTAAATCTAAAGAGCGCAATAAAAAGCCCTGTACAAAATGCGGTAAAAAGACCTGCCAACCAAAAGGTCAAACCCACTGTCCCGCAAAGGATACAGGGTGCTCAATATGTCGCAAAAAAGATCACTTTTCATCAGTGTGCTTTCATAACAAACCTGGATTTAACAGACGCAAAGAAACGAAGAGAAAGTTAACGGGACAAATAAAGCGTAGATGCAATGCTAACGCAAATTTTGCTAACTCCGCGGCTCCCAAAATAACTGTTAATCTTTTTTCTCTTAAACATCGTGACCCGTTAGGTTCCACAGAAGCTACACCAGACACAGGAGCTAAAGCAAGTCTTGTTGGGGTAAACATCATTCAACGGCTCGGAATAGACCTTGATAATTTAATGCCGCCAATGCACTCTTAGTGCAGTAAATCGGCAGACCGTAACATGCGTAAGAACTTTCCCGTGCATCATCGAATACTGCGGTCGATTCGTGGAAGAAACCATTTACGTCTGTCCTGAAAGAGAAGATTTTTTGCTTGCTTGGTACGTATGTCAAGTTAACATTCTATCTGACACGTATCCTCAACCGATAAATTCATCAAAAACACCTCGAAAATTAGCAAGCATATTAAAAGCAGAGAACACAAGATTCATTATATCAGAGAACCCAACTGAAGCAGAAATTAGTAAAATTGAGAACCAGTTGATAAGATCGTACAGCGATGTGTTTTCTGAAGACACAACATTACGGAAAATGAACAGTAAACCCATGAAAATTTCCTTGAAAGATGACGCTGTTCCATTTGCTTTACCTGTTCCACCCCAAATACCTTTAGCTTTTAGAAGGATGGTGAAGACAGAGCTCGACCAACTTGTACAAGCCGGAGTCATTGCACCAGTAACAGAAGCAACTGATTGGGTGCACCCTATGGTCGTTATACCAAAACTCAATGGTGGAATACGTCTCTGTATTGATTTGCAGATATTGAATAAATACGTACGCCGTCCATATAATCCATCTAAATCACATGCAGAAGCTGTTTCGAATATTTCTTCTTCGTCTAAATTTTTCTCAATATTAGACACCACTAAAGGATACTGGCAAGTACCTTTAGAAAAGGAAATTCAAGACTTTACCACATTCATTACGGCGTTCGAAAGATTTAAATTTCTTCGAGCTCCGATGGGACTAGCTTCTTCTCAAGACAAATATTGCGCAAGAGGTGATGAAGCTCTGCAAAGCATTGAACAAGTCGAAAAAGTGGTAGATGATATTCTTGTTCAAGGCGAAACCGCACAGGAGCACTTGAATACCATAGTGGCTGTACTAAACAGATGTCAAGAACACGGTATTACTCTTAATCCGAAGAAAGTGCAGTTACTACAAAGTGCTGTCAGATATGTCGGATATATAGTGAGGAGCGATGGTATTAAAGCAAATTCCACAAAAGTTGAAGCAATCTCTGAATTCCCTGCTCCAACAAACATAACTGAATTACGTTTTTTTATCGGCATGGCAAACCAGCTGGGCGGATTTACTCACCTACTCAGTGAAGCAGCAGGCCCATTTCGGGACTTGCTCAAACCAAAAAATGCTTTTCTTTGTCACCCCAGCATGAAGAAGCATTTACAAAGACAAAAGAAATTCTTTGTAGCCCCCATATTTTGGTTGCATTTGGCCCCAATCTGCAAACAATCTTGCAAACAGATGCATCTCGGTTGAAAGGTCTAGGTTTTGCACTTTTGCAAAAACATCAAGAAACGTGGAAATTGGTTCAAGCAGGATCACGTTTCATAACTGAGACTGAGTCAAACTATGCTATGATTGAACTGGAATTGCTCGCTGTTGTTTGGGCTATGCGTAAATGCCGAATATATCTGCAAGGCTTACCCAATTTCGAGCTGATAGTAGATCATAAGCCATTAGAGTCAATCCGGAATACCCAGACACTTGATATGGCGGATAATCCCAGGATTCAGAGACTTAAAGAAAAACTCAGTGCTTTTATATTCCACACCACCTGGAGAAAAGGCAAAGACCATGTGATCCCCGACGCGTTGTCACGAGCACCGTGCCGCGACCCAGAACCAGAAGATATCATAAACGTAGACACAATCAGAATGATCCGCAAAAATGTTTATGCAATTCTTAGAGGAAAAGACCCAGAAGTCACAAAAGAAACATTATTGATCCAATGCTGGAAGACTTAAAAGAAAGTACTCATCAGGACGAAGCAGCACAACAATTAATCACTGCTATTAAAAGCAATTTTTCAAAAGGAAACGAATATGCACTAGCTCAACCTTTCAAAAAGCTAAAAGATCAGCTTACTTTCGAAGATGGATTAATTCTCCTTAACAGCCATCGCATTGTGGTGCCCGTACAGAAAAGAAAAAAAATACTGACAAAGCTACATGCCTCACATCAAGGCATCGAAAGAACAAAACAAAGAGCGCGTAAAATAGTGTACTGGCCAGGAATCAATAGCGACATCAAAAATACCGTTGAAGCCTGCACGAAATGCCAAGAGCACCAGCCAAGCTTGCAACAGGAACCATTACAACGCGATCCCCTCCTATCAAGATTTTTTGAAGACGTATCTGCAGACTTATTTTATTATGCCAGTAAGATATACCTGGTTCATGTAGACCGTCTGTTGGGATGGATTAAGCTCAGCGAGTTCTCTCATGACCCTAGTTCACATCAAATAATCAGCACTATAAGAAAATTTTTTGTGGACACAGGTGTACCAGTACGAATTAGAACTGATGGAAGACTGCAATTCACATCAAGCAAGTTTCAACAGTTTTTCAAGAAATGGGGAGTAACTTCCACCATAAGTACTCCACATTACCCACAGTCAAACGAACACGCAGAAGCAGCAGTGAAGGCCATGAAACACCTTGTTGCAAAAACTGCTGAGCATGGAAGCCTCGACTGTGATAAATTTAGCAGCGGCCTAATCGAATGGGTTAACACACCTAACGCCTATGGGTTATCACCAGCCGAAATTTTATACGGCGCCCCGCTACGTTCAATCGTTCCAGCTAAACTGAAATATTTCAAGCAAGATTGGCAAAACAAATTCGACAAGTGGAACGCAGCTTTATCAAATATACAAGTGGCTGCAGAAACTGAATATAATAAACGAGCAAAACACCTCAACCCACCAAAAATTGGACAACATGTTCGAATACAAGACCATATTACAAAAAAATAGTTGCGATCGGGATTCATCATCGGCGTCGGGAGAAACCGCGACTATCACATAAAACTACCGAGCGGTCGAGTCTGTTGGCGCAATAGACGTTTTATTCGCCTTATCCCCACCGAAGGGGAGACCCAAAGAGGAAATGATGACATCAGACAAACGTCACGTCCATTTTGAAGATGAAGTTTTTCCACCATCTCCAACATCGCGGCAAAGTGTGGGACAAAAACGCTTTCCTAATCATTTAAGGGATTTTGTATGAAGCAGCGTAAAACTCATAACGCTTGTGCCGTATTGTATATAGTTTGTGCATGTTTATTAATCGGGCTCGTACAATGTACTAATATTTTTCTTAGACAACCTTTTCGTTTAAAAGCTTCTTAAAAAGGGAGTTGTTATAGTTTGTGACGTCATAGCGCACGGCTCCACTGTTTTCTTCTCTCTGGTTTCATAAGTGTGGTTAACCGCGTGATATATCATTATTCTTACAGACAGATTCAGTCGTATAACTATCGTGTAATTCCGTATAAATAAAAGAGCTAACTGCAGATACTAGTAGAACTCATAACAATCATCACCTGCAATGAGCAACTCTTTGCAGGAAGAGCATTTGAGGCAGCAAGATATGCTTCTGCCAGCTTAGCCACTCACACAGAATGTTATATTGGCATCAGCACATGTTATATCATTTAAAGAAACACCAGTGAATACATCATTAAGCCAAAGCATATAGTTTTTTCAGCTCCATTATCAACACTGGTTTTTGATAAAGGAAGAGCATCAAATTCTTTAAGAATATTTACATCAAGCAAGAATATTAGACAATTCAGTTATTTTCTGCAGAAAACCACATGAATGCAAATGCATAATTGCATATATTGATCTTTTGGTATCAAGTTAGAAAAAACAAAAGCTTTGATTTGTCGCTCACGTAAAATTACTTCATACACTGCAAGTTCTGAAGCTACTTTGTAATTATTATCATTTTTGGCAAAATTAAGCTGGACAGATGAAGCTGTATAAACACTTGTGTATCCAAAGGAAAAATAACTCACTCTAGCTCACATAAAATTATTTCAGACACTGCAAGTTCTGGAGCTACTGTAGAAGTTAATCCTAACTACTACCTAAAATTGCCAGTCCGTATACAGTTGTATAAAGAGATTTAATTACAGAAAAAATGTAAAAGAAGTTGTGAAAAAGCATAATCAAAAATCCGTGGCACAACACAACAATACAATCGTTTAACAACCGAGACAACCGTTACAGCCATCACAACCGTCAACCGTGACAACCGATACAGGACAGTTGGCAACTGAAAGAGAAAAGCTTAATAAAAACTCAGCCGCCAACTGTGTGAAAATTATTATTATCCAAACCCCAAAAACAAGAGTGTAAACTTGAATACAAAAAATAAACAATGATTACCTTATATGATGCAGGTGACACATTTTGAAACCAAAACTGAAGCGATACAAATCTTGATGCTTGCGGTAAACACGTTATGCGGAAAAGAAAGAAAATAAGAACCTCGCGCCAAATTATAGCACCCCAAGCGGACAGATTACCACGTATAATAATTATTGAATTTATGGTGGGGACAAGAAGAATCAACGCTTACAGCTACTTTGTAATTATTACCATTTTTGGCAAAATTAAGCTGGACAGATGAAGCTGTATAAACACTTGTGTATCCAAAGGAAAAATCTGCATTTTTCCTTTTGCTTGTAAAGGATGAAAAGTCCCAAAAAAAGTCTTGAACGAGAAAATCACTATTTTGCTTTTGTAAAATGTTATCTTTTTTATGTCTGGAAGAAAAACTGGTAGAGGAGGCTACACGCATTATTGGTAAAGATGATGAAAGGTATTTTGGCAAAGAAGGAAAAATTTTAGGAACAGCATTAGGTTACAGATGCACTCTCTGCAGTTTTAGGCTCTTTCTAGATTTTGGTCTGGTACTACAAGTATCAGTTAAGGTAGTTTTGAAATCATTTTTCTGAAAGTGCTTTACAAAAATTTATGAGACTTTGCTACTTTCCAGTTTTTTCTTGTGATAGCCCTATACAATTTATCACAAAGCTCAGAATTTACAGAAAACTAAAATAATGCAATTGTTTTTTCATTCTTTTTGGACCTACCTGGCATACAGCAAGTGTTCACCATTGTTAAGAACTTTCTGTAGTACTCAAAATCCAATTGATTAATCAAATAAAATTCAATTACCTAAACTCAAAAATGCAGCAAATTTAATAACTATTTCTGTGCGGCACAGAATAGCCGATTTCGGGGCACAGAAACCCTTGGCGCGGTGTTAAACCTCCTCAAATAGAAACAAATAAAGACATCATTTATGTTACTTAAACTTATTCAAATAGAATTCAGCAATCTTATTCAAATAGACTGAAACAAATAAAACAATAAAAATTAATTGTTAAACATAGTTATTGTAAACAAGTTAATTATTACAAAACCCTAACCCTATTCTAACTGAATTAACATATTAATATAAACGAGTAAAAACGCTGACCTAATCCTAAGCTAGCTAAACTAAACGACCACGTTTAATAACGAATGAGTCAGAACACAATCGATTATTACGTCACTAAACTGTTTTCAAATGCTAACGAAGAAAAAAATGAAACGACCGAAGTAGCTTAAACGAAAACGAAATTTAAGAAAGAAATAGAGAGAGTGAGAGAGAACGAAGGAGGGAGAACGAAGGTTTAACAACGAATTGTTTGAAATCATTTGCGGTAGCGAAGCGGCAGTTTGATAAGGCGACCGCGGCTGGACAATCTGGCGGGTCCGTCTGGCGCTGGAACAACAACACTTAATCTTAGACAGAATTTTGCAATACAAATTTTGGCTTAGTCTTTATAAGTATTTTTAAAGCCATATAATTTATTTTTAAAAATAGGTTAAAGTGAAGTAAAAATTTCCTATACTTATATGAAAAACGAAAATAAATACTTAAATTGTTCAATACCATATTACACCCAACAACGTACCATAAAACATATGAGTAATCACACAAAAAATTAAATTGAAAAACATTTATAAATATTTCACAACACTAATATTTTATTAATAAAACAAAGAACTTTTGAAGAAATAAATTGTTGGCTATACACTTTTAACTTTTAAAAATTACTAACTTATTGAAAAATTAGTAGAATTGGCAATTTTCTCATCGTGTCGTTTTAAATCAAAAAAATTTTTTCACTCTTGATCTATTAACATAAAAATTTTAAATTTAAAAAAAATTATTTTTTTAATTATCATACTTTATTTAAAAATAATTGTCTTCTTTGACTTGTTGAAAAATTAGTAGAATTGGCGATTTTCTTACGCTGTTATTTTACACGAAAAAATTTTTTCACTCGTGATCTTTTAATTAAAAACAAAAATGTTTTATAAAGGTTATTTTTTATCAACCATACTTAATTAAAAGATAATTGGCTTCTTGAGTAATCAACCTTTGATAAAAATAATAAAGGTTTTTTTTGGTTAAAATGCTGAAAATTCAGGTTTTAAATTTATTATTATTTTGTCAATTATTTTGCTAATTGCCTAAACAACTTATAGATGTATTGCTAAATTTTTCATACTAACAAATTTTTTACATTAGATTACCTTGTAGCGGCTTACGGGTTATATATTTATATTTGTTTAGTTCTTAGCTTGCTGTGTGCCTACTACATACAAAAAACACGTCCACACTTTTCTGTTTCAACTCTCTTCTCTCTTTTATTAGTTTCTTTTTTCACCGTTTTCAAATGCACGATTAGGCAATCGTCTACGCATAGCACGTCAAAAAGAATCACCCACTAAAGTAGCGTGGTCGCTACAACCTAAATATAAACTTAACTTTTGCTAAAATTAATTTTTGACTATAATACTTAACTTTTAAAAATAACTAGTTTATTTAAAATTATTAGAGTAGGTAATCAATTTACTTAAAACCACTTAATTTTATTACTTTTTATAGCTTGATAAATTTTCATCATTAATTCTTTTTTTGTTTTAATTAAACTGCTAAAAGTTTATAAATTTGATTTGATAATTTGGGTAACTGTCAAGTAAACTTTTTTTACTAATATTTAGAATAAATATTGAAAACAACTATTAAGTGCAAAAAAACACTTAGTTTTCTAAAAAATTTTTGTCTTTATCCATTAATGCAGTGCTTTTCAACCAGTGGGCCGCGGACCACTGGTGGGCCACAAAGTTGTTTCAGGTGGGCCGTGAAATTTTCTCAGAGGCATTTCAATTTTGGTTGATTCAAACAGGACTTTTTTTTTTAAAAAGTTATGGATTATAAAAGCCAAAGATGTACTTAACCTGTTTGAAATACACAACAATATTCTTTATATTGATTTTATAGTATAACTAAGCATCCTATACGCGTTTCGCTTTAACTCAAAGCTCCTCAGCAGAATGAAATTAAATGTAGCACACACAAAAATATATGAATACAATTGCCACACCTTTGCGGTCAGGTGGCCACAGCTCTACGTAAGAAATTAACACATGCGCAATATCAAAAGGCTATCAGCAAAGGAAGCAGAATAAATTGCCTGTCGCTTTTTCACTGTGTTTATTCTGCTCCCTTAAGGCCCGTTTCCACTACGAGCGTGGAAAAGAGCATTCTTTCTCTCTTTTATTGATCTTCGATTGAAGCGAGCGGTTAAAATTGAAGCGAGCGCAAAAAAAGCAATAAAACAAACAAAGAATACTTTTTTCTACACTTGTAGTGGAAACGGGCCTTTATTGCCGTTAGCATTTTGATACTGCGCATGTGTCAGTTTCTTACGTAGAGCTGTGGCCACCTGACCGCAACAGGTGGCAATTGTCATTGAGTTAAAGCGAAATGCGTAGGCGATGCTTGGCTCTATTTTGGCAATTGTTTTTCTTTTTAGATTAAGCAGAAATTCCGACCGTTTTGCTCCTAGATTTTATAATAGTTTTAAAAAACTTAACAGTAGCAAAAGTAGTCTTCGTAATCTTGCAAAAAATAAATGATTTAGCAAAGAAAAATTTGATTACGTCACAAGTGTATTAGCAGCGAATCATTTCTCCGCAAATTTTAGCTATTAGTTTGCCATAAAGCATACAAATAGTACGATATTCATTATATTATTTAGCAGCTAACTATTATACTTAGAATTTTTACCTGTGTTTTGTAAACGTTTGGTAAAATGAATCTGTTGTATCTTTGCACGAATACACAGGTTTATAAAAAAATAGCTTTGAACTGACTGCTTAATCAAAATAAAGGCGCATATTTAACTAGTAACAATTATGCTTGGAGATGCGCGTGTCCAATAATTGTTCGAGCAGAAGGCGCTGATTAGGATTAGAAGCGTTTCAGAAAAACACTACGTCATCTATTGCACAATATCACAACACCTCCCCAAATAAACTACGACAAAAAAATATATATACATATTAGCAATAATATTTTTTTGGAGGTCTCTTGGTTCTCGCTGATCGTCGTAGATTGTGTCGCCCGTACTCGGCTCCGGTTGGTAGTCTCGGATTGTTGCGTTGGTTCATCGAAGAAGAACTAGATGCGTGGTCAGTCCCGGCTGGAAGTGTTTCTGTAGACAAAACGCTCGTTGGGATTTCACAGGGATCATCATCTTGATCCGAACCGTATCGAGGTCGAAGTTGATCAAGATGTCTTCTCCAAGTTGGTCCTCGAGGAATGACTCGTACATTGACGCTTCGTGTACCATGGACTTTCGTAACTATTGCAGGCACCCATCGTGGGTCACGATCTCTTCTAGGGCCGAAGTACAGTGCGTAACAAGGGTCTCCTAGTGAGTAATGATGTTCGACTTTCGAAACCACTTCCGAGTCTTCAGCATTTGAATGCTTGCTCGCTTGTCTTGACTGTCTTCCCTGCAGGAGATGCGGAATGGATGGAACCAAAGTGTCAATTTTGGTGCGAATTCTTCTTCCATTTAACAATTCGCTTGGTGACAGTCCCGATGCAAAAGGAATTCTTCTATACTGCATTAGAAATTCTTGCAAAGCTTCCTTTGGAGGTAACGAGGATTTTCTCAATGCCTGTTTGAACGATTGTATCAAACGCTCGGCAGCACCGTTTGTTGCTGGATGATAAGGTGCTCCGGTGAGATGTACAATGCCTCGTTGTTTGCACCAAGCTTGGAACTCTTGAGACATGAATGTTGTGGCATTATCGGTCACCAACGTGTGGGGATATCCGAAATGAGCAAATTCTTGTTCAAGTATAGCAGTAGTACTTTTCGAAGAGGTTGAGGTTGTTGGATGAATGCAAGGATATTTTGAATAAGCGTCTACAAGGACTAACCAGTTTCTTCCCAGAAAGTTGATCGCATGGTCCAAGTGGAGTCTTGACCATGGTTTTTCTGGCATCATCCACGGATGGATTGAAGGTTTATCCGGCTTATTTTGAAATTGGCCACAGGAAGTGCATTTGCGACATAAGTTCTCGATGTCAAAGTCAATTCTTGGCCAATAGACAGTTGACCTGGCAAGTTGTTTCATCCGTTGCATGCCGAAATGTCCAAGGTGTAATAATTTAAGAATATGATTACGTAGGGTTGAAGGAATTATTACCCGTAAGCCGTAAAAAACGCAACCATTCTCTGTTGACAACGAATTTTCCAACTTTTTGAAGTCTTTAAGCTCTTCCGAAAATGCATGCGGCCATCCTTCCTTCACAAATCGCATTAGTTGGGAAAGAATTGGATCCTTGGCAGTCTCTCTGACCACAAGCAATGGATTGTCAGGATTGATTTGACGACTGATTGTTCGAACTAAACAAACGCTATCGACATCATCTTCCATCTCCTCCCCATCAAAACTTGTGTCATTTGAAAATGGCAAGCGACTAAAAGCATCGGCATTGCCATGATCCTTGCTTCTACGGTATTCCACCGTGTAGTCATATTGATGGACTAGTAATGCCCATCGTGCAAGTCGATTCGCGGCCATTGCAGGAGTACCTTTATCAGGGGCAAACAAGGTCACTAAAGGTTTGTGATCGGTAACCACAATGAACTTACGACCGTACAGAAACTGATGAAATTTCTTCAAAGCGTACACTAAGGATAGTGCTTCTTTCTGTATTTGGCTGTAGCGTCTTTGTGTCGCCGATAAGATTTTAGAAATATTGAGAATCGGACGCTCGCTTCCGTCTGCAAAGCGATGAAATAATACCGCTCCAATTCCGCATTCTGAGGCGTCACAAGATAAACCCAACGGAAGAGATGGGTCATAGTGCGCAAGTACAGTCTCTGTGCATAGTAACCGTTTGATCTTTTTGAAAGATGTCGCTTTTTCTTCACCCCACTTCCACTGTTGTCCTTTGCGTGTAAGCTTGTACAACGGCTCGGTGATTTCCGAAAAATATGGAGGTAAGAATTTAGAATAAAACTGCACAGATGCTAAAAAAGATTTTAACGTAGAAATGTTCTTGGGTGTAGGCATTTCTAGTATGGCATCAACTTTGGACCCTTTTGCAATTCCTCGACTTGATAAAGTGTGACCCAGGTAATCAATTGATACTTGGGCGAAAACACATTTCTCACGGTTGCAGCGAAGACCTTTTTCTTCTAGTCTTTTGAACAAAGCTCGCAGGTTCATCAAATGATCTTTTGCGTTGTCACCACTTACCAAAATATCATCGAAATACACGGCAACTCCTCGCAAATTTTGCGTTAACTGTTCCATGATTTCTTGGAAATACCCTGGTGCGGATTTAATTCCGAAAGGAAGTCTTTTCTGAAGTAAAACTCCTTTGTGAGTGCTGAGAGCCAGCTTCTTCTGGCTGTCAGGAGAAAGACAGATTTGATTATATGCATTAGCTAGATCAATCTTACTAAAGCAGTAACCACGTCCTAGCTTGCGCATTAGATCTTCTGGGAGAGGGATTGGTTGACGATGGTCTTCCAGTTGCGAGTTTACAGTCACCGAATAATCTCCACAAACTCGGATGCTTGCTTTTGCTTGACCTGGCAAAGGAGACTTTCGAATAGGAACCACGGGGGTGCCGTACGAGTTAAAATCTGTAAGCTCCCAGTTGTAGTGACGTGCTCTATCGTTGCAGTAGATTCAGCACAACTTAGGTTTTCTCTGAAGTGATCAGTTAAGTTGGTGAGTTTCAACTTCATCATCGCCAGACGACCTAGTAAATTTAGATTGGGCACCTTAGTGACAATTACAGGAAAGGTCACGTCAGGTGATTTTCCATCAATACTTGCAGTTGATTGGAATTGTCCCACGACGGGTAGCGGGCTACCTTCAGCAACTTGATATTGAATTGTTACAGGTTGTAGAGTGGGTTTACCCAGCGTTTGCCACGTCGCTTCACAGCAAAATGTGTCACTGGCTCCGCTATCAATTTCAAACTTAATTCTGCGGTCATTAAGTCTAATAGTTTGATAGATGGGTGAAACAGAACATTGGACTTTGTGCACCGATTTCATCTGTTGTTTCACAAGCTTGCTGTTATCTCTGAGTCGAGACATGCATACAGATTGCAGATGACCTGTTTTCTTGCAGAAGCTGCAAATAGCTTTAATGTGGGGACAAGCTTTGCTAAAATGTCCAGAATTTCCACACCTGAAGCAGGCGGTTTTCTTTTCTTGCGTTTTGGAAGTTTTGGACTTTGCGTGATAAACTTTCTGCACCGACGTAGACGGTTGACCGTGTACGGTTTCCTTTGCTACCTTGGCTGCTTCTTCCACTTCTTGAGCCACTCTGATGGCGTTGCTAAACTTCAGTTCATCGTCCTTGAGCTTGAAGAGTGTCTTCAAAACTGCTTCGTTGTCGACTGAACAGATGAATTTAGTTCGCAAGGCTTCATCTAAAGGATCTTTAATGGATTGAAAATCACACGTAGCTGCATCTTGTCGTATTCTGCTTGCCAGTTCAGGAATAGTTTCGCCAGGTTTGCGTTTCATGTCAGACCAGAACTTGAAACGTTCTCTGACAACAAACCGTTTTGGGTCAAACTGCTCTGCCATAAACGTCTGAATATCATTCATGGTTAGCTCATGTATGCTTTTGACAGGTTGTTGCTGAGCCGCTAAGTTGCTAAGCATTTTGTAAACGGAGTTAGATTGGTTGGTAAGAAAAATTTGTGCTTGCTTGTTGTCGGGAACAGAGTTAGCAGTGACGAATGTTCGGAACCTTGCCAAATAATCAGTCCATAACTCAGATGTGGAATCGAATGGTTGAAAACTTGCCATCGGTGTTGGAACATTTTCTCGCGGGTTGTTCAAGCTGCTTTGTAGAATTTTTAGCTGCTCTTGAAGCATTGTCATTTGCTCTTGATGCTCGCCGCGTAAAACTGCCATTTGCTCTTGATGCTCGCCGCGGAAAACTGCCATTTGCTCTTGGTGTTGCTTATTTAACAACAAAATTAGTTCGGAAATTTCACTCATTTTGACAATTCAAGCTTTAATGCAGATTCAACAAATTTTCTTTTTTTCTCTCTTGACGCAGTTGAGTTCCTTGAATCCTCGTCGCCACTTTTGCCTGTTGTATCTTTGCACGAATACACAGGTTTATAAAAAAACAATAGTTAAAATTCACAAAAGTACTTAGCCAAACAACAACCGTATTGAAAAATAGAATGCTTTTGTTCTTTGCTGTAGTAGCTTGATAGCTTTGAACTGACTGCTTAATCAAAATAAAGGCGCATATTTAACTAGTAACAATTATGCTTGGAGATGCGCGTGTCCAATAACTGTTCGAGCAGAAGGCGCTGATTAGGATTAGAAGCGTTTCAGAAAAACACTACGTCATCTATTGCACAATATCACAACAGAATCGCTTCTTGAAAAGAAAGGGAGATGAAGGAGAAAGTTCTGAAAAATCTAGGAAAGTTGTGGTGAGAAAGTATGACCATGAATACATAAAATATGGATTCACGAACGCTGGAACCGATTTAGAGCCAAAAGCACAATGCGTTGAGTGTGCGCCAATCTTGTCAAATGAAGCTTTAAAACCATCAAAGATTTAGAGGCATCTCAACTCAAAACACCCAAAAGTTGCAGGAAAACCAAAAGAATATTTTGCGAGAAAAAGAAAGAGTATGCAGAAACAGCAAAGAATCCTTACTTCGTTTACTACTCAGTCAAAATTGGCATTAATGGCAAGCTATACGGTGGCTTTTCATATTGCTCGTAGAAAGAAAGAATTCACAATAGTAGAGGAACTTATTCTACCCTGTGGTATTGATATGTGTCGGAAAATTATTGGAAAAGCCGTTGCAACAAAATTTAAATTAGTGTCATTGTCCAACAACACTATAAAAAGGTGAATCCTTGAAATGAGTGATGATATCGAATGTTAACTTTTGGAAAGAATCGAATCAAGTCCTCACTATTTTATTCAGTTGGACGAATCCACCGACGTTAGCAATGCAGCTTTATTGCTTGTATTTGTAAGGTACTGTGCTGATGGTAATATTCACGACGATCTACTTTTTTGCAAAGAACTTCCCACAAGAACAATTGCAAATGAGATAGTTCGCTGCCTTGACAACCACTTCAACTTCAAGGGCCTAGACTGGAAGAACTGTGTAGGTGTTTGCATAGATGGTGCTGCATCAATGACTGGTATCCATTGTGGTGTTGTAAAACAGATCCTGGAAAGAGCAGAAACAAAATGGATTCACTGCTTCTTGCACAGACAAAACCTAGCAACGAGGCAGATGTCGCCAGAACTGCATGATGTCCTCTCTGCAGCTGTAAAGACCGTAAACTTCATTAAAAAGAATGCACTGCGTTCGCGATGTTTCGCAGCCCTGTGTGATAGACTCAATTCAGATCACTTGCTGCTCCTGTACCACTGTAAGGTTAGGTGGCTATCAAAAGGACGTGTTTTTTAATCGTCTTTTTGAAATGAGACAAGAAGGTTACACTTTTTTTAACAATCAGCCTTCACCTCTTGCGGATCATTACGTTGACGATTGTTTTTGTGCAAAACTGGCCTACCTTGTAGATAAATTTGACGACCAGTTGAATCAACTCAATCTATCAATGCAAGGTAGAAGTAGCTCATTGTTTCTAATTGCTGATAAAATTGAGGGTTTAAGAAAAAGATTGACCTTTGGAAAAAAAGAGTTAACAATTTGCGGTATGAGATGTTTCCACTCCTCTGCGAAAACATCAAAACTTCCTCTCATGTGGATACATCTGAACAAATAATTTAGCATCCGACTCAATTGTCGCACAAGTTTGATTCTTATTTCCTGAGGATCCAGGACCTGGAAATTTATGGATTCTGGATCCATTTACTGTCAATTCTGCAACAGAAAATGTGGCTTTGCCCTTGAAACTTGAAAATGAACTCATTGAACTTTCTGAAGACAGCAGTCTCAAACTTCGATATCAAGAAGTAGATCTTCTCTTATTCTGAATTCAAACAAGTAAGAAATATTTTTCATTATCAGAACGCGCAATCAGATTTTTATTGGTATTTACCACCGCTTATCTATGTGAATCTGGCTTTTCAACTGTAACTTATACGAAATCAAAGGAACGAAACAGTCGTAACACAGAAACTCTGGATGCTACTTTGCGCGCAAGCTTGTCTCCTATCAAGCCTCTATTTGATCTTGTCATATCCAGTAAACAAGCTCAAGTTTTTCATAAAAAATAAATTGCAAGTTCATTGCTTTTTATAATTTTGCTGTTTGCAGTTATATCTATTTCTGAGTTCTAAACTAAATTTTTGGTAAAAGTGGGCCCCAAAGCAAATCCTTGGCGAAATGTGGGCCGCAGAATAAAAAAGGTTGAGAAGCACTGCATTAATGAATATTACATAAAAACTTTTTATTCACTCAAGTAATGACTAATATAAAATTTTGCTTTAGTTTTGATTTGAAAATTTGACCCTACTAACGTAAACGAAAAACTGGATACAAAACGGAGTTGTACATCCCAATATCTAAAATCCCTATACCTGCCTCCTGTACTCGGGATCTCACTCTTTCGATCATTATCCAACAATCATAACCATAGATGAGATAGGAACAAAAACTGATCTGAAAATATTCCTGCCTACTGTCACTAGAGAATGTGCTCCAAGATACTTAAACTTCTCCTTCTACTTGAGAGTCACTCTATCTAATTCTATGGGTTTCTTGCAAAAAGTCAGAGATTATCTTTACTTGACAAGGTTAAAAGCATTGATATTTGTCAATCTCTCAACATGAACCGCTACTACTCCGCATACAATAATCTCAACTGCACTAGTATGGCCATGTGACATGAATGTCCCACGAGCCAACACCAAAGCAATTGATGGATGTTTTTCCAAGTGGCAAAACACCTAGAGGGCGACCCAGAACTCGTTGGGGAAATTATTCTGACAACCTGGCATTGGTCATGTCTTGGAATTCCACCAGCGAAATTGCCGCTAATTGCAGGAGACCGAAATGCTTGGAGATCCCAACTCCAGCTGCTGCCCCCGTAACCCGAAAATGGACAAGCGGAAAGGGAAATACACTGAACTAATTCAATACCTTCCCTCAAAAATGATAATGATGATGATAATAATGATGATGACGGTACCTGAATTTTCAAAGAATGCGGCAAAAACATTGAGAATCACAGTGATAAGGCAGATAGATTACTGCAAATAATTTTGATTAGACATTAGCCTATTTATTATCATATCAACAACGCTTTAGTTTTTAGCTCTTTGATTGAAAATTTAAATTGCATTTTGATATATCAACAACTTCACAAATTTCAATTTGCGAATAGACATTACCGCGCCTCCCATTGCCTCAATTCCTACAGGAATTTTAAAAATTGCTTTAGGGAACAAAACCTTGTTTATTTTTAATAATTTGTTAGTTTCCCGCACTGTATTAGTTTTACGATTAGCTATTCCAAGCTGGCTTTCATCCACTCGCCAGATTTGAGGCGACACAGATACGTTTAACAAACTGTTGCATTTTACGCAATCAGATTTATTACAAGTAGATCAAGATGATGAAGTTCCACACCCGTGCTCACTGACTCAAACTAATGATAATTGCGTTCATATAACGTTCCTCTAGTCTAGTTAGTCTAGTGTACTATCATTTTCTCTACATTTAATTAAAAAAGAGCAATTACATACAGCTTTAGATAATGGACCTTTTGGATAATTCGATGTAAACAAATAAGTATATTTCCGAAGTTAAATACCAAAAATTATGTTGACCTCACTGCCAACGTATGTCAATTTGACCGGCTTAGTTAAGATTACGGCTATTAGTGACCTGACGTCAAAAATAATAATGCTTTCTTCACGACGATCTTGCACCACTTCAAAAAGTCCGTCTTCTGGTTGGTGAATGTCTTCAGGAGAGTTTGTGGGAAGAATCTGCCCAATTTTACCTCTTCCTCATAACTTACTAAATTCACACTTGAATTATTTCATTCAAGCTTCATTCAAGCGAAATTAGTTAGTGTATAGTTCCATAGACCGCAGAATTTTCGATAAAAATTTTTCCCAATTTAACCAACTATGAAATTCAAAATACCGACACCAAACAACTTTACCGGGCGATTTAAACAATCTTTAAATGCCCTCTAAAAACAACGTAATAGTGTCTTACGCGAAAGACTTCAACTGAATGAATTCCTTTATGTCAACTCTCTTATTTAAAGAGAGAAGCGTAAGAAGTTACACTCCCAAGTTATGGCGAGCGAACAAAACGTTTGTGACGCAACACGTGGTTCTCTCAATTAACAATAACAAAAAGAACAATAAATCCTGCGTCACTGCATTTAGCAATCTTAAATACAATGCGAACTAATTTGGCGCTACTGAATACAAATAAGAACGTGAATTGAATAGAATGAGACTTCTATAAAATTCAGGACGATTCTAAATTAATTTTAATGCTCTCAAGCCAAACAACGCTGATTAAATTTTGCGAAACAATAACTAATTACTAAGCTGAATTTTTACCAAGAAAGGGTCGATTACGAAACAACCACCTTCATCATAACAAACTTCCTTGTCCAAGTTTGGCATTCTATGCCACTAAAAGTTTATTTTGATAGCAATTGTTTGTTATTGCTCAAGCAGAGATTAACCCAGTTTTGCCAAAATAATGACCAGGCTGTCGAGAACAGAAGATTTTACTTAAATGACTCTAAAGTTACATAAAAGTCGGCTTAATTTTGCGGCTACTTTGACAATTTCAAACTTTGTTACCATTTTTCTGATTTGGCATATTTTTACCAAAATCCGTACAATTGCAAGACATTTACCTAAATGCAGGTTGGAATTAAAAGAATACTACTGATTTTTGAAACAATATAATTTCATAAACGTAACGAAAACGACGGAATCGTTTTACCTGCAACATAAAAGACTAAATAAGAAAAACTATTGATAGTTAAAAGCTCAACACCTGCTGAACAAACACTTGAAGCAGAAAATAACTGTACAAGCAAACAATATAATATGACGTCATAATACAAACTAAACAATCATATTTTTACAGCCATCGTATAAAGAAGATTATTTTTGTGCAATGTGAGCTTGTGTAGCAAACAGCTGTCAGTTCAAAGGAGGATTCGACAGTAGTTACAATTACTATTTTTGAAGACAGCTTTAATTGATGGACGTCAGACAAAGGATTGCAAAATGCAACTAATTTTTGCTCTCCTTTGCAGTTTTTCTTATATTTTTTTACGCAACCATAATTAATTTTCCAAAAACAATTAGCTTTATTGTATCAAAATCATTTTATGTTTCTCTAATCTTTTTGTTTAAAAAACAGTTTTCACAATGCCAACCTAGTAGGTACACAAAAGGACTACCTCAGGGATTGAGAAAAATTCGGGCCATACGGCGGGGAAAGTCGCACATTGTAAAGTGTCAAATCTTTATCTGATTAAGTACTTGACATAATTAAAAGTCGTAACTGGACACCATTCTGCAAACAATGGTAGAAAAGATGTTTATCTGGGTAGCCATAATGACTATATCGGGCATAGTGTTATGTTAAGTGCTTGTTTCGCTTTACTGATTGTGAGGCTTTGTTGTGAAAATATTAGTTTTAGGTCTAGATTGAGGATTCCAAATGAGTATTTTTGTTTGATTGTTTAAGTGATGTATAGGGTTGCCATATTATCAAAGTGATAAATCGAGATGTTCGTTAAAAGTAGGGTTGCCATATTTGAACTTCCAACAAATTTTTCTAGCCGGACAGACATAAGCGGTCCAGTTAAAAAAATTTGTTGGAAAAGGAACAAAATATATTTTTCTGAGATTCTCGGATTTTTTTATTTTCGTCTCAAAATCATGGTGTTCTCTAAAACAAAAAGTTTCCCTTAAAAGCATTCTCTGATTTCCCAATTTTTGTCCCAAAATCATAGTGTTCTCCAAAAAAATAAAAAAGGTCTTCATTTAAAATTGGAAACAGGACAATAAAACAACGGGGCATATTGGTTAACCGGATGGGACGCCTGGACAAGGCCTAAAAAACGGGACTGTCTTAGCTAAAACGGGACGTATGGCCACCCTAGTGATGTATTGGTGCCATATTTAACCGTGTCTGATGTGGAAAATGTAGTTGCAGTTTTGTAGTGTTTAGTAAAGATTTTTAGCGGTAACATATTCATGGATTTTGTAAAGATATGGTTCAATGGTGGGATTGGCTCATGCTAGAGGTGTGCAAAAAATAACAGTTCGTTAAAAAGTAACAGATAATTTTCTTAACAATTAGTAACAGTTAAGCCAATTGAAAAGTAACAGTTAAGAAGTAACTGTTACTTATTAAGAAGTAACTGTCACTATGACGCAAGAACTGTCTGGTAGAGGTGTGCGAAAAATAACAGTTTGTAAAAAAGTAGCAGTTAATTTTCTTAATGAATATTAACAGTTAAGCGAATCGCAAAGTAAGAATTTAGAGAGGTGACGATGATGAACTGCAAAAAATAATAACTCAAATTTAAGTGAAGGCCTTTTTTTTTTTTTTTAGAGATCACCATGATTTTAGGACAAAATTGGTTTTTCATCTGAGAATCTCAGACAATTTTTTGTCATATCCAAAATGTACCATAAAATCATGATTTGGGCAAACGTCACAAAATTTGGGCAAAACTATCGGTTAGTTTTTAGTTGGCTTAATGAATATAAAGTAACAGTTAAAAGTAACAGTTAAAATTTTAAAAGTAGCAGTTAATAACAGTTATTTAAAAGTAACAGTTAAGCACATCTCTAGCTCATGCCATTGAAATTTAATTAGAAATTATGCTATTTTTGTCGAAGTCTCGTTGTATTCGCTTTATATTTTTTGTGGCGTTTTGCAAATTTATTCCTAAGCATTATTTGTAAAATTGCGAAATGCCATGACGTTGCATTTTTTATTCTTCTTTTCTTTATTGTTCATCGCTACACCACGTGCTACGTCATTGATATTTAAAATGCTTTATTGTCAATCGATTGATAGCATTTGAATAAAGGTTATATTTTATTTCAAATTGTGATTTAGTAAATTATAGTTAAGTGTTAGGATTGGAGAGAATCATGCAACGAACTCTCCAGAAAATTTCTTCAGAAAACAGACTTTCTGAACTAGAGAACAATACGTTGGCACCGAAGCCAACATTATTTTTGACGTCAGGTCATCCATAAGAATATAATTCTCGATTAAGCAAAAGAAGTTAGTTTACGTTGGTACCGAGCCCAACATAATTTATATGGTAACCATAATTTTAGACGATAACTCTTTTGGTTCAACAAGATAATTTTCGATGTAATATTTTGATTCAACAATTTTGCTTTTGCTTATTTGTCATTGGAATTTTTCGTTAGTTTAATTAATTTATATTTTAGTGATTATGGGTCTGTTGGCGATAATAATACTGAGCGGTTCCTTGAGTTAATTTGAGAGATTCCCCGGGGATTATTTCTGTGCGGCACAGAAATAGCCGATTTCGGGGCACAGAAACCCTTGGCGAGGTGTTAAACTTGTTCAAATAGAAACAAATAAAGACATCATATATGCTACTTAAACTATCCCAATTTTATTCAAATAGAATTTAATCAAAATTATCAAACTTATTCAAATAGAATTCAGCAATCTTATTCTTATTCAAATAAAATGAAACAAAAAAAACAATAAAAAAATTAATTGTTAAACATAGTTAGCATAAACAAATTAATTATCACAAAACCCTAACCCTATTCTAACTGAATTAACATACGAGTATAAACAAGCAAAAACGCTGACCTAATCCTTTAAGCTAAACGACTACGTTTAATAACGAATGAGTCAGAACACAATGGATTATTACGTCACTAAACTGTTTTCAAATGCTAACGAAGAAAAAAAAATGAAATGACCGGAGAAGCTTAAGCGAGAACGAAATTTAAGTAAGAAAGAGAGAGAGAGAGAGAGAACGAAGGTTTAACAACGAATTGTTTGAAATCAGTTGCGGTAGCGAAGCGGCAGTTTGATAAGGCGACCGCGGCTGGACAATCTGGCGGGTCCGTCTGGCGCTGGAACAGGGATAGTTGATCCTGTTAACGTTTCTGATCATAAAGACGAAGAGCAAGGTAAATTAACGATACCTTGTTATCGAGACCTTTGCCTGCAAAGGTGGGGCGCTTTATCAGCACATCCGCTTTATCAGCACAGGCGCATATCTGCTTTATCAGCACAGCTTTGCCGGCTTAACAGCCGGCGGGAAAGTGTTGACATTCGAGGAAAAGCAAGTCAAGGTGCTCGATTGGGATGTAAGAAATTTTTCACTAAAAAATATTTGAAATCTAGCGAAAGACATGGTAATTTGGCTATTAATTTATAAAAACTACTATTCTAATTTTACATGGGATTAATATAAGGACTAATTTTTTTTACATTTACAAATACTTTGATTTTAATTGTACATCATAAATTGAATTATATGATTGAGTTTCATGTCAGTTTTTGAGCAGAGATTAAAGTCTATGTATGTTATTTTACGGCTAAAGTTATTTTGACCGAAGGAACAATTTTTTTAAAACCCAGCTAGGACTTGAGTAATTTTCTTTATTTTCAGTTAATTTATTCTGTGTTTGTTTTTAATAATTTTTCCGGTAGCAGTTCGGGGTAATTGCTTGCCTTATGTATGGGGTCTTCGACGCTTTTCCGCGAGTCAGGAAGATGAATACATATATAAAATGAAAATAATTCTTGTGGATGGATGTCCGAATTGACAAAAATGAATTGCAAGATCTTGCGCATTATATCGGGCTCCGCGGATTGTAATCTAAAGATAATTTCTAAATTAGAAAAAGGTTTATTAATTTTCTTAATTAAAGTTGTACAATTGCAAGACAAGTCCATTACTGCAAGCTCTAACAAAGTTTAAATTGATAAAATTTTTTACATTTTTGCTTGATGTGCCGCAAAAATTGAAAAGTTTCAAAGCGTTCCGTGAGTGAAAAAAAATTGCCGAGCACTGCATTATATCACGGAAATATAAAAGTCACCGCGATTGTATTTTATTACGTTTAACACTAATTAACCATTCGTGTTAAATGGGCCCAACTCTTATTTTACAGAATTCTTCTGACCGTTTTAAAAATAGCTATTAAATTAATTTTTTTGATAAAACTGTACTCGTGTAATGTTTAGTCCAGAAAGTATTTGCTAATTTCCGCTTGATGATAAGATTTACGTAAAACATCACTAGTTATTGTTGATAAATGCAATTTCTAATTTAAATTTTGGAACGGCTTGGTTTGAAAAAATGATTGAAGTTTTTTTTTTTACTAAATACTTGTTAAACTTGGATAATAAAAATAAAAACTTTTTAAGTTTTTAAAATTTTTTTAGTAAGAAATTACATAATTTGGTAATGGGATGATTGTGTAGGAAAAGAAATCATGAGAGTTGAAAAAAATAGTAAAGCATCTTTTTACTGACTGAAATCGACAATGTTTTGTTTAGCTAATAAACTACACTACTCGCTACAGGACGAATACTTTATATAGGCCTTTGATCGGAGCGTGTTCGAGTGTTTAAGAGTGCCAGAATTGTGATCGACGTTGTCTCTGTTCAAAACAGAGCCTACTGACGCCATTCTGTTGTCTTCTTGAGAAAGATACTTTACGGCACTTTTCCTGCTTGGTGTTCTTAGAAAGTGTTTCTAAATTTTAGTTATATCTGCGTAAAAATAAAAATAAAAATAAAAATTTTAACAGGACAGCAATATCTTGGCATTGTAGCGTAGGCTATAGCCTGGATTAACAATTTTTTATTTTATTTGTCTAAACAATGATAAGTCAAGCACAATCTCATATAAATTATATGATATAATGTTGCTTCTGTACAAACAATAATTGACTTTTAAAAAGGGGGGCCTGGTGCAAGAAACGGCCACTATTTAATGTACCCAAAAAAAGTAACTGAAGCCATTTTTAGTGTATGAAAGCAAAGTGATCTCCAAAAAAAGTCTGTACTTCCACATTTCCACGAGTACTAATGACAACAACCTAAGGAGCAGAATCTTCAAAAATTTTTTTTCTTTTTGACTTGCTCTCGACATCCTGGTGCTGCTGTGAAAAAATAGAACAATTTTTTGGGTAAGGGGGGCTGGTGCGGCCGCTCCGTTCGCACCCTATTAAAGTTATCACCGTGTACAAATTAAACCGATCTTATAGATATAAAAAGCCAAACTCAACACTCTTGGCGGGATTAAAAACGTCGGAAAATAAATGTTTCAAATAAGAAACGCAACAGCAACAGTTAAAAAGAAGACAAAGTTGGCAAAAAAAGCGGTTTTAAACCACGCAGTTGTCACAGCATTGCCGGAAACAGGTCGGGGTAATTGCTTCCCCTGATATACTTTTGTATAGGGCCTCCGTCGGAGTGATGAAAAAAAGACGCAATTACAATACACAGAGTATAGTGGAGTGACGCATTTGATAGAACAAAAAGTGGTTCAAGTAGGGGCCTAGCTACAGCGTTGTCAACAAGAAATGATGGGAAGCCGAAAAAAGCCCATTTTGTCTGCATCTCCCTCCATATTCAAAATAAAGTTAAGTCTAAACCAGTGGTCATTAAACTACGGCCCGCGGGCCGGATCCGGCTCGCGGAGCTCTTTTTAAAAACGTATGCACTCACTTTGAGCCACAGTTGGATAGAATTATATGGGGAACACCTTAGTTTCAGGTTTTTACCTTGTTTTTTCATTGGAGAACTCACCAAGATTTTAGGAGAAAAATAGCGAAACTAGAGCTCGAATCGAAGTGAAGAGCTTTTTTTTTTTAGAGATCACAACAATTTAGGGAGTAAAATAGCGAAATCAAAGATCGAATCGAAGTAAAGACTTTTTTCTCTAGTTTTGGCCCGGGGAGGTCCAAGATATCTGAATCCGGCCCCGAGCTCGAAAAGTTTGGGGACCACTGGTCTAAACCAAAGCAGTGCTTTTCAACTGGCTGTATTGTATTCCTCAGGGTGTATCAAAAAATTTTGGGGAGTATCTGCTTGATGACATGTACTGATTTAATTAGAGTGTAGATCTTTTTCTTTTTTTTGAATCTTTTTTTTTCCTTTGAAGTAGTTGGGGACCAAAGTATGATCAAAAAAAGCATAGTTTCATGCAATTAATTAAAAACTGATGCGAAACAATAGGTCTTAACTTAAGATCTAACACTGTAACAGTCTAAATAGAAAATGTTTTTTTAATATTAAGTAAAGTTAACCAAAAAATAGACTAGCTTTTTTACTCAAGTTTAAAAGAAAAGTCTATGATTGTAAAAAACAAATTGTCCAGCCCACTTTTAGCCTGTAATTGGTATCTGGTTTACTCCTGATGAACCCTCCCTCAAAGTTGTACAAAGTATAGATAAAATTCATATGCTTGAAAATATGGTCAACCATTGAATAAATATATTTTTAACAGTTTTATCAAAAATTTGTTTTTACAGTAATAACTATCAAAAGTAAACCACAGTCATATAGATTGCAATGTTGTTTGCTTTAGTTTGGAATGGGTTTTTGGAGTTTATTTAATACATTTGTAAAATGGTCAAGCATCAACCAGATTTGTGTATATTGAATTTTACTGTTTCATTTGGTGTATTTCGTTTGTGGTTGGGGTGAGTAATACACAAACATATCAAATTTTAAATTCATTTATACTTGATATCATTTATAATATTTTCAGTTTGACAAACCAAACAACTTTATTTTCTTGCTACTATTGCGTTATACAAATCTATATAGCTTTATTTCCTTTTTTTCTGTCTTGACTGAATTATTTTTGTTTTTTAAATTTTGTTTTTAATTTTAGTAAATATGCTCTTAAACAAAATAAAAGTTGTGCTGTTTATGTTTTTTAAAATTACAAAATTTTTTGCATTTTGTTTAGCTTTGATATTTATGAACAGTTTGTGAACTCAATTATCAACACTTTCACAAAAAAAAATTATCAAAAATAAAATAATAAATTGTAGCAGTAGGTTGTTTCACTTAAACTCATCGAAAATTACTAAGACTCACCAAAACCAACGTTAATTTAATTACTAAAACAAAAGCTTTTGTTTTTAAAATTTAGCAGAAACTATACAAAATGCATTCATGCAAAAAAATGTCTCTTAAATAATGCAGAATTTTAAAAACAGTTGAGTTTTGGTAAAACAACCTACCCATAATGTAGTAGTAACAGCTTTTACATAATTTCTAAATAAAACTTTATTTTAAATCGTTTTAATTGGCAATAGTTCAATATCTTTTTAGTCAACAATATATCTAAATTGTTCTAAGCACTAATATTTTGCTTTGTTAATTAAAATGATTATGTTCTAAAGTATTTTAGAAATCTTTTAAAACTGCAATTCTTGTTTACTATTGTCAAGATTACTAAATAAACTTTAAAATTTTTAAGAATACCCAAAACTTTCAAGGTTAGTAATAGCAAACAGTGAATAAGATCCAAAACTGCTGCTTATTTTAATTAAATTTTTTTTTTTTTTTTTGTATAGTTTGGCATTAGTCATATTCAAAAATAATCATTCATTAAAGCTTATTCAAAAACAACTTGTGTAAATGCACTGCAGGATAAATTTTGCTTGTTGTACAAGCAGTAGCTGTATTTTTTTTCTGCTATTTTTCTTACTATTCTATTTTTACAGTTGTATATTAGTGTTCTAATTTTAGAGCTAAAAAAAGTGATAACACCAGACCTGCAAAACCTCCAAAATTGATATTTAACAATGATAATTATGTTAAAGACATTTATTCTGGAAATCTCATAAAGCGTAATATATTTCTACATTTGTCTGAAATATCTTTAGTGTTTTTTTATGCATCATGGTGTTATTCTTCTATGCTAGCTGCTAAACAATTTTCACAAACAGCACAATAAATGCTTAATCAGGTAATCATAAGGTAATAAGTTGCTTTTAAATATTCAATTTTTCTTATTAAGCAGTAGTTGTGTAAGCATAAACTTGATGAGATCTAATATATTGCCTTTTAATTTTTATGAGAAGTAAATAGTTGCTTA
Source organism: Diplosoma virens (assembly GCA_963680785.1). NCBI lineage: Eukaryota > Metazoa > Chordata > Ascidiacea > Aplousobranchia > Didemnidae > Diplosoma > Diplosoma virens. The sequence goes on along the minus strand of OY796884.1, from coordinate 37,776,736 downwards.
TAACTTTTCTCAGTAGTGAAAGTATTATTTATATAGATTTCTTTCATGGCTGTAAATTGTTCATGGAACAAAGGTCATTGCAGATGAACAATGAAGTTTATTAACTATCCTCAAGTTTTGCTTTGTCATCCAAAGTAGTACTTTTTTATTTTAGTAAGAAGTGATATTGCTGTAAATTTATATAGAAATCTATAGAGTTTTTAACTGAATTTTTTGGTTCTTTTTTGAGGATCGGTCCAAAAAGTATCTGACCTTATCTGTTCCTGCCAAAAATATTGCCACACCAGCAAAGTGGTTTTGGTGGATTGTAACGTCACAATTACTGTCTGCACATAAAAAATTTTTAACCAATAGTTATTGTCATTCCCTTTTTTTGAAGCATTTAGTGCAGTCATATAGTGCATGACCATCAATTTTTTGCTTGCAAGCGTAATGACAGAAAGCATCAAACAAAAATATTGTATCAAGTTCTGCCAAAAGCTAGGTAATAATCAAACTGAAACAATTCAAAAGATTCAGAAAGCTTTTGGAGATGTGGTCTTAAGTCAAACTCAAATAAAGAAATGGTTTAATCGCTACAGAAGCAGTCAAATGTCAGTGGAGAGTGAGGCATGCTCTGGCAGGCCATTCACATGCCAAAATAAGGAGGGGATTGACAAGGTGCACCAAATTGTGATTGAAGATTGCCACCTAACACTCAAAAAAAATTGTTGAAGAAGTGGAAATAAGCAGAGGACAGTTTATTTCGTTTTAACTGAAGATTTGTGCATGTGGAGAGTGTCAGCCAAATTCATTCCCAAGCTGCTGATAGAGCATGACAATACTCCCACTCATTCTGCTCATGTGATCAAAGGTTTTTTGGCCAAAAATAATATATATGGCACATGTGTGACAGCCTTCTTACTCTCCTGATTTGGCACAATGCAACTTCTGGCTATTACCCAAGTTAAAAACTATGCTTAAAAAGGATGTGATTTCAGTTATATCTGCATAAAACACCATTATGAAAAAATGATGGCAGAGCTCAGGAGCATTTTAGAGGAGGAGTTCAAGAGGTATTTCCAAAAGTGGCAGAGGCACTGGAAAAAATGTATGCATTTGCAAGGGGAGAATTTTGAAGGAGATTAAATAAAATTTGTGATATTCATTATGTTGTGTGTTGTATGCCCAAAGGTTGGATACTTTTTGGACAGACTCCCATATTAATTATCATTATTTATTCATCCTCCTGTCTCACAGGGCCACATTACTGGTTTTAAGCTGGAGCAATTGTCATGTAATTACCCTGGCTTATTTTCAGAAATTTCAAATTATTTCATAATATTTTTGTTCTGTTAAAACTTTTATTCCATTATTTCTCTAGTTAAAATTGCCTAGCAGAAGAAACTGCTGTAAAATATCGTTCCCAAGTAAGTAATAGAATGCTATTAAAAACTTAAAATTTGTTAATTTTGCTTTTTTTACTTGACATCCTGTGATCACAATATTTAAAATATTAAAATATTATTTTTAAAAATTTCATTTTTAAATTTTTATACAGTTCAAATCATCCTATCATTTATAAAGGAGCACATTTATCAGTTTAGTACAATGACTTTTTGAAGAGAGCATTAAATCCTTTAGTTTATTTGGATGCAAGTGGCAAAGTTGAATCATTCATTAATAATAATCAGGTATTATTGTTAATAGTTTTATACTAGTAAAAATATTTTTATAAGTAATAAAGTGCTGGTGTAAAACATTATGCAATCTACCTATTTTTTTTGTACATATGATTTTCTCAAAAATGGAACTGCTGCAGAATTTAGCCAAAAGGTTTGTGTCTGAATTTAATGTAGATTGTCTCATAGATTATGTAGACAAGGGGTGGGCAAACTATGGCCTGCGACTACCTTCTGTGAGGTTTGCAAACGGTTCAAACAAATAATTAAGAAAACTATTAACTGTTTTTTGTCTGCAACTAATTCTTGGCATTGCTTTTAGCCATCATTGATTTTTAAACATAAAAATCAAGAAATCCAAGACAGATTCAAAGTGAAGGCCTCGTTTTTTAGAGATCACTATAGTGCACCCTGCAAACAAATTCAACTTTCAAATATAGCCTGTAAGCTAAAAAATTTGCTCATTCCTGATTTAGACATTGTGATGAAATACTGTTCCATCTTTATTCAAACTTTGTTGGTTATGCTTAATGCTATATATCCCAATAACTATGAATTGAGTACAAATAAAATTTCTGCAAAATTTTCAAAAACGTTTTTTGATAAATTGTTAAGACAGCTATATAACTATAGACTTAAAGTAATAATAGAGTCGATAATCTTATTAAATACAATTATAATTTCATTGTATCTAGATTTTTTTTTCTATTTAAGTTAATTACTGTTATACATTTCCATTATTTGTTTTTTGAATTTTTCAAAATCAAGCATTATATTTCGAAAATATACAGAAACAGCCCTAATTTTCTTAGAACAATCGTCGTCGTCGTTTGAAGGGTATCCACTCCAGGTCAGACACAAACAGGACTGAGGCCGAGGGTTTATCCTTTTACTACCCCAGACTGCTGCACTTCCTGAATCAGATGCTGGCAGTGATGTTATTAAGCCAGCATCGAGTTTTCTCATCCAAAACCGCCACACCTCGTGCTTCATGTGGTGCCCGATGTATAGGGCACGCTGTTAGTACATGGTCTGCAGTTTGCTCAGAGGCTCCACACTCGCAATTCGGTGAAGGAGCGAGACCCCATTTGTGCATGGACGAATGGAATCGCCAACACCAGTCCGAATAATAAAGATGAACGTTTTTAGAACAATGTAAGTTTTAGACAAAATTTTTCATTTGATATTTTTAATTGCATAGATTAATGGAATTGTTGTCGTCTTGTAAGTTGGGCTCATTAAGTTACGCTTGCAATTCGTTAAGGTTTTACCACAGTATTCTATCTTATTGCTTTTAGACAACACTAGCTTTTTTTACTCCAACAAAGTAACTTAATATTTTTTTCGCATATTAATGATGTACGCATACTATTTAACTACATTTGAACGTTTTTAAAGAGCAGCTCGTAATTATAGATGTACTAAATCGCAAGAAGGAGCACCAGCGCCCCGCGTCAGCGTGTGGTCCCGAAGAAGAATTTTATGACAAAATTGCAATGTAGATTTAAAGCCACTGTGATTTTTTAATAGTAGCAATTCTGTGTAATTATATCTATATTGTTTCTGATATTTAAAAAATGGAGAAATTTTTATAAATTTGCTTTCGTAAATTATTATTACATTCCTTCTCCTGACTTGCTGAAGGCTTGCACTTTTACGTTGTGTCAGTGTCAAAAATTGCTCAAACAATATTTGATTTCGCTATTCGTTATGTGTACTCGTCTTACTTTTCATGCTTTGTATTAATTATATAAATTTTTCTGTCTCGCAGATCCAGTACTTACTATTAGTTTTGAAATAATTCTTAGTAGGAAATTGTATTCGGAATATGCTGCAAAAGGAAAATCATATGAATCTCTATGACAGTCTGTCAGTATATTGCATAGGCGAAGTCAGTTCGTATTAAGAAAAAATACGACCACGAAGGCTTTAATAGATTGGGCCAAAAATTGCACTATGGTGAGTTTTATTTTTAACAAAATAAAGTCAAGTTTTTAATCTTAAACTTTTGTTTTTGCAAATTAACGTTACAGATTCTTCATAAAATTGTTTCAATGCATTTACAAATCAAATGCATTTTATCGGATTTTAAAACTAGGTCCTACTTTAATGATGTTTTACATTAACTTCGACCAGTTAAAAGCAGCAAGTTTTTTTTTGTATGACTTGATTTAAATCTGGTTAATGAAATAACTTAGATCCTTTACGTGGGTTTTCTAGAGTCCGGGCAATTGTAAAAGTTAATTAAAAATGCTTTTTAAACCCAAGAAAAATATTGTATTTAGCGACAAAACTGAGTTCGATAATTGTAATTCGTGTTGTTTTGCGAGCATGGATATCAGCGAAATGCTCAAAACTTAGTTATTGTGTTCACACTCCAGTCGAGTTATTGTTTCAGTTAGATGATATTGCGATACGTTACCATCAGCAATTGGAACCGAAATGGTCTTGTTGCCAGTCAATCGATCGAACCCAATACAGCGTCTGTATGAAGGACGTCAGAAATTTGGACTATCCGCAGTCTTGTGCAATGTTGACTACATTGATTGAGCAATTTTTGAGCGAACAAAAATCGCCTTTTTTTATTAAATGGTGGTTGTGGCCAGTTTTAGCCCTTATACGATAGTGATCGAAGCCGCCTGGAAGTTTGTTTCATCAAATCGTCAGTAGCATCGAAGTCTAACAAAGTTTAAAACACCAGTCAAACTGACATCGACGGCTTGGTGCATTGCACTAACATGACGTTGCAATTTCTTGCCTTAGATTACCATCTAGTTCCAAGCATCCCTGATATTCTTGGCTTTCAAGCTCTTCCACTGGAACCCCCTTTCACCCTTATTTTAGATTTGCAAAATGAACAAAAGTTTATTATAAAAATGCCTTTTTCAGCAACCAATATAGGTTAGTAGCGTCTCGCTTGTATTTGAAGTAGTTGTAATGTTAGAAGCTTTATGCTGTGTACGTACAGAACGGCTTATATTGAATTACACCAATCATGCTGTCGCCCCAACCTACTTTCAATGTGAGGTAAAATCTGAAGAAGACAATTCTAAAACAGAAAGCCACGTTGATATTAATGCCGTGCAAGCGCGAGAATTCGAGGCTAAAGTTTTAGCAAGTGTAAAGGTGAGTTGATTACGATTCAAATTTTAATATTTGCTCGTTACCTGTTATTTTTTAAAATGTTTTTCATATTAAAATAAAACCTGATATTAAAAAAGCACTTCTTTATATTGGCCTAGTTTTCTTAATGCAGTTGTTCCAAATTTTTTTTAAACAATTACCTTATAAATTTTTATGTTAAATGTATGTGTACAATGCAGTTACAGCTACACTAAATTACCTTAAGCAGTTAAACAGATATGTATATATACGGGGTGCGGCTGGTATTCGAGGACAGATTTAAGAAATTAAAAAAACACTGAACAAAAGAATGTTATTATATTGGACTACGAATGAAAAATATAAAACTTAACTATCTTTTAATTAAATTTATTCAATAAAACCACCAGCAGCATCAATAACAGTCTTTACACGAGGTCGAATTCGGTTGCAAACTTTGATTAACTGGTCTTCATCTATTTCAGACATTACTCGAACTATGGCAGCTTTTGTATAATGCTTCTTCATATCCTTAATTGTAGAATATCCTTCTCAACAATGCTCCACACATAATAGTCTAGTGGATTGAGGTCTGGAGAGTTAGGAGGCCAAATGTTTGGTGTGATGTGGTCGTACAGATTGTCAGCCATATATTTGGGTTGTGGACAAACGTTCTAGCAACGCTTGAGGAAACTTGCATTTGTAGATCTCCATGATCAGCCTTTAATGCCACGATCACAGCATGCCGTTTCGTTTCATTTGTTAGCATAGAGACTGTCATGATTATTTTCTGAAAAATACATGCATTATAAGTTATTGGAAAGTAGATTAATCTGTTAATGTCTACGTTCTTAAATACGAGCCGCATTTTGTTTATTTTTCCTTAAAAAATTCATTGATTGTGTAAGGAAGGATGACGTTAAAAATATGAAATCGTGCTTAAAATATACAGGGTGTCCATAAAGTCCTGCACAAATTTAAAATTTTAATATCTCAAAAACCGCATAAGGTAGAAACTTTAAATTTTCGACAGTGAATTATACCACCATAAAGTTTTTTGTTATTTTTTACAGGTTATTTTATAGTTAAAATAAGCAAGAATAAGTCATTTTTAATAAAGGCGTAAGTTTGCAACAAAGTATGAAACATGTTAACCGTTCAACTTTGATTTTGGGAATTTCTTTTTCTACAACCTCGCAAGGATTCTCTGATCCCCATTTTCGAATGTTATGCTTATTGACTTTCCCTGATACATGAAAAGTTGTTTCGTCGGAAAAAACCACATTAGCATCATCAATGCACTGAAGAATTTCTTCAGCAAAAGCTGCTCGGCGAGGATGATCATCCGGCTTAAGAGCTTGAACAATTTGTAACTTGTAAGCATGGAGCCGAAGTCGTTTATGTAAAACTTTGTGAACTGTGCTTCGAGGAACAGCAAGTTCATTTGATGCAACACAAATTGATTTTCTTGGGCTGCGATGAAATGTTACACGCCCAGCATCAACAGTCTCTTCATCAATGCTTGGCCTACCCGATCTTTTGCGATCCAAAATGCTGCCGGTTTCCATAAAATTTTTAAACCATCTCTTAATGCTGTTAGTGTGAGGAGGGTCTTGTCCAAACTCATTTCTAAATTTACGTTGTACTGCAGTTGGTGATTTCAATTTATGGTACCAATTAAGAATACATTGTGCTTTTTTGTAGAATGGTCAACATGTTTCATACTTTGTTGCAAACTTACGCCTTTACTAAAAATGACTTATTCTTGCTTATTTTAAATATAAAATAACTTGTAAAAAAATACAAAAAAACTTTATGGTGGTGTAATTCATTGTCGAAAATTTAAAGTTTCTACCTTATGCGGTTTTTGAGATATTAAAATTTTAAATGTGTGCAGGACTTTATAGACACCTTGTATAACTGGTTCGATCTTTTAATATTGGCAGTGTTTTTTTTTTAAAGCGTTTTGAGGAACCGAAACGGTCTCTCAAAATCTGCTTCTACAATAGTGCAAACAAAGTTAAGTAAGCTCAGGAACAATAGGAAAAAATTAGCGGTCTTTCAAAATTGGTTAGAGGTTCTTCAAGCCAAACCTTAAAAAAAACACTGAATATCGTTATTCCTGATTTTTTCTTTGTATGCAAATTTAACATTTTACATTTCAAAGCCTTATTAAAATTTTCATCATTATCGTAGAGACTCGAGGATTTCTTTGCGATAATAGTTTGTATCTAAGGAGTTTTACTTTTATATTTTATGTAATCACAGCGCGCCATCTGCCGAAACCTTGAAACAGCATCGCTTGTCCGTTTGTTGAAGTCGAGATCAAAGGTTATCAGTACGATAAACGAAAAAGAAAAAACGCCGAAAAAAGGTTGATGTTTCTATGAATAAATCTGCATGGAATTTCTTATAAAGCGGATGTACAATTCAAATGTTAATGCTCTGCTGCATGTGCAAGCATGTTTTAATATAACGCTTAAAAATTAACGCATCTTTTATCTTTGGTGAGGAATATTATTTTGTTTAATGCCGAATTTAAATGGATAGACAATTTAATTCTTAATTTGACTTAACTGAGATTCAAAACCACGGTACTTGTCGCATTTACGCAATCTTAAACCATTTCAATGTTAAGTTATTCACTTGAGACAAATAAGTTTTCAGTTGAATGGAAGTTAATGTTTTGATTAATTTTCTGGAAAAGTTTGAACATCAAAAAACGCAAATTTGCTCGCGTGTTACGTTATAAAGCGCACTGTGTGACGTCATCAAATACCAAAGCTTTGCGATCTTGTTTTAATCTTGCAACAGGCGACAACGGGTTCGACTCTTGCTGGCAATGGAATTACGCTTTTGCATTCGACATCAATTATCCTGCCACTGCTTTCTTAGGTTTTACAGTCATCGACCAGGACATGTTTGGTGACCCGGATGTGATTAGGACCGCTGTCATTCCTCTCCCCTGCGCCAAACCTGGTGAGATTCATTACAAACATATATTTGTGCTTTGTAGACATGAGCTCTGTCACAAAGTAATAAATTTCGGCGTTCTTATCGTGTTCAGTAAATTGTTACCTTAGGTTATCTGTTCAAATGTGTTTATTAAATGCTTTAACCCCAACTCTTTCTGGCAAGTGTTTTAATTCAAAGTTTTTGGGGTCAGTGTCGTTTTTGTAATTTAGTGGTAAATATTAATTTTTATCAAATATTTGTAAAATTATCAAAGAAATTAAAGTTTTTTAAATAAAATATTGGCACGTCGATTAATTTTTATTAAATGCTACAAGGATGGATATTTTTTTTCATAAAATCAAAAAAAGACAGTTTAATCGAGAATTTGATTAAGTGGCCTTATAATCACGCTTCATGCTAATCAACATAACAACTGACTCAAACACATCCATTACATCATCTTAATGTACTTTCAGATCCGCACAGAAATTTGAAAGTTACAGTCTTTTATAACAATATCACACTAATATTATCATCTTCGATCTAGGCATATTTGCAGTGCTGGTTCCGAGTATTTTAAAGGGATAAACTTGAAAAATATCGATTTAAAGAAAAGACCAAAAAATGCTATTTATTCTTTGGTCAAACACGTTTTTGTCTATTTATTCGGCGTTAGAAAACTTTTTTTTGTCTTCACTTGTCAATTAAAGTAGAAAATCCTGATGGCGTTAGTTATAACATAGCCTGTTTGATTTTTTTCGAAAACAAGAAAATTGAGTTATAATAATGTCAGAAATTTTGAAAGGACAGACGGGTCATTGAATTTCAAGGGTTGAGTCACATTGTGTACTTGACAAAGAGTAGCGTCAAATTTTTTGCAATGTATTGATCATCGCTCATACATTCTCCGCGTTAAAAACTACTGCAAAGTGATGGTATTAAAACGAACAATTGACTACGTCTTTTACTGTTGGCAAAGTGTAAAATATATCCTTGTATTTGTTTTCATTAACTGCCTGTCAACATTCGTATTTTTGACGAGTGCAAAGTGATCAGTTTATCGCTGGATGGCGCTACATGCAAATCGGGTTATTCAAGCGTCAAAACGATTTTAGCTTTGAAGTTGACCTCATTGATTGTCATTTTTCAAGGTCTTTGCTCAGTGCCTTTGAAAAAATTCTGCGGCAAAGAAATTTCTCTTGCGTCATTCTTGGTTCAAATCGACATGCGCAATGCGAAGGTGAGGTTACTATTGGTCATCTCGATTACGTGATAAAGTCACTGATAATGACCTGAACCAGGAAAAAGACGAAGATACAAGAAACCAAATTGAAATTCTCCCGAGACCAAGCTGTACAATATCAAAACACTCTGAGCCAGGAAAATATGAACGCGACTGACATGTTTCTCTTCCATCAGCAGGCGACTGAAACCCAGCAGCTTTTGTTTAATAATGACGAGCGGCAGAAAAAGTTATTTTAGGAGCCAAACTGTGTAATGCGGATGGTGCTCGGATGATATGTGCAATTATGCATACATTGATATATTATTTACTTACAGGAAATCATTTGTCACACCAAAAGTCCGGAACAGCTTTTACATGATTTCGGATCTCATTACGTTCCTTAAATGCTTTTCAGTTCACTTTTTTATTTTTAATCTTACTCACTTCTAAATATTTGATGTCTTCAAATACTTATATATTAAACAAGAGATATTTCTATTAGTGTGCTCAATATTTCATTGTCGGCCATTCATGTTTTTAAAGTTCGGATCTTTGTAATTTTGTCTAAAACCTTTGAGATTTTGCTACGAATTTTAAAAATTCGATGATCATTTTGGGAATTGCCAAAATATTATCACACTGGTTCTATTTTCCTTCGTTGTTAAAATCATGTTTAAGTAGTTGTATGGTTCTTACGATTATGTTTTAGAAACATGCTTGACAATAAATCACTGATGCGTATCCTCATCCCATTGTACAATTTTGTGTTTCTTTTTAATCAATCTCGTCTTGACGCCCAGTTTATTTAATCGTCATTGTTTATTTAATCGCCAGAAATATCCTGACAAAAAATCTTTTCAGAATAATATGCGGAAATCACTTTTTGAATAGCACAGAGGTTTAAAATCTTAGCGTATTTTTATTCTAAAGTACCGAAGTCCAACTGATTTATGTTAAAACTTCCTATACACTTTTGATAACTTATTCAACCTATTGTTTGAAGGCTCGACCTACAAAGCAGTGTTACCTAAACAATTTTTTTTTACTTTTGTCGATAAAACTTGAATTAGGAGTTTTTGAAAGTTTGTTAAAGGTTAACAGGATAAGAGTATCGCAAGCATTATAATAAAGTAATAACTTTCATTTTTATTATAAGCAAACTTATTCAATAACTTATTTTTGCATTAGGTTTACCTGTATTATTATTGTTTACCTGTATAACACATATTTTTGGGCATAATTTTAGCTAGCTTACATTTAAAAGTAACTTCGGCAACAACATTTGTGAATAATATGAGAAATTATAAAAGAAAGACTAACAGGAACACCAGCTTATCATTACAAGACAACTTAAGAGCTGCTGCAGCAGTTAATTGATAAGCATAGTCACCTTATCTCTAGTCCACTCGACAGCTGAGTACTGTGCTCCAGTCTGGTGTTGCAGTGCTCACACTCGCCTCATCGACAGTGTCTTATATGACGCCTTGCGCGTAGTTACTGGATCCCTGCGTCCCACTCCAACGGACCACCTACCTGTACTCTCAGGCATCCAGCCAGCTGAGCTTCGCCGAATGGGAGCGACACTCTCTTGAATGAGGAATCTTTTGGACAACCTTGCCAGACTTGGCATCATCGCTTCTGAATGGACAAATCACAAATGGAAAGCGGAGTATTGTGAAAATGCTTCCAGGCTCCGTGCTTTTGTGCCCCGGACCAGTGCCAGGCCTGTTGGGATGGGCTTACCCCGAGCAGCTTGGGTTAAGCTCAACCGCCTGTGGACTGGTGTTGGGCGATTCCATTCGTCCATGCACAAATGGGGTCTCGCTCCTTCACCGAATTGCCAGTGTGACACCTCTGAGCAAACCGCAGACCATGTACTAACAGCGTGCCCTATACATCGGGCACCACATGGAGCACGAAGTCTGACGGTTTTGGATGACGAAACTCGATGCTGGCTTAATAACACCACTGCCAGCATCTGATCCAGGCAGTGCAGCAGTCTGGGGTAGTAAAAGGATAAACCCTCGGCCCCAGTCCTGTTTGTGTCTGGCCTGGAGTGGATGCTCTTCAAACGAGGACGACGACAAAATCGATAAGGGAGTACGGAGTAGCGAAACAATGGTGTTTACCATGTAAAACTCTACAGAGTGCTAAATACTTAAAGGAAAGTCCTTGGTGCAAAACAAGAAAAGATCTAGAAAGTGTGCCATGTTAACAGACACACCAGAAAAGGACAATTTGCTTCAGCTCCAAAAAAAAAAAAAACTTTGTTTGAAAAAACACTAGAGCCAAAAGAATAGTTTTGCAATACATTCCTTGAGCCCTATTTTAACAGTCGTCCTGATGAAGAATAGCTGGTGGTACAATACCATGGTTATTTAAAGTGGTCACATTTAGTTTATGCGGAAGGTTTAAATACATATTTTTGTCACATATGTGAATTTATGATTAGGCTAATTCAGCCGTAAAAAACAGTTTTAGCATGTTTAGGCATTAGCTAAATACCTTTTTTTGTGTTTGATATTCATGTCTATGACTGGGCTTGTTCCGTTCCTAAAAATCGCCCACACTATGTATATTCACAATCTCATAAAAAATCTCTTTGATTTCGCTTTGGTCCGGCTCAAATAGCCGAAGAAATAACGGTTTTATAAGCAATTTAAATATTTTACATTTAGTTATAAAAAAATGGCAACACTGCTTAATTTCACGAATCTTGAAGTAACTTCTAGACTTTCCGCGTGACCTGTTTTGACTATGACGTAATAGTTGTTGTTTTTGATTTGAGTAAATTTCAGAACGATCGAGAAGCCTTACCGACTGGTATAAATAAGGCTCGCTGGAAAGCAGTATTATGATTCGAGGATTCGTTGTGGTAAATTAATTTTGGAAATTTGTTAACTGTGTAAAGTCATAGTTTTTGAACGCAAGTCTTTGGTTGTCTACGTGATTGTGAAGAATTAAGCTACTGAATCTTGATTTGCTGTTGATTTATACTATTCGGGCTCCTAAGTGGATTGGGGCATATTTTTTAAGAAGATATTGTGGTAGTCTGAGCTGTGGTTTAGCTAGACTATATTTTTGCTGTCGCTGGTTCGAAGGTCAGATCCAGCGAGAAGATTAAGAATTTTATCGTTTAGTAGACACAGAGATTGCGTTATCGGCGAGGCCTTCCATACAGGCGCCGAAAGGTTAGACGATTAAATAACGTACTAAGTTACCGAATTAACTTCTACAAAATTTTAAAAACTTTTTAGCAGCGGAACATAAATTTCAAAAACTCTCCAAAATTTAAAAAACTAAAATTTGTGGAAGTAACAAAATTTCAAAAACTTTAGCAAATTTTTAAAAATTTGTTATAGGGCTTATGTGATTTCATTGTGTTTACTTTTTCATGTTGTTAATTTCTTCAAATTACATTTGAATTTAAAAATTTATTAGTGGTTTTGCTGCTGTTTCAACTTACCCCAACTGGTGTTACAGCTTACCCATTTGTCGGAACACATTGTAACGCTGATTTTAAATATCTAATTTGTAACTATAGCAACTGGGCTTTGAAAATTATTTATTGATTTTTTTTATACTAGTTAAACAATGATCTAATTTTTTCATATTAAGCAAGAATTTTGAAAAAAATTGTTATGAGAGAAAGAGCAAAAAGCAAAAACAACCAGGGCTGGGGAGCCGGCCTAATTTAGGTTAGACTCCGGCTCCGGCTCCATCTCTAGCTCCGACTTGATAACACATGTATAAATATTGACCAGTAAGGGATAACTAGATGATATATCAATCATCAAAAATGTACTAACTTGCGCTGGGCTTAATATTACCCAAGGGTTCAATAGATGGAGTTATATATATTATCCAAGGATCCTATTGGGTATATATCTCAAACAAAAGAAGACATAATATATCCAGCACATTTACATACAAAACAAATCGTCCAAACACAATCATCACCGCAGATGTCAATGCTCACTAGCAATTATGGTGCGCACCGAGCAAGGGCCATAGAGGAAAACTAATTAAATAACTCAAATCACATCACATCAATCACAAACACCCAACACTTCGACCATCCAATCAAACACAACAGCTTACTTCACCAGGACTGTCCCCTCCCTCGCATCAGATCATTTATTGTTACTCTCTGCCCTCAGTATACGTCACAAGACCAAAACAACGCCACCCCACTTCACTATAAAACAATAACAAATACCAAAAATCCAATTGGACATCATATAAACATCATGTTGAAGATCTCATCTTCCACAGACCCCATTTCACAAATGTCCATAAAGTGTCCATGAGGCAAACAAACATTTTGTCGAGGCAATACCGGATGTTGACAGACCATTCATCTTTCAAAAAAATTAAAACAGTTCGAATTGCACTGCACTTGCCAAGGCATATCCGCAATCTCATTCAGCAACTGTAATCACACTTGCAAACAAAACAGATCACCCCAAATCATTACTTTAACAATCACATAAAAAAACAAATACATGAACACAAAACAAACACCCGAAAACAACCGTGGTAAAATTTACCTCTGGTAGAATTTACCGGTCATCCCTGAAACACCTGGGATCACTTTCTATCAAATACCTCACAAATATGTACAACACGAATTCCCGCAACACGAACACAATATTACATCTTAAAAAAGATGTCCAAAGCATTTTCACTTTAAAACTAAATAAGGACCAAAACATTGGCACAAGCTATTGATTTATGTCACTTTTATCACCCATTGCTTAAGCACTGGAGAAAGCGCTTCTACCATAAATTACAGAAAACATTCCAGTTATTTCTTATCAATATGAATTCTAATATAAACACTCAATATACACTGTTTTGCATAACATCTTTCAACAAATCAGAAAAGGCTTCAAAAATGCAAGGCAACATCACACTGTAGCTGTAGCTTTGGACATGAGCAAGGCATTTGATAGAGTGAACAAAAACAAACTTATACTAACAAACATTACGAACAGTAATGGCTTTAATAGGGTATGAGTGGTGCGGTCGCACTGAGCCCCCCCTAAAATAGAGCAAAAAGTGGCCCCCCCTACACAAGAAATTGCTCTATTTTTACAAGGAAATATTAGGACGTTGATGTCAGGTCAAAAAAAGGGAAAAAAGTTTCTCTATATTTTGTGAGAAAATATGCACTCTATACTATTACAATCAAGTGAAACTCGAAAAGTCATCAGTAGTTAGGCTCGGTCCATTTGCGCACGTTGCGGCGGATTAACCGGCGGCGGATGGCGGCAGATGAATCCTCGGCGGCGGATGGCGGCAGATGAATCCTAGACGGAGATCTCGGTGAATTCCTCGGCGGAGGATCTCGGTGAATTCCTAGACGGGGGATCTCAGTGAATTCCTCGGCGGAGAATCTCGGTTTGAAGTCGGCGGAGGCTAAGTCCAAGTCGGTAGAGGTTAAGTCCAAGTCGGCAAAGGCTAAATCCAAGTCGGTAAAGGCTAAGTCCAAGACGGTAAAGGCTAAGTCCAAGTTGGCAAAGGCTAAGTCCAAGTTGGTAAAGGCTAAGTCCAAGTTGATAAAGGCAAAGTCCAAGTCGCTAAAGGCTAAGTTCAATTTGGTAAAGGTCAAGTCCAAGTTGGTAAAGGCTAAGTCCAAGTTGGTAAAGGTTAAGTCCAAGTTGGTAAATGCCAAGTCCAAGTGGGTAAAGGCTAAGTCCAAGTCGGCGTAGGCTAAGTTCAAGTCACAAAGATAAAGTCCAAGTCAGCAGAGGTTAAGTCCAAGTTGGAAAAAGATAAGTTCAAGTTGGTAAAGGCTAAGTTCAAGTTGGTAAAGGCTAAGTCCAAGATGGTAAAGGCTAAGTCTAAGTTGGTAAAGATTAAGTCTAAGTTGGTAAAGGCTAATTCCAAGTTGGTAAAGGCTAAGTCCAAGTTGGTAAAGGCTAAGTCCAAGTTGGTAAAGGCTAAGTCCAAATCGGCGGAGGCTAAATCCAAGTCGAAAGCAAACTCCAAGTTGGAGGCTAAATCCAAGACGTAGGCTAAATCCAAGCAAGTGAAATACAAGAAGGTCCATTCCAAAGAGGTGAAAAGTGGAAGACTATAATCAATATACTCAATAAAGATCAAAGTTATTAATTGAATAACTCCTTAGCATCAGCTAGCGGTGGTTAAAGATCTAGATGAAATTAGGCAATCAAACTTGATTACCTAATTTCATCTAGATCTTTAATAGAGAATCAAAGAAATAGAGAACGTACAAATATGACCATTAACCTTATACTAAACCTGGCAAGGGCTTATTTATCTTTATATTATAACTACAGTAAAATACAATTTTCTAAGCTTTTTTTTTCAAAATCTTATAAAAGACGTAATTATGTTTAAAGACATATTGTTAAAGAACAATAAACTTTCTAATAAATTTGTAACTAATCTACAGTCTTGTAAAAAAGAAAGAGTGAACTTGAAAAAATAAGTTAGGTTTGTTACAAAGACAAAGTCTTGTGAAAATAAAAGCATGTATTTTTAAACCGGGATTAGCTTTCTAACCAATAGTTTTTTAACAAGTTTATAAGCAATTATCATGAAAGTTCTATCTCTGAAAAATAATTTTTAACAAGTGATTTTTTTCAAACAAATATAAACAAGGATCAGAGGTCACTAAAAATCACTTAACCTTCTAACGAAGGTGTTCAAAATTCAAACGAGTTCAAAGTCTTGTAAAACTATAATCTGTTATTTTAAAACACTTTCTAATGATTTTATCAAGTTTACAAGTATAAACAAGGTTTCGGAAAGACACGTCAGTTAACTTTCTAACGAAGATGTTACTTATCGAAAGTCAAACGAGTTCAAAACCTTGTTAAAATGTAATCTGTTATTTTAAAACGACTTTCTAATGATTTTTATCAAGTTCACAAGTATAACAAGGATCACTAACAACAGTAACCTTCAAAAAAAGGTGTCACTTACCGAGTTCAAAGTCTTGTAAAACTTTTTTGAAACAAATGCTGTTTTCAAAACCTTTCATTGGTTCAGATAAAAAGTTTATTGTGAGGGTATATAAAGCAGAATGTTTTGATTTCCTTATCATTACTTAAAAATGTCACAAGATTGCGTTGACTCTGCCGTTGTTGGTAACCCCGAGGAATTTCCTTGCTATTTCCCCCAAAAGCGCCACATCCGATCTTCTTCCCTGCACATCCGATCTTCGTCTTGGACTTAGCCTTCACCGACTTGGACTTAGCCTTTGCCGACTTGGACTTAACCTCTACCGACTTGGACTTAGCCTCCGCCGACTTCAAACCGAGATCCTCCGCTGAGGAATTCACTGAGATCCCCCGTCTAGGAATTCACCGAGATCCTCCGCCGAGGAATTCACCGAGATCCTCTGTCTAGGATTCATCCGCCGCCATCCGCCGCCGGTTAATCCGCCGCAACGTGCGCCAAATGGACCGAGCCTAACTACTAGTGTTAGACTTTTTACACCAGACCCAGCTGAATATGGCACAACTCTATCATTTAAATTAGGTAACACTGTGCAACAAATTTTCAGTTTGAATAAAACTAAAGAGCAAACAGATGTGCTTTAGGGTAATTTGCGGGCACTGAGTCCGAATTTGAACTTGTTTTTTACGTAGTCGTCAGAATTTTCTGAAAAAAGCATCTAAATTTCTGGTTGAGATAGAATATTCTTTACATTGTCAAGCACTATTGCCCATAACAAATTTATCTAATATGTATTCTAATAGGTCTTTTTATGAGTTGCAACAAGTCTATTATATTTGTAAAAAATGCAGTTTCCCAAGTTTAGGAAAACCTGGCATAGTTGGTGATAAAATATTCAAATTTCGACCGAAATGTATTAATCACTTAGTAGCATTTTACCAAAGCAATTTAATTATGGTTTTACAGCAACATTGTTAGTCTTTATTATAGTTTTTTTTTGCTCTCCCACCTATTACAAGTTTCAGCATTATCTAATATGAAAATAAAGCTTTAAAATGGAGCAACACAAAAACTCAACAAGAAAATCACACTATGTGCAAAAACTGAACAGAAGTTCGACGTCGTCGTCTTTTGTCTTCTTGTTCTGGCTTATCTCGTTTCAGTGACCAGCAGTATTCGGCAAGCATTCCAGTTGACCACTTTCCTTTGAACCTCTTTTCAATAACAGCAATGTCCTGGTGAAATCTCTCACCGTGCTCATCTGAAACTGCTCCCGTTTTCATGAAAAAATGGTAAATGTGAATGTTAAAAGCGAATTTTGAGTGACATCTTGCATCCCATTATGTGGTAGTTACGCAACAAGTTGGCCACCACATCTTCAAAGTCATCAGACTTATGTAAACCAAGAAAATTTAGACATACTTGTTTAAAACGTTTCGCCGCCAACTCGGTTTCATTGAGCGTTTTGTCAAACATGTCATTCAGGATAAGTATCTGAGGCCCAACAAACACACCTTCTTTTATTTTGTCATCAGACAATTTGGGAAAACATTCATGCAAAAATTCAAATGCAGGAAAATCTTTTCTTAAGCCTTTAACGAATTGTTTGAATAACCCAAGCTTAATGTGCATAGGTGGCAAAATGATTTTAGTTTGAGGGACCAAAGACAAAGCTACCACGTTATGTTGACCTTCCTCTTCTTCTATTCTCTGCGGCCAGGTCTTCTCAATGTAATGCTTATTACGAGCTCTGGAATCCCAGAGGCATAAAAAGCAGCAGTATTTAGTGTAGCCAAGTTGAAGGCCTCGTAACAAAGCCACGACTTTTAAGTCTGCGCACACATACCGCAAATGAGAATGGTAATTTAATTTATCCAAAATAAGTTGCAAGTTGTAGTATGTTTCTTTGAGGGTGGTTGAATATGCTACTGGCACGGATGGGTAGCGGTTCCCGTTATGCAGAAGCACAGCTTTGATACTTTACTTAGAGCTGTCTATGAAAAGTCTCCAGTTCGTTTGATCGTGGATCATGCCAATACTTTGAAATAATGCAGAAACATCATTGCAATAGCACAGTTCCCGATCAGTAGAGAAATGGGAAATTAGATATTGGCTTCTTTGACGATAAAAAGTTACCTATGTGTCTGGAGAAAGCAAATTCCATTGTTGTAAGCGTGAAGCCAAGAGTTCGCTGTTAGACTTGGTCAGATTTAAATTACGCACAAGATCATTTAAATCTTCCTGACTGATCAAATGTGGTTTGGTAGCTTCTTGACTGAGTTGAAAGGTATCATCAGAATCACAAATCGAGTTTTCAGAGTTCTCTGAAGACTCGCCCTTTAGTTCAGGTAAACACGGTGGAGTAATGGGAACGGGTAGATCAGCAGAATGTGGGACGGGACGGATAGCAGATGGTAGGTTTGGATACAAAATTTTCTTCCTGTTTATTTGGTTAAACAGAAATAGCAATCAGTGATGTGGTCTCTCTGCTCTCCAACTTTATCGTGGTCTCCACCCCCACATCCAAAATAAGCATAATACAAACGCTTGATCTTGTCAGTTAAGTTCCTTCGATATTTTCGCAGAGTCAATTTTCCACAAATGTAGCAAAATGTATCAGGATCATTTTTACAAGATCGTCTCTTTTTTGGCATTTTAGCTTCCTTATGGGCAAAATCAATGTCTAACTGTATAATACGTGCAATACTATGACTATACTTGTCTTATAGCTTGCTTACAACATACCTAAATGCAAAAATTATGATTAAAAGAATGTCTGCTGTAGCTAAATCACAAGGACTGTTAATTTCTAACTACCTGTAAGCAGCAACTGTAACAGTCTGTTTCTGTTTAACTAACTGGATCATGGGTGACCAGAATCGCTATTTTTTTGTATAGATTTAATAACTGTCAGCAATAGTGCCAATGATGGCACATAAATCAAGCAGAGAAAATTCAGGCCTGTGTTTTCAAATTAAAATGTAAAATGCTGAAAAAACCTGACGTGCTACAAAAAAATAAATTTTATATTCGTGTTCAGCATCCCCAAATTTACCAAAATCAATTCGTTTTGTCTTTGAGTTTTTTTTGCGTAGCACAGTGTAATCAAACACCAACAACAATAAAAACACCCAAAAACTCTTGAAATTACTTTTGATTCAAAACTAACATTTTTACAATACATA
This sequence comes from Diplosoma virens, assembly GCA_963680785.1. Taxonomy (NCBI): domain Eukaryota; kingdom Metazoa; phylum Chordata; class Ascidiacea; order Aplousobranchia; family Didemnidae; genus Diplosoma; species Diplosoma virens. The sequence continues at coordinate 37,757,678 of OY796884.1, read as the reverse complement.
AATCAAAACAAAAATTCGCAAAGCACTTATACTTTAAAGAAATAGGATAAACAAAACGAGCTAATCATCTCTACATTTAAAGCCAACATTCACCCATATTGGAATATGCAAACACCATATGGAGCCCTACCATATCAAACACCAACATCAAGAAATTGTAAACTATTAATAAATTAAAAAAAGTTGATTTTTGGCTTCGAATGAATAAATTGTCTCTAAATCATTCTAAAACTAACTACATCATCTACAATAACCAACCACACAAAACCTGTAAAAATGAGTTTACTATAGTTATGAACAAAACTCGCTGCAAAGAGAAAATTCCATTAAGTATTTAGGTGTAATTTTCGATGACAAGTTGTGTTCGGCAAACCACATTGACAATTTATCTAGTCAACTTGCCAGATGCTCTGGTCTGTTCTGTAGATTGCGCAATTATGTTCCGAGAAAAACTCTTTGCCTGCTCTGTTATAACTTAGTTTATTCACGAATTCAATATGGCATATTAACTTGGGGCACTGCTACAAAACTGTTAAAAAAAAATAGAAGTCAGTCTAAATCGCATTGTTGTAATTGCAACATTCAGCTCTATCTACACAACGATCAACACAATGTATAAGCAATTAAATATTTTGAAAATCTCAGATATATATCATCTTGAATTAGGAAAATTTATGTATCAGCTATACTCTGACAGATTACCTGCTGTTTTTGCTCAGCTATTCATAAAAATAAAAGAAATACACTCTCACAACACTAGACAAACAGAAAAATCAACTTATTTTCTTCCACGTGTACATAAAACAATTGGACAGTAGCTCCTCACCTTCCGTGGAGTCAAACTTTGGTATACGATTGACGACACAATAAAAGACAGGCATTGGGTTTCTTTCAAAAAAATGTACAAACAGCATCTAATAGATCAGTATTAAATTTTACTCTTTTCATTGTCGCCTTTTCTGAGTTGTTCTTTTTCTCTGTCGTTCTTTTTCAATAATTTGTTTCTTTTTTACTGCATTGTTTTTACATCAAAAGATTTGTATCAGTATATGTATTAAAATAATTAATTAACATACGTACATGTAAATTTTGTTTTTTGACTGTATTGGATGTGGGGTAACTTGACTTGATAACGTCCCAGCCAACAATGCTATGCAGGGCCCATGCTAAGAAGCTAAAATTTTAAATTATTTTTAAAAAGGAACATTTTGCATAAATAGTTTAAATCACATGAAACTCGTGCGGTAAACCCATGCGGGACCACTGCAGCGCCCGCGGCCAAATCGGTACGGGCACCGTACGGGCAGCCCTTGCAGGCCCCGCATGGGCCCTGCATAGCATTGTTGGCTGGGGTATATTCTTCAGTGCCCCCTGCCTTCACACATATTTCGATTTTCTTTTAACATTACCGTGTGTCTGTATTATAAAATTTATGTTTATGTGTTTGGCAAAATAAATATATTCGTTATTCGTTATTCAGAACACAGCTTTAAAATTGCTACTGGCTGCAGACAAATATTCAAGGTCTGCAACACAAAGCCGGTGCCCTATCAATGGGAAGCCATCTCAAACTCCACGCTACTCATCTTAAACAAACACAAACATACTTTTTATATCACCTTAATCCACGTTTGGATTCACGAATTAATTAATTAACTTTTAAATGTAAAAAAAATATATTTTTAAGAGCTGGAGCCAGCAAAAATTTTCATGGCTCCAGCTCCAGCTTCGGCTCCACACAATATCAGAACTTGGCTCCGGCTCCAGCTCCGGCTCCACCAAAATTGGCTGGCTCCTAGGCTCCGGGCTCCGGCTCCGCCTCCGACTTCCCAGCCCTGGTTACAACGTGTCCCGGTCTCCCCTACCCGGCCTCATACTTAGTCAAGTTTTTGTTATTAATATTATCTCAAAAAGTTAAAAAATCCGCTTAATATGCTTTTGCAAATCACTGGAGAGTTGGTAAACTCATTACGTCATTATAAATATTTCAAATGATTTGGAATTTGTCTGTTAACGCCCAAAGTCGTACACAAATAGAAACAACGTTTAAAGTAAATCATGATTTTATAATTATGTTTTCCACTTAGCCAATGACGTAGCTTTGGCGTTTATTTTAGAAAATTCAGTTTCAATTACAAATGATATCACGTTCATCTGTTCGTTTTAAAATGTGACGTAGTGGAAAATCATTAATTTGATTTGGTTAACTTTTTGACAGGTAACAAGTATAAGTAACAAGGTAACATATTATTTAGCTGCTAAGCGGCAAATCGCTTTTCCAAACTGAAGACTATTTGTACCAAACTGAAGACTACAGTATTTGTACAAAAAAAGTTTTTAAATAAAAAAGTATAGTAAGAAGATAATTTTATGAAAATAGAAATAGAGGTATATGAGTAAAATTTTGTAAATGCGTTTCTACGTATTTCTACAAAAAAGTACGTACATATTATTAACAAACAAATGTTTTTAATAAGCTTTACAGACAAAATCAAACTAAATTGTTTCGAAATATTTGTGAAATATGCAATTGAATAAATTAATTTTCAAGCCTTAAATTTGATTGGAATATTTATGTTATCAATTTTTTGTACAATTTATTTTATTATTTTTTATTTAAATTTTATATATATTATTTTATTTATATATCTGTTTGCTTTACTTCGCCGGTACAGAGCTCAATATCCAAATAGTTAGAGCAGTATTTATTAATAAAAGCACTAAAATAGATTAAAAATTAACAATTAAAATCCACGACAGCCTGTTTCGTCCTAAGAATCGTCAGGTGGAAACTTATTCAAATGAAATTAACTTATTCAAATTCTATTTGAATAAGTTTCCACCTGACGATTCTTAGGATGAAACAGGCTGTCGCGGATTTTAATTGTTAATTTTTAATCTATTTTAGTGCTTTTATTAATAAATATTATTTTATTTATATATTTTTTTCTTTCACTAATCGTTGTATAAACTCCCAAAATATTTTCATTATGTGATTGATGTCATCGGACTTATGGTATAAATCGTTCTATTACCAATATTTTGTGCTAACTTTGTTTTAAACTTGTATTTTTTAATTGTGCATCTTTTAGGGTTGATATTTCTTTTTTTTTTGCGTGTGTGTGCATATATGGACGTTTTTGAGTCTGAGATAAATAAATAAATAAAAAAAAATAAATTATAAAGGTAACTAAAATAAATTATATTTTTTGTGCAAAACTTAAATTTTAAAGATTTTTTTTTCAATTTACAACTTGGCAAAATACGTTTCAACCGCAACATTGTGACGCAGATTTGGTTTGAATTTCAGAGTTTGTAAGAACTCATGATCATGTTTTCAAATTCTGCTTTTGATATTTTATTGAGTTTTTAGTTTTGGGACTTTGTTGGAACCAATTAAAAGCCTCTAGGCAAGTAACATTGATTTGTGGTTCCAATAAAGCAACTCAAAAAGGATTACACGGTTTTCCTGAAAAAAGAGGGCCAAAAAGATCTATCGGTGCTCTAGGCCGAAAAGGTATAATAATGTAATAATACTATAACGTATAGCAATTCAGCAAAACAAAAAGATGGAGCCTACAAATTGGAAACTTTTACAGTAAATAAAATTATAATAACATAGTACTTGCTGTCAAGTTTTGTTTCAGTTAAATAAGTCAACGTAAGTTATTTTCACATTTTAACTTTATCTAAAAGTTTGTACAGTATGTTTTATCTTTAAATTGCATTGGTTAAAAAAGTTTAGCAAGTTTAAATTATATGAATTTGTTAACGCCCTTGACGTAATTTGGTATCAAAAGTTTAAAAAAATTTCATGTCTGTTCATCTGAAAATCAACTTTCAATTTCTTTAGTTTTATTCATGTTATGTTCGTGACTTACATTAATTTTAAACTGCTAATAACGCCAACTTTGTGACAATTTCAATATTTAAAAAGAATTCAAAATACTTGATAGTCTGACTTTGTTGGTTCATTTTCAAAATATTTTTCAAATTAGTGGCATTCAACTTTTTTTATATTTTTTCATTTTTTAAACAGCAATTTAAAGTTTAAAAAATTTAGATTTGTTTTATCTAAAAATTTAAAATAGGAAAAAATATAATTTTTTTTACAACGAAAAGATTACTCAAAATCAATCTTTTACCATTATTGTCTGACTAGACAAAACTTTTATAAAAGCAGTTTTATGCTTAATAATTTTGAAAAAATTAAAAACAATAACTGAACCAAAACAAAGAGCTGCTGTAAGTCAAAAAGCTTACTCACACACTTTAGTCGCAAAATAATGTAAAAATTACACCAACTCATCTATATAAAAGTCCTTATTGTATATACTCGCGTATAGGTCGCACTGTTTTTACCAAAAAAATGAGCTAAAATTTTAGGTGCGGCCTATACACCGGACATTAAAACAAACATCAGTCTTCTTGTCAAGGGATGTCCATAGAATCAGTCCAAATCGAATTCGGCTCGCAAAAAGATGCTAATACTGTATGTTTACATTATGTGTGGCAATGTGACAGCATGATATTTGTAATTGAAGTTTTTAGAAAGAAAAATATTTGATCGTTTTTTTATTAGAATAAGCAGTGTAACTTACCGGTACTCACTGTGTGATCTATACACAGGTTCACCACAAATACCTACTTTGACAATCACAAACCAGGGGTGCGACCTATGCACGGGTCAATTACAAAAACTCACTTTTACAGTCACAAACTAGGGGTGCGACTTATCCACCGATGCGACCTATACGCGAGTATATACCGTACTTTAAATTTATAACTGAATTTTTACAGTCTACGTTTGAGAAAAAAATAGAATAATGATTTGGATCGCGAAAATTTAGAGGTAGTTTTTGGGTCGCACCAAATATATTTGCAAAACTTGAAGTTATTACTTTTTGAAGTAAAAGAACGGTCGGCAATGTTAAACACAAATGCTGCTTAAAAAATTGTAACGCTTATAAGGCCACATAAAGCAAACTTAAAAATGGTTTTTAAAATCGTACATTAAATATTAACTCTTTAAGGAATACAAGAACTTCATTAGAAATTGAAATGACATTGGTTTAATAATAATGACATTGCAAATATCTAAAAATTATTAATATAATGCCTTCACAAAAATGGTTTTGTTACGTTGCTATCACAATCATGTTACACATTTGTACCACTGTCCCTTAAAGGATTAAATACCACAAAATGTCAGCTTGAATGGTGGACCAGACACGAATTATTTGCTTCTAAAAATGAATTGAAAACCAAATACAGGCAAATTTTTATTTCAGAAAAGTAACTAACAAAAAAAAAGTGTCGCATGGAAAGTGGAAAGATCCTGCAAACCCCTTATTTAACCGTGAAGTGATTCAATTATTTTACCACAGTAGAAGTTAAATTTACACATCTTGTGCTGCAAACTAAAGTCTTTTTAAATATATTGTCACAGACTTTAGTTGGGAATCCAAGAGAACCAGTTGAACAAGGTAACCCGAATACCTGCGCTGAAGTAAGGTTGTGTCTATTTTTTTTATTTATTTCAGCTCAGGAAGTAGTTTGCTGTGAGACTAAAGCTTTTTTATGTAGTTGGCTTCAGCTAAGTTCGAATTGATTCGTTTGAAAACTTCTCTCCTCAAACAGACAGAGACCATTGCCTCTAACTACAGTAGTGTTCAAATTAATTGGCTCACTCAAAGAAAATGGCTGAAAACTTACTCTAAATGGTTTATTGTTCAAAACACAAAACAATTTTTACATTTAATGCGATATATGGCCTCCATTGTTTTTAAGAACTTCCTTCATTCGTTTGGGCATAGAACTGAACAATTTCTGGTAACTTTTTGCAATTTTGTCATAATGGTGCCAGACAAAATAATGGTCTCAATCAGCTTGCTAACAGTTGTACAGTCTTTTGACCACAGTTTACTTTTAATTATATCCCATAAATTTTCTATAGGGTTTAAGTCTAACGAATTCCCTGGCCATTATAAAATCTTTATTCGATTTTCTTGTAACATTTTTTGCACTTTTTTAGCAGAATGGCAAGGGGCGAAATCATGCTGGAATATGCCCCCACCATCAGGAAATGCAATTTGCATGTCTTTCATAACCTTATGATTGACTACATTGATGTACTTGTTGGCATTTATTATTCCCGAGCAGGGATAAAGTGATCTCAGACCACTGAAGATAAAAGACATCCAAAACATCTTCTTGTGAGGGTGCTTGACCGTCTGATTAATGTGTTGTTCTGCAGCCTTTTCCCCATCACTTCTCCTTACATAACGTCTGTATTATCCCTCCACCAAGAAATGGATTTCATCGGAAAACATCACTTTTTTCCATTCATTTTCAGTCCAATCTTTGTATTTCTTTGCCCACTTTACTCGTCGTCTTTTCATTGCACATGACAAAAGCTGCTTTTTGGAGAGGCTTTAGCTTTTCTATGCATTGCAAACAATCTCCTTCGCACGAACTTATCTCGACTTCTGCCAGGGGCACCGGAAGTGGGGGGCACAGGGGGGCAGATTGTGCCTTTTAAAATTTGTATTACAGAAATATTTTTAGATCTGCTCTAAATTTAACCTATGTAATCTCGATCACCATTAAATTAAACGATGTTTGTAAAATTAAAAAGACATATGTGAATTATAGCACAGCAGTGAAAGTCACGATAGAAGTTTTAACTTATACAATAAAAGTCTAAAGCTCTAAAATACAAACACCAAGGCCAAACGCGTGACATTCTTAAACTCTTGACCATTTGATGGGCAGTGGTACATATGTGTACTATGATCGTGATTAAACAAATTTTTTTTGGTTGCACCTGACGAAGTGAGCAGTAGTTCACGAAAGCTTGTGCGATTAATGAAAACTCAGTCAACTTTAGTGCACAATTTTTGGTTCTTTTCTGAATGATTATAATTGTAACCCAGTGTTTCTCAAACCTTTTTTTCTGCGACCCAAAATCGCTAAAAACCACGATTTACAAATGTGACTGCGACCCAAATAAATTTGAGTGAACGCTTATTTTGATTAGAAAGAAACGAAATTGTTATGTAAGCCAACAATGGTTGTCTAATTTTTAGCTGTAAATAAGTCGGCAGAAATTTGTTTGTGAGCAAACTTATTTCGATTTCTTGATTTTCGGCTGAAAAACGTAGTGATCTCTAAAAAAAAAAAAAAGATCCTCACCTTAAATCTGAGTCTGATTACTTGATTTCTGTCTTAAAATTGTAATGATCTCTTAAAAAGTTTCTTCACTTCTGAAATCTTGTGTGCGCAGATTTTTTCTTTTACGCGCGGTAATTTACAAGCCTTCGCGACCCATCCACATAGTCTTGGCGACCCATGGTTTGAGAAACGCTGTTGTAACCTAACAAAAGCACTGTTATGAAAGGCATTAATTCTAATTTTTAGGTATTTGTGACATCATCATTTAAACATTGTTATTTATTTACAATCAAATTCTTATATCCCTCAGGTATTTATTATCATAACAATGTTGTTTGCTATAAATTTGCAGCAAGGATCGACCAGTTACGATAAACGCCGATTAAGCAGAATTAGGAAGTCAAAACGAAATTCACAGCTATAGCTAATACAGTATACTGTATTGCCATTTGCCAGCAGTCAATAATGTAAAACGTAAACGTAAAGACCAGGAAAAGTTGCTTTGGTAATGCTTTTACTAAGGTTTAATGCTTGAAGTTACTTTGTGTGAAGCTTAGTGAATCAGAAGATCGTGTAACATAAGTAATTAGTCTAACGTATTTTAATTCGTGCTAAGTTTTCATAAGGGCTCCGCTTATTAAACTTTTGTGTAAAAAAAATTTCAAAACTAGTTTTGGAGCTTTTAAAAAAATTTAGTTGTGGGTATGTTAGGTAGTTTTAGGTTTAATAACTAGTTCGTAGATTTTCTTCTTTTTTTAATGTGTAGGCAATTGAGAAAAAAGCTGTGTAAAATTGTCTATTACTATGGTTATCGTAGTGTGCGGTCTTGGCGGAGTCAACTTCAAAACTTTCGCAAGATGCAGAACACCTTTAAGATCGAGGTATTGGCCTCTGGGTTTATTTGGAAGGGTAGATATTGGCCAAAAAATTGATCGCAAACCAAAATAACAGATAAGCAAAATAAAACTTTTACGAGGTATCAGCTTGTCCTGCGTAAACTGAAATTCCATTAGTCAATTAAAATTTCAAATTGCAACATGGTTGCTAAAATCGACTTTTGTTGGGGGTGCCTTTTTAACAAAAAAAGTACCCCTTTTTTAAAATCTGCCCCTCTGGAAAAAAAACTCCGGCGCCCCTGACTCCTGCACCAGCCAAATCATTTGTAATCTCAACACTGTTTTTTGATGTCTTGTTTGGTCTTTTTTAGAATGTAGGCATCATCATCTTTTGCCGTAATCTTCGTTTTACAACCACACTTTCCTTTCCGTTTTGGACTGACTGACCCTGTAGTTTTTTACTGCCTAATGATTCTAGATACACTGGTTTGTGGCACACCAATCTTCTTAGAAATACCTTTACTTGATGCCTGCTTCTATTGATGAAGTGTCACAATACTTGCACGCTTCCTAGGGTTAATACAGCCGTTTAGTAATAGCTCGTAAAACTCTACACCACTTGCAAGTACTAACTGATTAAGATTATTTAAATATTTTGGCTATTATGACGTCGTACAGTTTATTATATCATCGGAAAATACTTTAGAACACGTGATGTTACAGAACACCCTTTAAAAATAAGTATTTATGTAGCATCAACTATTCAAATACGTGCAAAATAAAAAAATGTTTCAAAAATGGGAGTGAGCCAATTAATTTGCACCTACCATAGAAAGAATGTATTTACAAAATCCACGATTCTAACAATTGACGAAAACTCTTCTCCCGCTTTGCCAAACTTCAAAGCGGTTTCAGCGCTAAAACCGTTGCTAATTCGTCCGATTCTCAATTCGTCCGATGCTCAATTCATTCTATCTCTATACAATCAATCTCCGAAAACACCGGTGCAAAACAATTTCAACACTTGTTAATCAACACACTGGAAACGATACTGTAACGACTAGGCTTACTGCTCTCGAATCTACACACTGGAATAACTGGACTGGAATCAAATAATTATACAAACCAAGCACCCACTTATGTAGAATGACGTCACGTAATGTTCATCACAGTGGCGTGCGCCAAAGTTCCTATAAACAGTAAGTTTTGCAACGCAGAAAAAATGATGCCATGTTGTGTCTATCGGGACGATCTTCTGCGCATAAGTACAATACAAATCAGAAAAGAAATTCTAATTTAACCCTGAATATGGCTTTAAAAAAAGCAACAGATAAATTGGTTATAAAAATCTTGAAATTAGCTGATTAATTATTGGAATTTACTAAGATTTATAAAATATTAATAAATTTGAAAATATTTTTTCTAATACTAACTATTTTGCTTAATAACAAAATTGTGTTATTATGCAAAAAATTAGTACGAGAAAAAATGAAATAGCTTTATAAAGTTTTGAGAATTGAAAAAAAATGTTTAAATTTAGAAACTTACAAGTAGCTTACTAAAGAATTTAAGAGTAATTATGGGTTGGTGTAGTGCTCCGAATTGCACTTCAAGTACAACAAAAGGTTTGTTTCGTTTTCCAAGAAACAAAGACAGACGTGCTAAATGGCTTATTAATTGTTTATCCGAAATTCAATACGATGAAAATTAATTTCCTAATGCCATTCTCTTAATCAACAGTTTCTTAAACGTTACGTAAATTCTTAAACGTCTAAATATTTATGTTCAGGAATTATCTCAAACATACTGTATATAACTTCTGTACAGTATGCAAGTAAGACAACTGCTCGAAGTTCTGTTAAGTAATTTTACTGTTTTATTTTTATGTTGCTTTAGACTTGAACTGTATCTTTTGTGAGCTTTGCTGAAAATGTATTGGTTATTGGTTTTGCTTTTGCTTAGTTGTAAATGGCTACAGTATTTTGTTAAGTTTTTAATCGTTTGATTTTTAAATTAATTATTTTTCCTTAAAATGTATGATATATCTTGTGTAGTAAGCTGTACAGTTTCCAACTCTGTCCAGTTATATAAAAAGATAAGAATTTTATAACCGAAAAGGAATTTTGGTCTTCGAAAGTCTAGTAAGACTGCAATAAAGGTCTCAAATATTGCTTCGGATCGAAGACCGACAACTACTTTTGATGTCATTTCTATCTTGAATGTCTATGACCACGGTTACCATTTCGTGCTTCAAGGATTTTTACTTATTTTTATGAAAATTGTTTTAGAGAATCCTGTCATGTTTATCACCTACTAACTATTTAAAGCGATGGCTTTAATAGGGTACGAACGGAGCCGCCGCCCCACCCCCTTAAATTACATCAAAAACTATTTCTTTATAGTAGCACCAGGAAGTCAATGGCCTTTTTAAAATAAAGACTTTTTTTAGCTTTTTGGCGGCGGGAGTCACATATTGTGACAAGTCACGTAATCTCAGGTGAGCAAAAAATCAACTCGGCAAATTTTTTTGGCCAAACCTCCTGAAAAACCCTCTGTTACGTCACAATACCCAACCAAATGCGCACGTCCCTTTATATACGGCTGCGCTTTGATGCGAAGTGAGAATTTCTAATCAGCAAAAAAACATCTAAAAGCTCTGATACGAACCGTTCAGAGATAAGTTGTTCAGTTTATTAAATTATAATTTACTAATCAGGTCATAATTATAAAAAAAGTTTTTTTTGTATGAGACTAAGATTACTAAAGCTTTATGAAGTAAAGAATATATACGAACACTATCAATCAAGTAAATTTTAGAAATAATATATTTTCAAAAACTGGTTTTTGGTTGTATAGTTTATTTCAAAAACAGATTTTTGAACACCAAACGTTTCGTCTAAACTGCGGGCTCCTCTTTTTTCTAAATTGTAAATAATATGCTTCAATAGCTCGGAATTGGACTGCAATATCTTGGAGTCTCCGGAAGCATGTCATAATACTTGCTTGACAGCTGCTCTATGCATTAAAAAATTCATTTATAAATTTTTATTTCCTAAAGTTGCAAATTGTATATCAGCCAATTGAAAATATTTTGCTAAAACATATTACCGGTGTAGTCTTATGCTTCAGCAAAAATACATCAGTCGATGAAAATTTGTTACATAAGAATTTATTGAGTTACAACTACCTTACTTTGCTGAACAAGCTAATATAAACTATGAGCTTGCCGTTTCTTCTTTATAAATTGTCACGAAAAAAAACCCGTAACTTTTTTTCTAGATCAAAGTCAAACCCGCGCAAAGATTCAAACAATGGCACGCAAGCACACACACTCAAATAAAGTTCAAAATTTCGTTCTTCTAGTTAGCAATGTACCGCTCGTCATATTCTCTTGGGAATATTATCGAATATAGAGCCGCCGCCTTGCAAAATATTCAGACGAAACTTTTTTTCGCTCGATAGAGTAGAACTCTAGCGACACGTAGCGACTTGAAAATTTGAATTATCTTGTTGCTACTCGTAATTATTGGGGAAAAAGGGATTTTTTGAAAGGAAAAGTGGGGTCTTTTATTTTGTTTATTGCAAACTTGTTTTTGAACAAATTTTTAAACATTTTATATCATTGTACTCAGGAAAAAATCATCTTTTCAATGATATAAAATTTAAACAATTTTTTTTTATAATCAATGGGAAAATTATAATTAAATATTGCTTAATTAGTGAAAAACACCTAAAATTGCTCAGCTAGTGGACATAAGCCCCGCCGCCAAAGAGTTAGAGATAACTTTGTTTTAATTCACCAAAAATTGAAAAAGTGGCTTTTTAAATAATATGACGACTTTTTTTAGAGATCACAAGAACACTTAACAGTGTCCCACCGTAAATTGAAACCTTTTTCTTAGAGATGACTTTGTTTTCATACACTAAAAAGTTACTCCCCCTATGACAATGACTTTTTTTAGAGATTGCTTTGCCTTGTAGCACTAAATAGTGGCCCACCCTTACTTTTTTTGCATCGTGCCCTCCTTTTTATAAAGCCATCACTGAATAATTATCTATTTAAGTTACCGGACAATAACAGGCGTTGAATTTAGTATCTACAAACCAGGTTAAGGTAGTTGCTTTACGATTCATTTAACGCTCCTGTAACAACAAAGGTTACGAGTTGAGAAACAAAACGTATGATAAGTGAAGATTGTTTTTAAAAAATTAAATGTTGGAAAAGCTTTGTCTTCTCCATATAGAAGCATATATTTTTGCTCCAAGCCCCCACACCCAAATTTATCTTTAGTTAAAGTTTATTGCTTAGATGTAACTTGATAAAAAAATATTGGGCCCTTCTCAGGCTCGATAAATAACAAATATGAAGCGCTTAAAAAAAGGATGGTTGGTAACTGTTTATGCATGTAAATATTATCGCATGTTTATAGAATTTTTAATATTTATGAGCTGTTTTGGTCCATATTTATGGGCTCGAGATGACAAGACTTCATTCACTTAAAATTTACTGTACTCTGATTTAAAATAAATTTCACATGCCAGTATTTTCCCTTGCCGTAAAATGCTAAAAATTAGAATCAAATGTATAAACTTGGTCAAAAGAAGCATAGTTAAGAGCTCAATAGAAAAGATAAAAGTAACTTTGCAATCTTTAGATTTATTTTGCCGTTCACTCCATCAAAATTTCCACCAAAATTCTTAAAATAAAAACTTTTATTAAATATTTTATTGTAATTTAATTTAATTTTGTTCTTTTCATAAATTTTTATACATTTTAGAAGCATGCTTTTTCTTTTCAAGGTCAAAGAAAAATATTTTCATTTAAAAAATACAAGTTTTGATTAATCGTATCGACGATAATAGACACAAAATGGCGGCATAGTGACATATCTATGGAAACAAATCGTGGGCATAACTTACTATTTATAAGAACTTAGGCGTGGCTACATCACACTTGAATTGTCTACTATCTGCTAAGATAAAGTTCACACTCGGTCATTGAATGCGTCTACAACAGAAAAACAACTAATCGGAGAATCAGGACGAACGTATTACGTCATTGGATGTCTGGCAGAAGAGAAACATTCAAAACAATTTTAAAACAGCTTGCAAATAAGTAAGATAAGGAAAAGCTTTACCTACTATACGATTACTACAGTATATGGCAATGAAAATATTACGTCATAATAAAAGTTTAAATTATTCTAAAACAGAAAATAAACTATAGCGTTGCGAAATTAAAAATATCGCAAATGCAGTGTGACATATAGCCAGGCTATAATAGTTGCAATTTTTCTTACTATTTTAATCTTTTGGTCATTTCAAAAGTCGTTTTATAAACTTTCAATTATAATAGGAAAACTATCCGTAATTGCTGTAAACGTGACATGTTTTTGATAATTGTGTCAAAATCTCTCTCTTACACAAAAGCTTGGACTGTGTTCTGTTCGGGGTGTCTCGCGTTTTTCTGTTAAATACTGTAACATATTCCTGATTGTTGTGTAAAATTCTGGCTACATTAATTTAATTTCCTGTGAAAAAATAAAGTAAACGAAAAATTTATCTTTTCTAATACACCTCAAATTTTATAGTTTTCCCTTTTTAAAACAATTTATAAAAAAATTTATTTAATTGCAAGCTTGATCCAGAAATTTGTGTAAGATTTCAAAACAATTACTTAAGACTTAAAATGAAGATTTTTTTGGTCTTCACCCTTAATTTTACACAAATTTTTTCTCATATCCGTCAAGTACTCAAAAATTATGATTCGGGCAACTCTCATAAAATTCGGGAAAGACTCTATTTTCTTTCTAAATTTTTTTCGGCTGGTCCGCCTATGATTCCATTAACCACAAAATTTGGTTTAAGAACCGATTCGATCAATATTTAAGATATAAAAATTATTAAGAATTAAGAACCGATTTAAAAGCCGATATCCAAAAAGAAAATATCTTTTAAACCAAACCAGTTATTTTCTTTTCGAAATAATTTTAAAAAACAGTTTTTTAAACGTATACCTCCAACCTTGTCAAATTTTTCGTGAAATAAAAAGAGTGTTTTGAAGCAAACTAAATAGTTTTGATTATTAAACGTTTGAAGCATTTTTGTTTTAATCACGCTTTGGCCTGTGCTTACCTTTTATAATCCTCTACTAAGCTTGTCTAATTTACATAAATCCCTATGTTAAATGTTTTAAGACAAAGTGTTTTAAGTTAGAGACGAGTCATTTGGCGTCAATTGCGGAGGCTAAATCAACGGAGGCTAGCGGAGGCTAAATCCAAGGAAGCGACGGAGGCTAAATCCAAGACGACAGAAGCTAAATCCAAGGAGGTTAAAAGTGGTAGATTGTAATCAATATACTCAATTAAGATCGAAGTTATGATATTTGAATACCTCCTTAGCATCTTCTAGCGGTGGTTAAAGATCTAACTAAAATTAGGTAATCAAGTTTGATTACCTAATTTCATCTAGAAACAGGTTCGATCCCTGAATGCAATTAATCAAACATCTAGTTATTATTCAATAAAACCTAAAATCTAGCTAATCCCAGTTGGACTCTTGGTCAATTAATTTTCTATTGTAGTTGATAAAGTATGTTAAATAATATATTTGAAAAGCTACGATCAGTCAAAGAAATTGACCAAGAATGTACTAGTATAATGATTAACCTTATACTCTTATACTTTATAACGATAAACCGGTCAAGGGATTATTTAACTCTAATGACGTTGTTAACCGCAGTAAAAAACAGCTTTCTAACAAGTGGTTTTTTCAAAGTCTTGTAAAAGATTTCATTGTGTTTAAAGACACGTTGCTAAAAGACAACGATTAACTTTCTAACAAACAATTTTGTAACTAATTTAGAGTCTTGTAAAAAGTTTAAAAACAAGTATAAAGAGTTACCTTAAAAGACACGTTAGTAAAAACAATTAGCTTTCTAACCTGCGGTTGTAACAAAGACAAACGAAGTCTTGTAAAAATAAGTAGAACCACATATTTTTAAACCGAAATTAGCTTTCTAACCAATGATTTTTTTAACAAGTTCACAAGTATAAGAAATTATCCTAAAAGACACGCCACTAAAAAAAAAACAACTAACTTTCTAATCGTGGGTTTTAACAAGTTCATAAACAAGTATAAGCAATTATCTTGAAAGACACGTCGCTAAAAAACAACAATTAACTTTCTAACCAGTGATTTTAACAAAGGCAAACGAGTTTAAATTCTTGATTTTAATTTAAAACCTAAGATCTATTTGTTCAGTTTTTAAGATTTTATCTTAAAGCCTGTGATTCAAATAAATTAACCCTAAGATCTGGCTAATCCAAGCTAAGCTTGATTCTTGGTCAACGAAGTTGTTTTTATGTGCGAGTTTGATTTCTACTCAAAACAACAAAGTTGCGCTTATCTATGATTTCGAATTTTTTAATGATAGACATTGCAGTTACCTTATCTGAAATGCAGTCGCAGTCAAGTATAAGGACAAGTTTATTTCTTCATTGAATTAATTTCTTTAAAAAGTTTTCCAAAAACCTTAAACCGAATTTTGTCTTTTAATTAAAAAGTTTTTTTTCTTTTTTTTTTGCAATTGCAAACAATTTGGCGTATTTTTTTTCCTAGAACAATGCTTATACAGTATATTATTAACTTTTACAAAAAAAAAACATAAAATTATAAGTCATGTAGTAGAGGTCTTGTTTTAACTCAAAGAGTTCAACAGTGGACTATATATTCAGAAGTTTTTAACAACAGACATTGTCATAACAGTACAAAGACACATCAGTGAAATGCCTCAGGCTTATTCTAGCAATGCAATGAAGTTCAGGTATCTTTTTACGTTAACAAAACAACGTGTTGGAAGAATCCTTTAAAACCTTTATTATTTTTAAAATAAATCAGAATTTTTAAGAAAATAACGTAATTAGGAAGCCGTAGCAAAAACCTACAATCTATAAAAATATTACGTCTTCTCTGATATGCAGTTCAAATCAAATGCAAGGACAAGTTTACTATTTTACTAATTTCTTTAAAAAGAATTTTCAGTTTTTTTAATTAATTCGATATTTATAATGTACAACTTTAAGACTAAAAATTTGTATTTAAATCTTGATTTTTTTGTGAACATGAGATTTAAAGGTCCTGTGTTCAATTCTTGATCCATCTATTAACCGGGAGATCTTGCGCTTAGTAATCTGTTGCAAAGATTTATCGTATTGATATTTTAAACATATCTAAAAATAGGTTATATGAGTTTTTTGAAATGCTTGCATAATGTTAATAACAAACGATTTGGTTTTTTAAAAAAATTTAATAATTCAAAGTTTAAAATTTACTTTTTATCTAATACGAGCTAGAATTTTTTAAAACTTTCTGTCATACTATATTTTTATTTTGTTTTATTTTATCTCTATATTTATCCTCCTGAACCACAGGACTAAATGTCTTAAAATTAATTCTAACTTTTTAATCTTAGTTAATGACTTGCAATCCGACAACAAACAAAAAAGAAGGAAAGCAGCTTCAACTTTATGCAGATAAACAAAGTAATAATTAAATTTTCAAAAAAAGTCACTTTCAAAGACACGTTTTTCGAGTGAGAAACGCAAAATGCAGTACACAAATGAAATGTATCTGAAACGATATGCTTCTAATAAAACGAAATAATTTAAAGTGTTATGGTCCCTTTTTTTTGTTATGGTCCCTTTTTTACAATTGTATACTTTTTTGAATTATAAGCAACAAAAATTTTATTATTTACTTGCAAACACTATCCACAGTTGACGTTTCAACTATTCGTTTTTTTTTTATTATTCAGAAATGTTTTCACGGTTTTTTACTTGAATATTTTACAGCCTCGATTAAAAGATACAGAGTGCGAGTCTTTGGTAATCAAATAGTTTAACGGTTTAAATTTTTTACAGAGTAGTTTTAAGAACTTGACTACAAATGTCAGTGTGAAAAAATGTACAAACTTATTTTCATGGATCAATTTTCAATATACTTTCTTTTATAGGGTCACTGTCAAACATTTTTGAAAAAAAAGGGACCATAACCTAAAAATGAGTTGAAAAGGTTACTTTGAAAACAATTTGTAAATCTCTTGTTTATCAAAGCTGTTTAGATGGTAGCTGTTTCCATTTCTAGCTTTAGTATAATAAATTTTACCTTCTATAGTCCAATAAGAGTACAAGCATTTTTCATTTCTTAGTTTCTTCAATAGTTTCACACACTTGAGTCTTTTTTTGGTAAGAGATTCAGTTATTATGTAGCCTTTACCTTTTAACTTTCTTTTTGAGGCATACACTTTAGGTTTTATATTGTGCCGAACAAATTTAAGAATTAATGAGTTTCCATGAGTAAGAAGACGATGGCTGCGATCAATTTCTTCCTGTTTGATATCTAAATCCAAGTATGTAGAGAAGAAATTTCTTGCAGTTACATTGGTATTTTCATGTTTGTTACTGTCTATACCATGTATTACGACACAACTTCTTCTTGAGTATTGCTCGGCTAGATTAAAGTTAATCTTTCAAGGTGTTGATTTCTTGTTCGTGGGTTTTGATACCTTTTTTGACATTTTCAATTTTTTCTTTTAAAGGGTTGATGTCAATATCCTTTTGTTTAACCTTGTCATTAACTATGTTATTTACAGTCTCCTGAATTTGACTCTTAAATGTTTCATTGTTTAGCAAATTTGGCAAATTCAGACTGATCATTCAGAAACTTGAGTTGGCCAGTATCGTCAGATAAGCGGCGGCAACAGATTAGTGTCTGTTCAAGAAATAAAAGAAAGTGAAAGAAAACTTAAAATTAATAGCTTACTGAGATTACATTCTCCGTCTTTCACCATTTCAGTGAAGAAATATTTATTGGAATTTTCGGACTCAGTTAAAAGCACTACACTACCAAAAGGCGACCAAAATTTTCCGTAGAGTTTCCGAAGAGTTTCCGTATAACCAAGTTGCATTTGATGAAACTCAACTACCAGTTTTGCTCTATGTCGCAGGATATGCTGCCAAAAAAGTCACTTCAAGACTGTCTTGTGGTGGTTGCAAACAACTCCTTGTTGATGAAAGCGGTGAACTTTTGCAGGTTGACATAGACAATTCCGTGCTTACATATTTTCAAAAACTTAACCGAGGTGGATTAATTTATCCTTCAACTATTTTATTGCATGTATTTCAAGCTGCTCATGCTTTATTTTATAACATGCATCTCAAAAAATTATGAAAAAGTTTTCATTTAATTAAATAATCGAACGGCTGTCCTTACGAAAATTCTAAAAGAGTATACGCAATTTGTTGATGTTTTCATGATGTCTGAAGATTGCAATTGATGTTTAAATAGCAATTCTATTATTTTATTGAAATGCGCCAGTGTTTTGTTTAATATTACCGTATGTTGAACAACTATTTCAAAGCTCAAAACGACAATGTTAGGCATTCTGCTGTAATTCCTTAAAGAGCCACCAAATCTTGAAATTACTTTTAAAAGTTAACCAGTTTTTGTATATATTTACTGTTTATGATTATAACGAAGGTTTTCTCAATCTATTACCATTCTTAAATTATTTATTCATTTACGCAACTTATTGTGCTAATTTAAATTTTTGGTATGTAAGTTATCCTAACTAAGCATAACTAACAAAAATGGTTTGTAACAACCTTTAAGTGATATTAATAAAATTATTACTGTTTACAATTAGTAAGTACAGTTTCACCGATAGAAGCAAAAAGTTATTCAAGTTTTTAAAAAGCGTTTGGAATACGAATGCCTTTTTTGATCTGTGACGCGTCAGCCTTCGTTGTCCGCCGTTTTATTTGCGCTTCCAGGCTTTATAGACGGCCATGATAGTAAACATCTCGACAATTGTTTAATAATAAGAATTTTAAAATATAAAAAGTTACTGAAACTAGTTATTTACTTTAGTTAGTGTTATTTTTTAATCAGGCAAAAGCTCTTTGGAAATTGAGGAAAAGTTATCTTTTTATATTAATACTTTTTGGTCACTGATCTGAAATTAGCCCGTGTTTTAAAAGTTTAGTTTATTGGAGTCAAAACAACGTTCTTTCAATCGTACACAGAAATATAAGAAGCAAACCAATTCAAAAATAGGTTTGCTTGTAAAAAAAAAGTTGAATAAACATTTGGTGGTACAGAATTTGAAAATTGCGTGAAGTAAAAGATTTTTCTTCCCAAAGCTTTTCATCTGACACTCTTCAGGAGAAATCGTCAGAATGAAGCAGAATTAAAACCGAACTAAGTTATAAAGGGGAAAGCAGAGTTCTCATTGGCTGAAAGAAGTTAGCCAATGAAAGAAAAGATTAAGAAATTATCAAAGAGTAGACGAATTCTTTTTGCTTACACAAAAGGGGATTAAGAGATTTAATGAAAGTCGCTTCAAGAGCAGAAAGGTGAAAAGAAGAGCGACCTCGAGCAAAAATAAAAAATTTTTCGTTGCTGTAATGAAGGGCGCATTGGGCGTTGTCAAGAAGATGTTGACCAATGGCGGATTCGTGAAATTGTTGTGGGCGTGTGTTGGTCTTGCAAGAGCGGGAAAGACTTTGGCGGTTGGCCGAGGCAGGAGGATTGGCGATGGATCTAGGAATGTTCGTCCGTCTACTCTTTGATAATTTCTTAATCTTTTCTCTCATTGGCTAACTTCTTTCAGCCAATGAGAACATTGCTTTCCCCTTTATAACTTAGTTCGGTTTTAATTCTGCTTCATTCTGACGATTTCCCCTGAAGAGTGTCAGATGAAAAGCTTTGGGAAGAAAAATCTTTTACTTCACGCAAAAAAAAAGTGTAAAAGTGTAAGTTTTTATCACGTTTTGGAAGTTCGCGTATGGGGTTTGATCAAAAATAGAAAGCAAATAACGCTGAAAAATATATTGGCTGCGTTTGCCAATGCTTTGGGTACATTACAGGTGCCTATGAGGTAATTTTATTTGATCACAATGATTTTATAAGTTTCAAAATTATTTGAAGTATGTAGAAAGGTTTTGATGTGTTTTTGTATTTTTTGAAAGCTTATGCAAGATTATCTTTTATTAAATAATTTGCAACACATTTATCATTTCATTTATTTATGCATCATAATCTATCAATGAAATGTTTTACTGATGCTAATCGGATTTATAGTTTTAGTACATCAAGTAATACTTTTTTATGAAACAATATTATGAGTCAGTTGTAAATAAGCAGGCCTTTTGTTTTTTTGGCCTTCATTTTCATTTTAACGTAAACTTTATATAAAGGTAAATTTTTGGCCCAAGTCCGAAAACCTAGTAAGAGAAATTATATAATTTTACATACAAATCTGAGTAAAGACGAAAAATAAAAAAGATCATTGTTTAGTTTGCTGCCCTGATTACGTCTCGCGGTAAATTCTTGGGTTAAAATTTTACTGATGCATCCCGCATTATATAGACGAGTTTGACATGCCTGGGCTAAAAGATTTGATAATGAAGGGTAAGGGTAACTATGTCTGAATTTAGTATTTAGTTAAAAACTTCTTTTGCAACCGCATGCGGCCCAAGGGCCGCGAATTTGGGACGACTCTCATAAAAAACTTTTTATAATATTGCAACACCTTTAATTACCTATTGTGCGTTACTATGTGCTTCAACAAATAAGTTTTAAAATTTTCACAACCAATATATGCATATATATTACAATTTTAAAAAACATAACTTTTCAGGTCGGATTTAGGCTAATACTTCAACTTAGTTAGAATGTTTTCGAAGTTTAGTATTTTGTTGAGTATTTTATTTTTTGGTGTTAGCTGGAAAGAATTAAATGCTTCACGAAAATCTATTTTGAGATGTGTCTCTGAAGACTCTGAAGAATCTGAAAACTTGGAAATGCCTCAAAAACTAGGTAAATTCTTTGGTTTTATGCTTTAAGAATCGGTTGGCCGTACAAAACGTTTAGATAGCTTTAAAAAGCGTGTTCATTTTTTGAAGACTTTTCATCTGAGATTCATCACGAGGAATCGTCATAATGAATTAAGAGCAATCCAATTGTGCTTATATAGGAAAGGAGAGGTAGTCTGAATTTCTCAGAAAGCGACCAATCGAGAAAAAAATGTTGTTTATTCAACTTTCTTTTCTCGATTACTGACAGTTGCATAAATTGTTGCAGTCTAATATAAGCAAATAAATACTAGCTTTATTCAACTGAAAATACATTGAATTAACAAACTGTGATTAACAACAACTGAAAACACAGGAATTTAACTATGCACGTAACTGCCGTGGCAGCCGTAAGCACATGAGAAATTACACAAAGAGATAAATTGATTTATATAGCACACGCGCGAACATTGCAGATTCGATTACACAACATTCACCTTTGGTTGGAAGAAAGTGAAGATTACGTTGCAGAGGAAAACAAACACGAAAATTATAATGCTAAGAAAATAAATACAAATCCAAACAATCAAACTAACTGTAATCTAACTGTAATCTTTCGGGGGTCGTTTTTGGCGACTGGAGCGCGATTTTAATGGAGTTGTAGATCAGATTACTTATCTAAATCATTCGTTCTACGAAGATCATGCGAGCCGCTATCCTTACTTTTTATTGCGGAAAACGGAATTTCATTGTTTTGCAAAAGACTCTGGGACTCGATTGCTTTTCCTGGACCAACTGAAGTGGGTGCAATACCTCTGGTGCAGAAACTGTAACCTCGCGACGTTCCGGCGATCGTACGACGGCGTAACTTTGATTAAGGTGGAATCAATCCATTTCTTCTACAACAGGATCATATTTAGCTCATACATGTTTATGCACATATACAGGGTCAGGTTCAGTCATTCAGATTGGAGTAACTGCACCAAACATAGAACGTCGGGTAAATTTTAAAAATCGATCATGTGAACTTTATGATTGCTATGCATTGTAATGATCTGAATAAGTGAAGAGCTTCGGGAAAACCATCTCCCAATTAGCAATTTCTAAGCCGTTTGTGCGAAGCGCCAGTTTTATAGTGTTCTAAATTATATCATTAAAATGTTCGCATTGAAACTTAACCTGCGACTTATGCACGGAGAAAAACGTACTCGAAGTTACCCGTTCATTTAAAAATGATGAATCTCTCTCGATACAAAACACTTTGAAATATCACTCTACACATATTCAGGAGAAACAAACAAACTAAACAGTCATTTTCAAACGATATAACTATGCGAGAACTGGTATCTTTACACGCAAACACAAATAGAAATCGTGCAAATTCATCGACAACAGTAAAAATGTAATGATTTTTTATTTTTAAATGCAAAGAATTTTTAAAATGTATAGTTAAACTTTTGAAAGTTTGTCAACTTTTAATCCAATTAACAACAGGTGGTTTACAAAACTTTGGTTTAATCTCCCAACAAATTGCTCATGCACTAGTCATCTTTTTTATGTCGTCAAGCAAATATGGTAATTTTTTTTTTGTCGAGTGTAATGATACATTCTAGTTATTCCGGGGTGACATAAACCCGCATGAGTTTTATAAAGTGCATTTACAGTTGTAGCAGCACAATATACTCGCGACAATGCGTCAGAAACAACATTAAACTTTCCTTGACGATATACAGTATCAAAACAATTCTGACTTATTTTCTATATTCCACCACATAGTTTTATCATTTTTTATTTTGTTACGCCGAGACTTACCAAACATAAATACTACAAAATTTTGGTTTATTATTATGATAAATTTGCGTAGCAATAAATAGTGCGACCATCGTCGGACCGCTTCAGCAATAGCTGCAACTTTCTTTTCAATGCTTGCATAACATTTCTCGAATGAATTGAACGTTCCTGACCAAACAGTGACGGACGGATCAACAGTTTTGCTGAAGAACTGCAGATATAGCAACATCGAAAGCGTTGGTTTCCAATGTAAACGGCGCATTTTCATCTACACTTTTAAGTTTCGTATCAGCCAATTTACTTTGTAAGTGATAAAAACAGCGTACAGCATTTTCAATCAAAGGAAGCATTCGCAATTCCACTATAGAGGTTTTCTAGTACTACCTCGTACTTTTCTGATAAAGTAGAAAACGTTTGCCTTTTTAGTTTACAAGAAAAGCGAGGCAACCATTTTGCATAATATGCAAAAAGACCAATTGCCTTGTCTAATTCTTTTTTTGTTTTTGGCACCGGTATGTTCAAAAAACTTTTTACACGCTTGAGGTCTGGATGCAATGTACGATCATGAATTTAGTAACCCCATAATGAAATACAGTACAATCAGACGAACAAGTACATTTGTTCTTGTTAAAGGTAAGATTATATTTCGCCGCCACTTCAAAAAAATGCTGAAGGTTTACATCGTGTTCTTTTTTGGCTTTGCCACAAAAAGTAATGTTATCGAGATATGCAAACTTTCCTTTGCAACTATTACCATCAATTACACGTATCGTCATTTATTCGTTGAAACCACGGAACTGCATTAATCAGACTAAACCAATTTCTTTTACTCTGGTAAAGCTTTCCATTAGCCGCAAATGTTGTATAAAATCGGTTTTCTATTGAAATCTTTACTTGGTGATACACACTTTTCTAATTTAAAGTGCTGAAATGGGAGTATTGTGTCATATTATTTACCAAACTTTGCATTTTAGGCAGCGGATAGTCATCTAATAAAGGTCTTATTTATAAATGGTTATGTAATTTATTTAATGTCTTATTTATTAATGGTCATTTTGTTTATTTATAGTCTTAATGCACAATTTTATTTATGATCGTTTCCAGTCACGACAAGAACTTGTGCGTATCGAGGGAAAATCTCGGTTCTACATATATTTGCTTTTTTCAAATCATTTTTTATTGTTTCAGAAATAAATTTTTTGTTTGCCAAGGAATGCTTGCGTGTTTAGTGATTATAGGTTTGCAGTCACTTGCTAAACTTTCGAACAGTTGTCGCACAACATTCGTCTTTACACAGTTTAGCGCATTAATACGAGGTCTATTTGAAAAGTATTGAGAATGCAAGCGTACAATTTTTATTATAAGCTGTAACGGAAAACTACAACTTTTTTCCTTCAAAGTAGTCCCTTTTAGCTTTGATGCATTTTGCCATCCTCTTCTGCCACGCTTCCATACACTTCTGAAGAGATTCGAACTGCTTCGGTTTCGACTTTTGATTACGGTTTCGGTTTCGGATTAGACTCCTGGAGAAAGTCGCAGGGAGCCAGATTAGGTGAGTGCGGCGGTTGGTCCAACGCAGTGCAGTTATTTCTAGCCGGACATTAATGGATAATCAAGGCACTGTGTACAGGAACATTGTCATGATGGAGGAACAGGAACTTTTTTCCCACAAATCTTGTCTTTTTTCTAGTAGTGATTGCATTAAACGTTGTAAAATGTCTTTGTAGATGTGTTAATTGATTATTTGGCCTTATGGCAAAAACTCCATGTGCACGACACCCCTCACATCAAAAAAAGCGATCAATATCATTTTTACTCTGGATTTAAATCGACTCGTTTTTTGGGTCTTGGTAATGTTGCGCTCTTCCACTCAAGGCTCTGTCTTTTGGTGAGTGGATTATACTCTAATATTCATTAATTATCACCCGTCACCACTCTTTTTAATAAATCCGGTTCAGTTTTCAGTCGTTCCAGGATGTCATGACACATTTGAAAATGCGCTCCATTTTTTCCTCGTTCAACAAACGTGGAACCATTCTGGCACAAATATTTTTCATCTCAAGCCTTCATCTCAAGTTGCAGCTAATGGCCAGTTGATTTGCTATCATTTAAATAGTCAACCAACGGTCGCCACGCCCTATCTGCCTCACAAGTTCAATGCTTTTAGCATTTCTGCTTCTGGGAAGGTCTTCCACTTCTGGGATCATTCTCCACCTCCTCCCTTCCCTCCTTGAATCTTTGTATCATTTGAAAACACAAGTTCTTAACATTACATTATCCTCATAAACTTGATTGAACAAGTTTAGAGCCTCTGTTGGAGTTTTCCCAAATCGAACAAAAGTTTTCAAATTAATTCGTTGCTCTAAACTCATTTCTATTTCACACAAAAATGAAGTCAAAATAATGCAAATTATCACACAACGATAGATACTCAAGTACTCTTACACAAAACCTATGTAATAGCGATAAAAAGGTGAAATTGTGTTTTTACACTCGTAAATGCTTGCACTTTCTTGCAAAACAGCGTTTGTTTCTTTAACGCATGCACAACTCGCGCAGCAAACAAAATCTCAATGCTTTTCAAACAGACGTCGTACACAACGAAGGTCTTGGACTACCAAAATTAAATCGAACATGATCATGCAACCTTAAAATGTCTTGCCCAACAATAACATCGGTAAGTAAATCTTTAAGAACATACAGTTTTACATCGCAGTAGGTTTGATTTTGCAAACGAATCTTAAAAAAACAAACTTCGTTACTTTGAAAACAGTTTTCAGTTACTGCTAAATCAATCTCGTTACTCTCGTTACTATGCTAAAATTTATTTGCAATAGCAAATTTTTGATCGACACAACTCAATGTTGAACCGATGTCAATTAGGGCGTTCGCTGCAACATTATTTACCAGTATAACTATGCATATTTACAACATCAGAAACGCTAGCGACATCATTTACAACTGCTAAATCATCATGTCTCGCAAAATGACCATGGCTACCGCATTTAGAACACTTACTTATTTGGGACGGACATTGAAACGTTTTGTATAGTTGGTAGCACCACAGCCTCGGCATTTTTTCATCTGCTGTTGAATTACGCAAGCATCACAACCCTTTCAAGAACAAGACGTTTCAACAACCTCTGCAACCTTCGACTCCAACAACTGGTCAAACTTCAATAGCTGTACCATCAGTCGCCGTATAACTCCGAACTTTTCTGAGGCATATCAAAGCAACGGGCTTAATTCAATATGAATTCTTATGTCATCGTATCGTCCCTTTTATTTTATAGGAGTTTGGATCTAATTAACGTAGATAGTAGACCAGAAATGAAAGCATCACAATTGCTTAACTTCGACAAACATTAGCGCTTACTATTTGGTATTTCCAATTTTTTATAAGTTGCTTTACTTTCTGCAAATAATCGTCTAACGACTGCCCTTCTTGGTGCTTGTATGTCATTAGCAAATATCTTGCAAAGATGATGTTGCAAGGTTTAACGTAAAGTCTTTCTATGGTTTGTAATGCTTGTTTTGCTTTGTATTGCTTCTATTAAAGTCTTTCCATGGTTTGTATTGCTTCTGGATAGGTACGACATTTACTCACATAATCATATACATCTGTACTGATGTGAGCAATTAAACATTTTAACTTATCTTCATTAGATACTGCAGGCTCAGCAGGAAAGAATCTACAAAATTCAAAAATGTACTACATCAATGTCTCCACTCCTTACTAGCTTGCTTCAAATTAGGATCGGCACCGAAAACTCTTGCTTTAATCATTTTAGACTATATTGTTGTTCCTTTTTTTATTATTATTCTCTTTTCTCAATTGGTCGCTTTTTTAACCAATCAGACTCCATCTCCATTCTTATATAATACTATCGGATCGCTCTTAATTCATTGTTGCGAATTCTCTCTATGAGCCTCAGATAAAATGTGTTTGAGGAATGAACACGCTTAGAAAAGCTATGGGTGTCCATAAATTATCGTTACAATTATCAAAGTTTGCCAAAATTTTATTTTTTGAGATATTTTTGTTTGATTTGATTTATACTGAAGGAAAATGTTTTAAGTTTTTTCTTTCTTAACACGTACCTGCGGAAATAATTAGGTCAAAATTACAATTTATTTAGTGATTAAGTAGAGTATTTTTGAATTTAGTAAAAAAGGAGAGTTCATGAAAATGAGCACACTACAGGAAAAATCCCAGTGTGTTTCCTGGTTTATAGAGACAAAGTCAGACATCCAAGCGCAGCAAAAATTTAGATGTACTTATGGAAGAAAGCCACATGCGCAATCTATTATTTGAGCATGGCATAAGAAGTGTATGGAGACTGGTAGTGTGCTTCAGAAAAAGGGAGCTGGTCGACCTCAAACATCAGAAGAAGAAATTGAATCTGTGCGAGTGGCATATACCAAGAGCCCTAGAAAGTCCATTCGCGGGGGTTCTACGAAGTTACAGATTCCACGTTCCACTATTCACAAAATTTTGCATAAAAACTTGCAACTTTATGCATATAAAGTGCAGTTACTGCAAGGCCTTAAGCCAGAAGATAAGCCGCGACGAAAAAAATTTGCAGTGACGATGCTGGACAGGTTAATTTCAGACCCAGGGTTTTCGAAACGTGTTTGTTTCTGTGATGAGTCAACGATTCACGTTTCTGGATTACTAAACAGACACAATTTGAGAATATGGGGCTCGGAGAATCCTCATGATACCTGTGAGCTTGAAGGGGACTCCCCTAAACTAAGTGCGTGGTGTGGAATCATGAATGATAAAATTATCTGTCCGTTTTTTTTTCGCTGAGAAATCAATCATACTCAAATTTACCTCGTCGTTTTGACAGAATACGTGTCACCACAGCTTTAACAGTATCAACCACAAGTTATTTTTCAGAAGGAAGGTGCACCACTTCATTGGGGTCTTGAGTTTGTCAATTTTTGAATGAAACATTTCCAGATAGATAGATTGGACCTGATGCTCCTATTCCATGGCCACCACGTTTCTTTGATATGACACCGTTGGATTTTTTTCCTGTGGGGCTATGTAAAAGATAGTGTTTATTGAACCAAAGTCAGAGACATTAATAATTTGCAACATCGAATAATTGAAGCAATTGATACAGTTACTGTAGATACGTCAGCAAGAACATGGCAAGAAATTGAATATCGGTTGCATATCGTACGTGCGACTGATGGTCCACATGTAGGGATGCACTAAAGCATCTAACGTAAACTTGAAGCATTTCCCTTTACTATTAATATAATACAAACCAATTGAAAATATCTTAAAAAATAAGACTATGGAAAATTTTTTAAATTATGACAATAATATTTGGACACACTGTATATTCATTTAGTTGAAACAAGGCTGCATATATTTTCCTGAAATTTAATTTAAAGTAGTATGAAACATCAAACCTAAATGTTAACAAAATACCTGTTTTACTGTTTATGATTTATATTTATCTTCAAGTGTGCGGAGGTTTGTGTATATAAATAATAATGTATAAGGTGCTAAATAATAAGTTCTGTAAAAATACTTTTTCGATTTTGCAAGCAGTAAAAAGTTTTAATTAGAATCAAAACAATAATCATCAAACAACGACATCCAATTTCAGATAAAGAGATAGGCTACTTATCCGCTTTTGATTTAAAAGAAAAACATTTTTGTCTTCAGCAAATTTTATCAGATAATTTAAACATCCAGAAACAATCCGTCCATCAATTTCATTTACATACGATGTAGCTCTCTCGTGTATAAACAGGTACGGATTTATGGGCTCACCCAAATGCGGGTGCAAGTTGCTAACTAACCCTAACCCTAACCCTAAATGCTCATTAAAAATCAAATGTAATTGACCAGTATAAGAGAGTTTTGAATGAATTATTGATATATAGTCATATAAAATAACTGGATTTTTTTGAAATAATAAGTTACAAAACTCATATTAGGGAGTTTTACAGTAATTCAAGAACCACAAGAAGTTGAAGTGATTATTCCAACAACTTGTGAAGTGTCTACAGACAAAATATCAAGATTGGATACGGAATTGAAAGGTATTGTGCTGGTCGTAAAAGCTTATTGACTGCCATGTAACGATGAAGTTAAATCGGTTGTTAAAATTTCCATATTTTGCAGTATCTTGTTGGTTCGAATTTTATCCAAAATGCTTTTACTTGTTTTTCCAAAAAAGTTTTTAAAAACACTCTTAATTAAATAAGTAATTAAAAAATTTATTTATATAGAATTTTTGGCAAAAATTGTTTTGGTGGCTGTTTATCACAAAAGGAAGCAATGACGTCAAATCAGACCGTTTATAATTAATTGAATTACCAGGCCACAAAAACTTTTTCATTTTAAAATTAATATTATTTACCAAAAAAATTTGTTTCATCTGCCTAGACTCATCAGTGAGATGTTAAAAATCAAGCGATTGGATGTCGGCGAAAAAGCGTGACAGTATTGAAATTTTAAGAAAAGCGTAACAAAATCAAGATAAAAGATTTAAATATTAGATTCTTTAAACGGAAAATAAAACATAAAAAAAAAGTAAAAATTTTGAGTAACTACTAAACAATTTCTTTTGTATTAGTGTAATGCAACCGAAGAAAGAAGCTATTCAGTATTTTCAGGGATTTCTATTTTATTTTTTAATCTTTTATTTTTTGTTGAGTATGTTTAATATTTTTTGTTATGTCTGTTACGCTTTTCTTAAATTTTCAATATTATTATTTTTATTTCATGTCTCAGACAATCGCTTAATGAGCCGTTTTTGACAAAAGAGTCTGATGCGAATTTAAAATTTTATGTGTAATGTTTTAATTTTAATGAACACTCTGCTCTGATTTTGACCATTGAGCATCGTGTTAGCTCCATCGAAAGCACAAAAATACAGGCGGTGCTTCAAAAAATTTGACATCATTTGATATGTAAATATTACAGAAACTATATGGTCGAATCAATTGAAACTAAACAGAGTTAATGTTGAGCTGAACAAAATTTATTCCTGTAAATTTGAATAAGAAATTCAAAGGCATCTAAATTTCATGAAAGGTTTTACAAATGTTCAATATGCGCACCGCCTGTGACACGGCACATGAAGTCAGTACTCAGGCTCCTCCTAAACATGCTGCAGCATGTCTTGGGTAACAGTCTCAGTGCGGTGGTGTTTCTTTGTTAATTACCTGTCTTGCACGAGACTATCAAAGATAACAACTTGTAGAAAGTCGACATCCAAACATATGACAAATTGCTGCAAGATAACATAACTGCTTTTTACAAAAAAACCTACACTAACACAGCAAGAGAAATTAATAATGAAGCCAAAGGAATTGCCAAAAAACTAAAACTCGATAGAAACGCTTCCAGAAAAAGAAACTTTTATCACATTAAAGGACCATAAACCTAATTTCATCAATAATCTCAAATATCGGCTTATTAACCCAGCTAAATTTAATATAGGTAAAGTGAATTTAAAACTTTTAAACTTTATAAACTCAAAAATTTAAACAAAAATCACTCTCTTGCAATGGCGCAATTCGTCTGCAGAAATATCATGGTTCAGAAATTTCCCTAACAAGAAAAAATGCAAATTTCTTGTTTTCGACATCGTTAACTTTTAGTCATCAATGTCCGAAAAATTTTGGCAAACAATATTCGGCCATCGACTCTGACATATCAGATATTACTTTCACTGCAGAAAGTCTCTTTTATTTGAAAAAAGCAATACCTGGAAAAAGAATAACGGATTGCTATTTGATGTTACTACGGGTTTATTTGATGAAGCAGAAATATGTGAGCTGGTTAGTCTGATTCTCCTTTTCAAATTAGCATCTATTTGGTAAAAATAATCTTAGCTTGTACGGAGCGATGGCATAGCCATTTTAGAAAACACTCCAGAACCTCGGAATGTATCAAAAAGAAGCTTATTAAATTTGTTCAGCAAAACGATCGAAAATTATTTTCGATGCCAATGTTGTGCAAGCTTGACGTCACTTTCGACTTACAATCTGATAAATACCGGACATATCGAAAATCTAATGATCATCCGCTATATATATTTATTCAAGATCATATCACCTTCTCTCCATCAACAAGTAACTTTTATCAATGCTGGACGATCACTTATTACACATTTTGCGCAACCAGCACATGTTCAATAGTGTGGCTGTTGTTTATCAAAAGGCGACGCAAAAAAGTTAATACCACAACAAATTAGAGTACAAACATTGAAATAACCTTACCGAACCGGCCAAAACAAAAGGAAGAAAACAAAAATTTTATTGTTTAACCCGCCATTTATTGAGCACATAAAGACCAATATTGGTAAAAATTTTTTTAACTTACTTAAAAAGTGCTTTCCCTTCTAGGGCTTTCCCTTCCGTTTCAGTTATAGCTGTATGCCAAATATGGCAGAGATCCTGTCCAGACATAACAGAAGCATTTCAGTATCAAAAAACATCACTGCACAACTTCATTGCCACTGTCGACGCAAGGTTGAATGTTCCCTAAACGGCAATTATTGCAAGAAAGCTAGTTTTATAAAAGCAACATTTCAATTGAAGACAATGAACTTCCCAAATGCTACTATGGTTGTTGTAAAACGGAGTTTAATTACCAATTTGCTGCCATCGCCAAAATATCAAGAACAACCAGAAAAGATATAGCACCAAGCTATCGAAAGCTTTCTGGAAATCCATAGATAATGAGAAGGATCCTTGTATTGAATGGAGCATCTCGACCGACTCCAACACTTATCAACCCTGTGCCTCCAGATGTAATCTCTTCCTTGATAAAAAAGCTTGCCATCCTCCTGGAGGATCCATTTTCCATACCTAATGAAAAAACGGAACTCATCGGCAAGTGTCGTCATAAAAATAAATTGAAATTAAAAAGTTTTTTCCAAACACCCCGGGCATCGAACCCCTTCTTTTCGTCACTCATGATTTTTTTTATATATATAGGCTTTCTCTTTTCTATTTTACATCACTTGACGGTAAGAATAGATTCACTTGTATCTGTGCAGTAGCGCCTCATTAGTACGAAAAATCTATTCAGTAGTTTTTCAAGTTATTCAAGGATTTTATTATTTTTTTCAAATTTTTTATTTTTTAGTTTTATTTCTCGTTTAATATATTTGTATATTTAGTTTTGTTTTTTGTTGTTTCTATTTGATTCGCATAATAATCAACTGATGAACCAAATATATTGTCGCGCCTTTTAAAAAATTTTTTTGTGTAGTATTTTAATTTAAATTAACTAACATATAGTATATAGAAGTTTTTCAAAAGTTTCTTTTGGGATTTATCAGAAAAGTGCTCAATAACTTAAATTCAGAGTTGTTAAATTAATTAAATTTTAAATCACAAAATTTAATTTAACATTAATTTTATTTGTCCCAACAGACCACTATTTGAGTAAAAGTTACGTGCTGATGAACCGTAAAGGCGAAACAGACTGTTGGGATTTGTTAATAAAATTCTCTGCGTGGCTTTTGTAATTTAATTTGCTGCTCTGAGTTTTTATTGAGCGCTTTACTGCCAATCTTGTCACTTCTACTATATGTATATTTATTAATATTAGTTAAAATACTAAGCATAAATATTTTAAAATCGTAATAGTCTGTTTCGCCCAAAGATGGCTCATCATGCAATTATTTAAAACATAATAAAAACAACAAAAAACAAAATAAATATGCAAATAAATTAAACGAGAAATAAACTTAAAATAATAATAATAAAATCCTTGAATGACTAATTAAACAGCTTCTTCGCACTAATAGGGTGCAACTGTACAGATATAAAGAGATCTTTTCTCACCGGCAAGTGACGTAAAACAAATAAACCCGACAAATGACGCAAAATAAACAAAGTCTAGATATATCGAGAGTCGATCAAAAGAATAGAAAAAGCGAGTTCGGTGCCAGGGATGATCACAAAAAAATTTTCAGTTTGAATTTGTTTCTATGCCGACACTTGCCGGTGAGTTTTGTTCTTGTACTAAGAATCCACTATGGGTCTACCAGGAGGATGGAAAACTTTTCATCGAGACAGAGATTACATCTGGCGGCACCGGGTTGGTAGATACTGAAGATGGTTCATATGCTTCATTTAATACGAGGATTTTTCTATTATCGATGGCCTCCAAAAAGGCTTTCAATAACTCGGTTGTATTTTGTTTTTAAACGTCTGGCGATAAACAAACGCTGTGCAGCGAGCGGATGAAGGCTGCAAGTTGAGTTTGCAGCAAAGCAAAATAAAGCGTGGAAAAATACACTTGCGGAAAACTTTTCAAAATCAAGGCAATTCATTATTAGAGACTTTGTTAGAGGTCCTAGTGCAGCCGCTCTGTTTGTTCCATACTAAAGCGATCACTGTTAAGTATTAACTATAACTATTCAATACAAAATTTAAATATTTTTTTACTTCAGCCCTAAAGGAATGTGTCAATCGATGTATGAACGGTAGATGCGTCAACAGAGCCAACTCTTATATGTGTTTGTGTTATTCTGGATACTTTGGAACAAACTGCACCAAAAGTACGATAACTAAGAATTAAAAGCATCAAGTAATTTATAATCTAAATTGTGTTTTTTTTAAAGTAGTCTTTTTGGGAGAACAACAATCGTCTTTTAATAAAAACAGTACATTATAAATTTTCTTACTTTTTGTCCATTACTTTACAAAACTATAAAATCATATCAATAAAACTTAAGTTAGGAAAATGTCCTTGGATAAAAAAGATAGAAAAATTACTTTACAAATATAAAAAAAATGACCTCTACTGACAAAATTATAAAAGCTATTGACACTTCTGAAAATATGCGTTTGTTAGCTTTAAAAGTGATGTTGGTTCTTGTTTAGTTTTTGTAGAATAAAGCTCTACATTTGCTTTTTAAATAATGGTAACCCGAAATTTCGATAATACTGAAGAGTTTTCATCATAAATTAGCAACGGCAAAAAATTATTTACAAACAAAAGTGTACGAACATTGGTAACAAGAATGGGCTGTCACAAAAACAAAGAAATGTTATTAGTATGGATGAGTGATTAAATGGATGAGTGATTAGATGAGTGATTAAGTGCCAAGCATGCCTGTTAAGCGTTGGAACTTCCGCAAGGCCAAATGGAGTCACTACATTGCTTTGACGAATAAATTCACAAAGACTTTGTTGCCGCCTGATTCACTTGATGTGGATGCGGCTTACCAGGACTTCTGTAACACCATTAAAAAAGCAGCAAAAAGACCATCCCACGCGGGTATCGAAATAACTATATTCCGTGTTGGGATGCAGAGTGTGAATCCCTCTATAAAACCTTTCTGCAGTCTCTTCAGGCAGACGACTCAAGTTTGGCTGCTACAGCTCTGCTTTTCAAGCTTGACAGAAAGCGGAGGGATTGATGGTCCGAGGCAGTTCGGAGCATTGATTTCTCACACTCTAGTCGAAAAGCGTGGAGTATTTTCAACAACCTTACTGGCAGGTCACGACATTTTCCTCGTCACTGTCCCGTTTCATCCGATGCTATTGCATCTCAGCTGGTTAGAAACGAGAAATACGAGGCTGTTGATCGCAAGTCTTCTTGACTTGTCTTTCAAGAAGTGTCTGACCTTTGGAGGGCTACAACACCAGACGCAGTAAATATCTCTGACAATTTTTCACAGAGAGAATTTGCTGCTGCCCTTCAACATTTAAAACCAGGTAAAGCTCCGGGATCTGATTCCATCTGCCACGAGCTTATACTCCATGCTGGAGCTCCTGTGAAGTCCTGTTTACGTGACTTCCATTCTTCCTGTTTGCGACAACTCAAAATTCCCAAGATCTGGAGAAGAGCGTTTGTAGTTGCGATCCCAAAACCAACAAAGCCCGTGGGGACCCAAAGAGTTATCGATCGATATCTCTGCTCTGTGTCCCCTACAAGATCCTCGAAAGGCTTATCTACGCCCGCGTTGAACCATTAATCGATCCACTGCTCCCTAAAGAGCAGGCTGGGTTCCAACGCGGGAAGTCAACCGTAGATCAAGTTGTTCTGCTAACCCAGAACATCGAGGATTCTTTTGAGGCTAAAAAGAAGGCTGGTGCCGTATTTATCGATCTGACAGCTGCTTATGACACTGTCTGGCACCGTGGTCTTACCTTCAAGCTGCTAAGACTACTTCCGGATAAGCACATAGTCAGAATGATTTTGGAGCTTGTCCGAAATCAAAGTTTCACCCTTACTACCAGTAACAGCAAGCAAAGCAGGCTACGCCGTCTTAAAAACGGCGTTCCTCAGGGATCGGTCTTGGCTCCCCTCCTATTTAACATCTATACGTACGATCTTCCTTCCATGATTTCCAAAAATTTTGCTTATGCTGATGATCCAGCATTGTTGCACTCTTCTGGAAACTGGAAGGACTTGGAGGGAAGTTTAAACCAAGACATGGCTACACTTTCAGCATATTTCCAGACTTGGAGGTTGAAGCTCAGTCACGCTAAGATGATGACGGCAGCCTTTCACTTAAATAATCGAGAGGCCAAACGTGAGCTAAAGGTCTACAACAACGGTAAATTTTTACCGTTCTGTCCAACACCTACTTATCTTGGGGTAAAACTGAACAGATCGCTCACGTTTCGTCACCATTTAGTGGCATTGCGCAAAAAACTATCTTCGCGCGTCACACTGCTGAGGCAACTCGTGGGCTCGGGATGGGGTGTTGGTGCTAAAACACTATGCATAGCCACCTTATCTCTAGTCTACTCAACAGCTGAGTACTGTGCGCCAGTCTGGTGTTGCAGTGCTCACAATCACCTCATCGACAGTGTCTTAAATGACGCCTTGCGCATAGTTACTGGATGCCTGCGTCCCACTCCAACAGACCACCTACCTGTACTCGCAGGCATCCAGCCAGCTGAGCTTTGCCGAATGGGAGCGACACTCTCCTTGGCTCATCGTGGATCTCTGGACCCCGATCATATCTTGTATGGTCTTTTAAGTGGGTCCTCAGATACTCGCCAAGTGAGACTAAGATCCAGACGCCCGTTTGTGCCAGCTGCGCGGAATCTCTTGGACAACCTTGCCAGACTTAGCATCCGCGCTTCTGAATGGAGAAATTACAAATGGAATACAGAGTACTGTGAAGGTGCTTCCAGGTTCCGTACTTTTGTGCCCAGGACCGGTGCCAGGCCTGTTGGGATGGGCTTACCCCGAGCAGCTTGGGTTAATCTCAACCGCCTGCGGATTGATGTTGGGCGATTCCATTCGTCCATGCACAAATGGTGTCTCGCTCCTTCACCGAATTGTGAGTGTGGCGCTTCTGAGCAAACCGCAGACCATGTTCTAATGGCGTACCCTATACATCGGGCACCACATGGAGCACGAGGTCTGACGGTTTTGAATGACGAAACTCGATGCTGGCTTAATAACACCACTGCCAGCATCTGATCCAGGCAGTGCAGCAGTCTGGGGTAGTAAAAAGATAAACCCTCGACCCCAGTCCTGTTTGTCTGACCTGGAGTGAATACCCTTCAAATGACAATGACGACGACGAAGTAATCGTTATCAAAAAGATTAAATCAGTTAATGGTTGTATAAATTACTTTTTATTATCGTAAAACGTTTTTTTAACTGTTTGTACAAACCCAACATCGTCCCTTCTATGCAACTGATTAAGTAACTGATTTTTGACCAATTTTGAGATTTATAGCGCACGTAAAATCTCGTTTGATAATCCACATTTCACACTAACTTTTGTAGAAATCTTTCGTGAAGTTTTTGAAATATTGTAACTTTTTAATTTTGCGTATTTTTTTAAATAACTTTTTCTATTAAATGGAAATTTTGCCTGATTAGAAAATATTTCCTTTGATATATTTACAAATCTGCAGTAGAACTATAACGAAAATATTTTGTTGGCCATTTTGCGTCGATATTTGGTTCGAGGTAAATTTCACCTCGGAAAATTCCATCATAGGTTAATTCATGATAGATTATTCGATTTTGGTACATCACTCAAAAAGCGGTCATTTAAATTTCAAAGTTCAATTGGAAACTGTGGGATTTCTTTTTTCGACGAAAACCACGATCTTAACCCTAACCCTTAACTTAATCTATGCTGGAATTTACCGGAGTGAAATTTAGCGGTCACCCATATTTTTAGCTTTGTTAGCAATACAACATTAAATATAAAATTATCCATGTTTTTTTAAGTAAAACAAAATTGCTTAAAAAAACGATGTCAATGATGTCATAATTTGCTAAAAACTATTTTAAATATCATAGAATGTCACTGCAGCCGTAGTATTTGTTGGTTAGTTTTGTAATACTATATTTTCAAACTTGTGATGACCAAAATTAGGCAATGCTGCTCCCAATTACAGAATAAATTTTTTATCGAGTTTGGGACAGATGGCACTAGAGAGTACCACCTGTGGCATTGTGCATCACGCACGCCGTATGACCAGATGCTGTACTGTAATACTCGAAACCATGGTCGGGCAGTGAGCTCGGGTTCGGCGTGCGTGATGCACAATGCCACAGGTGGTCCTCTCTAGTGCCATCTGTCCCAAACTCGATATATTACAGCATCTGGTCATACGGCATGCGTGATGCACAATGCCGTTCCTACCAGTGCAGTCTTGCACTTGGTAGGAACCACAAATGTAATAAATTTTTTATTAATGAAAAAATTCGTAACAAATTTGACAAGAGTTTAAATCACTTTTAAATTAAAAATGCATGAAGGAATGAATAAGTTTAAATTATTTTTAAACTGATTCATTTATGAATAAGTTTAATTATTTCATAAGTTTTATTAGTCATCTTCTTCTCCTTTTGGCTTTTCCCTTTAGTCAGGGGTGGCCACAGCATATCATCTGCCTCCAAACCTTTCTGTCTTCAACATCCGTCTCCTTTGCACCAACTTCCCCCATATCTTCCTTCACTACATCTTCTTTCATCTACAAATCTTCTCTTTGGTCTCCCTCTTTTCCTCTTTCCTGGTAACTCCATTTCCATCATCTTTCTTTTTACATACTCTTGGTCTCTCCTCATGACATGTCCATACCATCTCAGCCTGCCCTCCCTCATCTTCATTCCTAACCGTTCTACCTTAACGGTACTCCTGATGTACTCGTTTATAATCTTGTCTTTTCTCGTCACTCCCATAGCAAACCTCAACATTTTCATTTCTGCGACTTCCATCTCTTCCACTTATTTCTTTGTGACTGCCACCATCTCAAGTTCATACACCATTGCTGGTCTTACCACTGAACTTTTCCTTTTACTCTAGCTGGTAACCTCTTGTCGCAGATTACTCCCGATACTCTTGTCCATCCATTCCATCCTTCCTGTACTCTCTTCTTTACGTCCCTCTCACAATCACAACTTTCTTGCATCTTTGATCCCAAATACTTAAATTCCTTTACTCTTGGCACTTTTGTATCCTCCATCTTTACTGTTTCGTCGTCATTTCCGCCATTTATGCAAAGATATTCGGTCTTTGACCTGATTACTTTCATCCCTCTTCTTTCCAATGCATACTTTCAGGATTCTAATCTCCGCTCCACTTCTTCCCTGATCTCTTTGCAAATCACAATATCATCAGCAAACAGCATCGTCCATGGTGGTTCTCTCCTTACTTCATCCGTTAGCCTGTCCATCATCACTGCAAAAAGGAATGGACTTAATGCTGATCCCTGGTGCAGTCCAACCTTAACCTTGAAACTTTCTGTAGTTCCTACTGCACACCTCACCACTGTTTCGCTTCCCTCATACATATCCTGTACTAGTTGTTCATAATTTTCCATTATTCCGGATTTTCTCATGCAGTACCACAGCTCTTGCCGTGGAACCCTGTCTTAAGCTTTCTTTAGGTCCACGAAGACACAATGTAGCTCTCTTTGACCTTTCCTGTACATTTCCATCAACATTCTTAGAACAAACATGGCATTGGTGGTTCCCTTTCCTGGCATAAATCCATATTGCTGTTTGCCGATCTCCACTCTATCTCTTAACCTGGCTTCAATAATTTATTCCCATATCTTCATTGTGTGGCTTATTAGCTTTATTCCTCTGTAGTTTTCTCAGCACTGTGCGTCCCCTTTGTTTTTATAGATTGGGATAAGCACACTCCTTCTCCATTCTTCTGGCATCCGTTCACCCATTAATAGTCTGTTGAACAATCTGGTCAAAAACTTTATCCCCATCTCTCCCATGCACTTGCAAACTTCTACTGACAACTCATCTGACCCAACTGCTTTACCTTTTTTTATCCTTCTTAGTACATTTTTTACTTCTTCTCTACTGACACAATTTACCTCTTCGTTAACCACTTCTGCTTCCTTTGTCCTAGGGTCTCTGTTATTTTCCTCGTTCATCATTTTCTCAAAGTACTCTTTCCATCTCTTTAACACTGTTTCCGAATTTACCATCACATTACCGTTTTCATCCTTTATAACCCTCACATGCTGTACATCTTTCCCTGCTCTGTCTTTATGCCTAGCCAATCTGTACAACTCCTTTTCACCTTCTTTTGTTTCCAATCTAGCATGCAAATCGTCATACGCACGTCCCTTTGCCATTGCAACTGCCTTCTTTGCCTTACTCTTCTTTTCTTTGTATATCTTTTTAGTATTTTCATTTCTTATTTTGTCCCATGCTTTTTTTGCCTCTTTCTTTTCTTTTATGCTCTCCTGAACTTCCTCATTCCACCACCATGTCTACCTGTCTTCTTTTCGTTTCCCAAATGTCACTCCCAGTAGAGTTTCAGCTGTTTTTCTTAGCATTTCTGCTGTTTTGTCCCACTCATCAGGTAACCCATCCTTGCCTGCCAGAATCCTGATCACCTCTTGTCTAAACGCTTTTTGACAGCTTGTCTTCTTCAGTCGCCACCATCGTATCTTTGGCTTTACTTTCTCTTCCCTTTTTCTTTTTCACCATAAGACCCATTTTGCATACCATTATACGGTGCTGCTTTGCCACACACTCATTCAATATTACCTTACAATCGCACATTTCTTTCAAGTTCCTGCTTCTGCACATCACATAATCTAAGTGGGTACTTTTTCCTCCACTCTTATACGTCACCCTGTGTTCATCTTTTGTTCTTGAAATAAGTATTGACAATCGCCAAATTCATCTTTTTCTCAAAATCCACAACCATTGATCCTTTCTTATTTCTTGTTCCAGCAGGGTACCTCCCCATTATTTCCTCATCCCCTATGTTTCCTTCGCCCTCATGTCCATTAAGGTCTGCACCAAGAACTATCTTCTCTTCTTTTGATATACTTTCTGTCAGCCCATCCAGGTCTTTCCAAAAATCATTTTTCTTCTCCATGCTGTTGTTAATCTGTGGAGCATATGCGCTTACTATATTTAGGATGGACCCTTTTACCTTCAGCTTCATGGCCGTTATTCTGTCTATGGCCATTAGTCTGTCTAAGTTTCATTAGTCATGAATAAGTTTAATTTATGAATGAATGAATAAGTTTAAATTATTTTTAAATTGATTCCTTCATTTATTCATTTTTTGTTCTCGATCACTATAAATAGTTCACACAACAAATAATATATAATGAAAAAGGTCAAGGAAAGGAAGAAGCAGTACAACGTCAGACCTTAAAACATGCAAAAGATAATTAGAAAGACCAAACACAAAACGGTAAAAAGCATGCCCGCAATACCTTGATCAGGTAAAATATAAGAAATGAGAAAGAAAAAAAAATATATATATAGGATATCACAAGGAAAATAGTCAAACAAATTCAAAAACTGTATAATCAGTGCATGTGTAATCTGGGTAATAATAATGAGTGGCCCTGCTAAGTCAACTTTCAAAACTGTACAACTTTCAAACAAGTTATTCTGTTAATGGTTTGCATAACTTTTTTGTCACAGTACCTCTGCATCAAAAAACTTTCCTATTCTAAAATCAAATTACCTCCAGTTCAGCTGTTAGGAATATTATGTCCTAGAAAGTGCAGCTAACTATATACAGGGGAGTGCAAAGTAGGTATACAGTAATAAAAAAAGGGAAACACGTAAATTATGTACTGCATTTATTAAAAAACAAATGAATGTTGCTTAAATAGGCAATGAGAAGAACATGTACTAAAAACCCTAGTTCCTCAAGTACTCGAATTGCATGCCAGCAGCATTTACACATTGTTGAAGCCGACATAATTTTTGATTTGTTTTTTTTAAATGGTGACAAATCAGAGAAAAAGTTTTATTTTTTGCTACAAAAGCCTAACAAAGCTACTCATACTATCAAAACCATACCAATAAAAAACTTTTAAGATTTTTTTCAACACTGTTAAAAACTTAAAAGGTAACGATCGATTATTTTTGTACTTTCTTTAAAACAAATTGATTACATTTCGTCTGTTCAACGCATTGAGTTAAGGTTGGTTCAAACTAAAAACAGAGACAAAAAAAGCAAGCGCTAATTGGAAAATTTGAAAGCGTAGCGAAAAATTGCTGTATATTGTAATTGCTGTGCACGCCAGGCTCAATGTAATAAAATCAAGCAAGCATAAAAAAGCCATTAAACTCTTTTTTCCATAAAAAAAGTTTTCAAAGACTCAATTTACATCTATTAAGATACTTTACATAATGCTAGATACTATTTCTTGTTAGCTCTATTAGCACAACAAGAAATATTTTCAACATCATGGTGCAATTTTTGATAAAGTTTTTCTATTTTTTCTTATTTTATTTTCTTTCTCTTTTCTTAATAGTCAATCAATAACTCTCTTAATAGCTTTTATTCCAAAGAAGTAAGATCAAATGACATACTATTTTTTGACTAGTTAACCTATTATTTTTATTCTATTTTCCAACTGCCTTGCTAAACTTTGACCAATTTATGCTGTTATATACAAGTATAGCAGTGGCGTGCGGTCAGGGCATGCAAGTCATGCGTTGCATGACCATTTTTGAAGCCATAGCATGACGATTTTTTGTGCGATGACCTATATAATTTTTAACTTAATGAAAAACAGCACTGTTTTTTCACGAAATTAGAGAAATATGAGGCTGATCCCAGACGAAGGCTTTTTTTTGAGAGGACACTAGAATTTTAGGACGAAAATTATAAAATCTGAGACTGATTGGAAATGAAGACCCTTCTTCTTTTTTTTTAAAGAACACTACAGTTTTAGAACGAAAAGCATAAAATCTGCAAATGATTCTAGGCGATTACCTTTTTTTTGAAGAACAACATGGTTTAGGGACAAATAATCGGTCTATGTTTTAGAATCTCACACAGAATTCTTTCTGTTACCCAGAAAATATTGCACGTCCTACCCATTAACTATCCAGAAAATACCTAATTGCATGACCAGTTTTTGGCATGCCAGTTGCATGACCAGTCTTAGAGGTCACTGCACGCCACTAAAGTACAGTGTAATAAGGTGTAGAATGTCTCACATTTAAATTTAGTTTTAAAAATCATATATCTCAAATTACTGGTATCTATTTTATTTTTTCCGAGTGGAGACCTTGACCGACCAGTAGTTTTTGGCGCATTTCCATTCCTAACCTGAAGTATTTTGAAACAACCTGCCCGCACCTGGCCGCAATTTTCAATTCTGTACTCATGCAATCGTAATCTAGATATTTTCAACCGATCAAAAATTTAAAATTTTTTTTCTGCTCATAAAAATTCTATCACTCCGTTCTTGGAGTGATCAAGGAGTCGTAGTTGTCATGGCAAAGCTTTTTTTTTTAACGACTTTTTAAGATGATGAACAAACCAATCTGTTTCTTATATTGCGTTCGCAAATGTACCGAAAAATAAATATGATTGATTTGCAAATGTACTGAAAAACAAATATGATTGAACTGTAAAGAGCTGAGCGAGAATTTTTTGAACAAAGAAAAAAATCTGAATTTTTGATAGATTGAAAATATGTAGATTATGATTTAATGGGTACAAAATTGAAAATTGCTGCCCAGCCCGTAAGTTTTACCCTAAATTTAAATATTGCCAGGTTATTTACTTTGTTGTTAGCCTTAAAATGTACGTAAAATCCTAACGTGTTTTTTTTATTCAACCATCATAAATTCAATATTGAAATCTACAAAAGAGCGTTTCATTCACATTTTCAAAAAAAGTAATTAACCTGCTCGTCAACTTTATATATACGGTCATCCCTCCTATAACGACCCTAGGACTCGGCCGAGTATGGGATTATCAGCCGAATACAAATGTTGAGCTGCTAGTATGCGGCTGTTTTGAAAATTGGTACAAGAATTGAACAGTTACTTTACCAACAGCACAAAGCATGATGTTCTTTATTTCCGTTTTGGCTTAATTGTTGCTCTCTGTTTTAAACATAATCACCATTCTGAGTAAGTAACATAGAGGGATTTTTCGTAAAGTGCTTTTCCCCGAGACACAATGAAAATCACTCAAATTGACTGAGCATCAAACTCGCTACCTTCTGTTAGCAAGTCAAAGTATTGTCCCACTGAGCTATTCCACCGACAATATTGTCTCTAAACATGTATAAAAAATTTTTTCGAGACCTATTAAAGTATTTAAAATAATCTTAAACACAAAATAGTAACAAATTATTGAAAGACGCGAATAAGTTTATGGCAAATTGTACGAAAAAATTTTTAATTTTATTGTTTTTTTTAATCAATGCTCTTAAATTAACAGATATACTTTCAAACTGTCTCGATGTGTCACTAGCGGGTAATAATGAAAGCGGAATTTACGAAATCACAGTACTGGGAAGAGATGAAAAAAATAAAGTTTATTGTGATCTTGAAACAGATGGAGGAGGATGGCTGGTAATTTGATAAAATCAAAATATGAGCCAAATAACAAGGAAAAAAAGTATTTAAAACCAATAGATAATGCCAATCAGTGATTTTTAATAATGAGATTTGATTTAACTAATCGCTTGTGGTATCCCAAGAACTTTTGTTTCAATTTTAAAGTGTGTAAAAAATAATAATTTTAACTTTTACAAAGTAGAAATTGTATTATTAACAAAAAATATATTTAAACGTTTTGTTCTTTTTGTTGCGGGTGTTAAAACTGTTTTAATTAGCGTGATTGTGAAACTGTAAAACATATTGTAGCAAGTCCGTTGGCACA
The DNA here is from genome assembly GCA_963680785.1 of Diplosoma virens. NCBI lineage: Eukaryota > Metazoa > Chordata > Ascidiacea > Aplousobranchia > Didemnidae > Diplosoma > Diplosoma virens. The sequence goes on along the minus strand of OY796884.1, from coordinate 37,713,926 downwards.
TGAGTTGAAAATTAGTTTAGTTTATTGATAAAATAAGTTTCTGTAACAATTTAACAACAGGCACAAAACAACAATACAAATTGTTCAGAATAACAATTTTTTAAAAGGCATTTGTTGAGATCAACTCCAGTTTTTGTTTTATACTCTGATTTACCTTTGACCCTACGCCTATGTCTTTAGTTTTACTGTCCGAGTGGACAATAATTTAATTAATGAATTTAAAGAAGCAATTTAATTATTTTGTTCCTTGATGAGGATAATCTGCACAGTAGGACCATTGTTTGTCTTTGCTCTTTTTACACATTGCAACTGACGTAGCGCTTTACTAAGCAACGGAAGTTGCTCTCCTCTTATGAAAGTACCAAATTAGCAATTAAATTAACTTATAGCTATCTAACTAGATAAAACGTATTGTGTTTATGTGTTCATTAATCTATCTTTTTTGCAGAAAGAGTATAAAAGAAATTTAACCACCCTACGTAAAATTATTCTATTTGCATTTAATAAATTCTATATTCAACAATGAATAATTTCATTTTTCTGTTACAATTTCATTTGCAAACAACAAATATTTATCCAAGTTTGACGCATCGGTAAAATTCCAAAAACTTGAAAATTCAAATAGAATCATCAGAATATTTGGGTCCATTTATTACAGTGATCACTATGGTAAATTTTGAAGAAGATTTGGGAGTTCGAATGATATTAAGTAGCTCCACTTAATAACGCAATATCATATTTCTTACAATCTAAATAAGAGTAGAGTACAGTTTATTGTGCACTGGAACTTGAGGTGCTGTTTTAGCGACTTTTAGGAAACAAGCAGTTGAGGCAAGAAGATCCTTTAACTCTTTAAAAGTAATTGTTAATTAAAATATACGCTGTAATTGTGTTTTGTTTTTCCTTTTTTAAAAATCTCATCAAATACCGGCAGCAATTTATAAAATTTTACAGCTGAAATTTTTTTGATATATAATTTGGTAAGTTTTAAGCAATGATTTATGTACATCAACTCTAAAACAAAAATCTCTCAGCATGTTAAAACATATCTATGGCGTTTTATGTACTGGCCTAAAAACACCGCGCAAGATGCTGGCAAGCTTGGCACTTATTTTTATAAAACTCTAATTATTTTTTGCGCTTTTTCATACTATATTAGATTTCTCTTATACAGTAAAAATTAGTTAACCCGTAACTTACCACTGGAAAATTTTTTTTAATTTCCTTTTAATTTATAAGGAATAATGATTAAAAGGCAAAGCTTTGCGTTATCGAAGCTTACTTAGTAGCGTGACAAATTATGTAACATAAATGAAAAGGGATCTCGTGCTTCGTATCACAAGTATACAAAATTATTAGGTTAAACACGGATCTAAAATGCCTTATTGGTGAAGGCACCCAATCAATGAAACATAATAATAATCACAATTTCAAATTATATTCAACATTGTAATAATAATATACGACAAGCGCCTGTTTCGATCTTGTTTGATCTCGTCAGGTATATATAATTACGATTACAATTAGAAAAATAGCAGTAAATTTGGAAAGGATAACAAGCCAAAATAGTTCATTGCGGAAAAATTTGATAAAAAGCCAAAGAGATCAACGAGAATACGTATAATGAACTATGAGAATTCCAATGCAACTCTTTTGTAAATTTGGAATTCTAACTATTAAAATTAAAAGGCAAATTAATAAGAAGAATTTCGGACGCCAGCGAAATAGTGGAATAACAGAATGACGTTGTCTAAGTAACCTAGATCGAATTAATAACCAAATTGTGCTAAGAATTGGGAAGTTATTTAAAAAGATTACTGAAAATTGAAAATAGAAATTGGTAACACGTCGAATAAATTGAAGTTGATAACTCGTCGAATCCATTAAAGAAATTTGAAGTTGATAAAACGTCGAATCCATTCATTATAGCAGTAAAATTTGAAGCTGATAACGCATCGAATCAAATAGGAATAATGATTAAAAGGCAAAGCTTTGCGTTATCGAAGCTTACTTAGTAGCGTGACAAATTATGTAACATAAATGAAAAGGGATCTCGTGCTTCGTATCACAAGTATACAAAATTATTAGGTTAAACACGGATCTAAAATGCCTTATTGGTGAAGGCACCCAATCAATGAAACATAATAATAATCACAATTTCAAATTATATTCAACATTGTAATAATAATATACGACAAGCGCCTGTTTCGATCTTGTTTGATCTCGTCAGGTATATATAATTACGATTACAATTAGAAAAATAGCAGTAAATTTGGAAAGGATAACAAGCCAAAATAGTTCATTGCGGAAAAATTTGATAAAAAGCCAAAGAAATCAACGAGAATATAATGAACTATGAGAATTCCAATGCAACTCTTTTGTAAATTTGGAATTCTAACTATTAAAATCCACTATTTCGCTGGCGTCCGAAATTCTTCTTATTAATTTGCCTTTTAATTTTAATAGTTAGAATTCCAAATTTACAAAAGAGTTGCATTGGAATTCTCATAGTTCATTATATTCTCGTTGATTTCTTTGGCTTTTTATCAAATTTTTCCGCAATGAACTATTTTGGCTTGTTATCCTTTCCAAATTTACTGCTATTTTTCTAATTGTAATCGTAATTATATATACCTGACGAGATCAAACAAGATCGAAACAGGCGCTTGTCGTATATTATTATTACAATGTTGAATATAATTTGAAATTGTGATTATTATTATGTTTCATTGATTGGGTGCCTTCACCAATAAGGCATTTTAGATCCGTGTTTAACCTAATAATTTTGTATACTTTTAATTTATTTCATTTTATGCGGCAAATACTGAAATCAAGTTTTCTTTTGTTTAAAATTTCATATTTTGTGTTTATTTAAAGAAAAATCTATGGTTGATTTTGGAGGTAGCATTAAGCGGCTACTTGCAAAACAAACTTTTAGTTAAAAGTTTTTTGGTGTCATATGTTTTTTTGAGGCAGTTTTTTTTAACACTCTTTGTAAGAAAATTTTAGTATGACATCATAAGTAATAACGTCATTAACAATGTTTTGTTATTTGACAAGTATAATCAAATGAGAGAAGCAAAACATTGTGCACTAAATTGACTATTTTTTATTTATTTGAGCGCAAGCTTTCGTGGGCTACTGCTCACTTCGTCAGGTGCAATGGAATAAAAATATAATCAAAACAAGATTTATACAACGGCATTAAAAGTAATAAAGAGACATATGTGACGTAATGAAATATAAAAATATCGGATAGAATAAACTAATTATAAAGTAAAAGACTAATATCCGAGAAATACTTATAGCTGCTTTGAGTCGATCCATCGTCCGGGTCCTGTGGTCTATTGGTATAGTAACCTGCGTGGAAGACTACAGGTCCTCCGTTCGATTGGCAGAGAGATAAGCATCACTGACGAGCTCTAACAAGAGCAAAACTCGAGTCTGGTGCTTCTCATTTTCAAAGTAGCTAGATTTGTAAACAAAAGACTAAGTTTGAGAAAGCATGGTAATTACAGCAATTTAAACAAAAAACAAATGCGAGAAAATGGCATGCAAGTACTTGAACGATGCGAAATGGAGAAAAAAATGAAAAACATAAATGATTCTCACGTTCACAAAAATAAATATTACACGTAGTTAGACATGAACGAATAATCTCTATTTAAACCTTAGTTAACGCAATCAAGTTTGAAATTAATTTTTTGCTCTTCCACTTCCCGTTGTTGCTTTGTTTTACCTTTACTTTTGTTGATTACAGCTAATTTGAGATTGTCCAAAGTGTGGTCAGGTTTATTAAAATGTTCGGCTACCGGTTTGTTTCTGTTGTGTTTGATATCGCTCTTGTGTCCGTTCATCCGTTGTCTGATTGAGTTGGTGTTTCTCCAATATAAATTCCTTTAGGGTAGAGATTACATAAAATTGCATATATGACATTAGATGAATTACAGCTAAGGTTTCCAGAGATTTTTCTAGAGACTCCGTGAGGACCAGTTATTGTTGGATTAGTGTTTATGTTGGGGCAGAGATGGCATTTGGGAAATTTGCAGGGAAAGGTGCCCGTGATAAAACTTTCATTTGGTAAGGAGGCAGATGTAAGTAAAAGTTTGATATTAGGAGGTTGACGATATGATATAAGTGGTGGTGCAGAGAAGATTTGGTTAAGATGTGGGTCTTTGTTTAGTAAAGGTTGCAAATTTTTGACGATTTTGTTGATAGATCTAAGATAAAGGTGGTAAGTGAGGACTAAGGGTGTGCGATCAGATTCTGATTTGGTTTGATATTTGAGAAGGGCTTCTTGGGAATGGACATGGCCTTAATTATTTGATTTTTGACAGTTTTGAGTTTGTATCCAAGTGCGGTAAACGCATTTTTTAATGTTGTCAATTGTAAATTTAATTCTCTTTCATCAGAGCAGATACGCTTGTAGTGTAGAGCTAGGCTGAAAATTATGGAGGCGAAGATGTGTGGGGATGGGAGCTGGTGGGGTGTAAATAAGTTTGGGAATGGGTGGGTTTTTTATATAATGAAGTTTGGAGTGTGTTATTTTTAAGTCTAATACTGGTGTCTAGAAAATTAACTTTCTCAGTCAAGTGGTTTATTGTAACCTCAATGTTTGGGTCTTCCAGTATAGTTTTTCGCAAGTTTATACAGTAATCTTGCTCGATGGCATAAGCATGCCTTTGGTTTAGGTATACTCTCTAAAGACATTAGTCTCGGTTGGATTATTTATAAAAACAAAGTTTCATTTTAAATTCAGCAGGCCATACACCAAATCAACAAAAATGTTTACAATTTGATTGTAGCTAAAATATTTATTTTGTACCAAATAGTAAACAAAAGAAAACAAAAGAAAACTGAAAGCCCTTGACTTAAAAGTTAAGTCTAAAATTTTACAAGCAACCATAAAATCCATCTTCCCAAAGCAAAAATACTTTCATATTTTTTCATTTTTATTTGTATTTATCTTCCTGACTTGCAGAAAAACTTCCGAGACATATATTCAAAACATAAGCACATGCAGTTATATGCTGCAAAAGGACGTACGAAGCCTCAACATTTTTTACTTAGGTAGGTGAAAATTTTTGAAGCACGAGTTCAAAATGAGATTTCATTTAAACATAGATGCATCATCAAACCAAACTTGTCAAGCAGCATGTTTGTAAACACAAACGTTAGAAAAGTGAAGAACTGTGAGAGAGTCAGTCAAAAAATTTTGGCTGTTAGCCTATAGTTAGCATGATGACTGATTGACTGACAATGCATCGACGAAATTTTGGCAATGTTTATCTTCCAAAACTTTTTATTTTTGGTCATAAGCCTTGTTGTGCTGTTTTGCCTCAGTTGGAATAACTTCGTGACAAGTAAATTCCACTCTTTCCACCTAAAACTGCTTTTTCACTGCTATTGTGCGTAGTAGCATCATAAGATCCACGTATCGTTTTAGTTCTTTCACATCCTTTACTACGGCCCTGCAAAGCGATTTGCCCGTGATCTTCCGGTTACAAAAAAGTTCTATTTTGAAGATGACGCAGTAATGGAAAGTTTGTGAAAAAATTGCACTTTGATTTAGGTTAGTTCCACAAAAATGATGTTAAAGCGTTCACAAAACGTTCACTGAAGACCTTGGCTTGAATCAAGGTCTGCAACTACTTTTTAGTATAATTGATCTAATGCAGTATTCATCACAACTTGCAGCAAACCCACTTTTATAGCCAAACTTCATAGATTTTTCATGATTTTATGCATGTCTCACGTTTAAATTTTTATTTTTTTATCAAATTATTGCAAAGTAGAGCCTTGCATACTAAACTGTTTGTCAGCCAACTGTACAATCAAACTAGCAAAATGATTGCCAAACAATGGATCGAATTGCCAAAAGAAAAAAAAGTTGCTGTGGCGTCACAGACACACACTAGCATAATGATTTTGTGAAAGTAGGTGGACCGTGTTTTCCCAAAAATAAGACTTATCTTAAAATAAGATTTAGCATAAATTTTCATGATGATTTTAATATAAGTCCTACCCTTAAAATAAGCCCTAGCTGATAGTGGAAATTATGATGTCATAAAAGTTAGGGTTAGTTTTAAGTAACACACTTTAGCAACATGACATGTGAATCTAGGTAGCAACAATTACGTGTTGCTTAATTTTTAGATAAAAAGTTAAATATTGCAAGATTAGATAAGAAATTTTTTTTGCGCGTATTCATTCAGAGACAAGATGAATAAAAGAATAAGTTATTCAATCGAATATAAGAAAAGAATCGTGAAGGAAAAATAAGATAAGAATCTTACTGCTTTCTGTAAAGAAAAGAATTTGGATATCCGAATATTACAAAAATTGCTATCTCATTACAATAAACTCAATCAGCATGTGAACGAGAAAAATGCAAAGAAACGCAAGTGTGGATTAGATCGACAACCAATTCTGAGTTGGAAGACGTCATCTGTGAATTGGTTGCTGAAAGAAGAACAGAAACTTTGCTTATTTGCTAGGCTGATATTCAAAAATTTTCCCTTACAAAAGCACCACAATTTGGTAATACTTCTAAAGTACTTCAAAGCATCAAAACACTGGTTGTATAATTTCTTTCTGCGGCATGAATTATCTCTTAGAAAGTTAACAGCCATGTTCAAACTGGAAGATGCTGGGATTGTTAAACGTGTATTATCGTTGAAGTCATTTGTTGATGGGGAAACCTTTTCTAAATATCGTCTCTCCAACATCATTTCCATGGATTAAACTGCAGTAGGAATACATGGGTAAAGGATCTCACTCAACAATCAATCAAAAAAATGCGTTGTCAATTTACATTCTCTCAACTAGCTATAAAAGTGCACGAATTATATGTATTTTGGCGATTTGTTTCGATGAAAGTAAAGTCTCATATCTAGTCATCACCAAAGGTAAGAAGAACACAATTCAACGCATCTCAGGCATCTGTGTTTTGAAAATTGAAAAAGCGTAGAGTAAACAAGCAGTTATAACAAAGTAGATCGATTTTACGCTGCCATTAATTTTGAAAGGAAGCCAAAGAGGTATGATAGTTTGGAATTTGGGCAACACGTTCCGCACAAAAAACATGAAAAGGTTCTTTGCAGAAAAGATAATAGATCAAATAAGAATTCCTGCAGGAGTGACTATTTATCTACGACTCTTAATATTGCAATAAAGAAACCATTTAAGAACCATTTAGCATTAAAATAAATGATTACATTGAAGACAGAATGGTAAGGAATGACCGTGGGAATTTTATTAAGCCTAAACTATAAGAGTTGTAACTTGGGTGGCACATTCATGGAAAAAAATCGCAGACAGCTATGTTACCAATGCATTACAAGCAGGTTACCAGGATAAAAAGTCATTCTATGAGACCTTTATTTGCTCTACATGAGAGAGTAGGTGCAAAAATTTGGCAGAAAATAAATTCAATTAAATGAAATATCCGCAAAAACTTTGGAATCTATTGACTTGACAGACATCCCAGAGAACAATAAAATTGTCATTTTTAAATGATTCATAGTTAAAGTAATGTAGATCGGTTTTCATATTCTTTGTATATTTAAAAATCTCATAAATCTCTTCTTTGTAACTTTGTTTTTTCATAGTTACAAATAAAAGATATTAATAAATATTACACAAACAAACAACACAGCCTTCATGTTATTTTCAACAAATAGTTTTATCGGGTCATCTTGATATTGCTGCAAGAGAAAATTTTTCCTGTTTTTTTTTTTAATTTATAATATTTTTTATGCAAACATTTACATTCAAAAAAATTAAATTTATACTTGTTTTTTGTTAATTTATTCACGATTTAAAACGTCAAAAATAAGTTTTATAAAGTTTTCGTGAAATTGCGTAAAACGTAAGCGTTGGTTTAAATCAATATGGAAAGATTCGGTTTAATTTTAAATATTAAGTGAATTATTTTTCACTAGTTTTGGTGAGTGAATCTTTTGTCATTAGTCACGATAGTACCGCAATAACTTTAAAATTTTAGATAAGGAATTATTTTGATTAGCAGTGACATGCTAAATATTTCTAGAACGAAAGTAGATGCTTGGTTTATTTTTGACAAACATAAAGAATTATAATTAATCTATATCCAGAAAAACACAAAAGTGTGATTTATAAACTTTAAACACTTTGGTTTTAAGAATGGGATAAAAGTAATCTAATATAACAATATTTTATGATGAGAAAAATGATCAATGTACAAAGTGCATCGATTTTGGTTGCTAAAAACTTTCTACAGGCAATGTGGTGCAATGTACTGCATTTACATAAATTAAGAGTTCTCAACCTTGTTAATCTATGAACTTCTTTTGCTCAAAATGTTATTTGGTGAACCCTTATACAAAAACATGCGCGATTGTTTTGCAGAATCCAAAGTGAATTTACGATCCTTGTATGCAAACTAAGTAAAAACCAAAATTTTGAATGACACCACCGTGTCAGCCGCAAAAATTGGTTTGATTTAAGTGCCGACATTTTTTTTATCTTCAAGTAACTTTGAATTACAAATTTTAGTACGAAACCAAAGTGAAGAAAAAAAGGGGCATCATTTTAATTGAACCAATTTTTGCGGCCAAAACGGTTGTGTAAATCAAAATGGTGACTTTTTTGTGGGTATTCCAAGTAAATAAGAGGTGCGATTTATAGTTCTTAGGGTGGTGAAATCAAAATATTTTCGTTGACTGTGTTGTTCTGTGGACTACCTAACTATAGTTCCATGGTCTCCATTGAATATTTTTTTCGTGCGAATTTCATAAAATTTCCTGTGGACTGTTCTTATAGGCCCCAGTTGAGAACCTTTGATATAGATGATGTTCAATTCAGTAAGAACAAACTTTGGTAGGCTTTTTTTTTTATTGATAGGCTTTTTTACTTTCATACTTGTATCTACAGTAAATATTGTAATTTTATAAATACGCTTTGTCAAATACCTTTTTCAACATCTTCGTCAATGCATAAAATCCCGGATCGCATAAATAATAGCTTTAAAACTGCTAAAATAAAATAAAAATGACTTGTTGTTCACTTCTTAAAAAAATCAAAATAGTAAATTGATTGGTTTGTTTTAGTTTCAAGTATTTTCGTATTTGTGAAGTTGGATATTCATTTTAAACAGTTTAATTACAGTTATTCTGTCTTTTATTTGCGGCAGTTGCTTACGACGTCATAATGGGTCAGTATAACCTATTTATGATGTCATAAGTAACTGACGCAAATAAATATTCAACTTCACAATATCCAATTTCTCAACTTTTGTTTTCAAGATTTAAAACAGTTAATTTATATACACATTGACAGATTTCTATTTATACATGCATGTTTTTTTATTTTTCAGCCGAAACAGCACTAATCAAAAAATATAACATATTAAAAGCTGACTAAAACAAAGCAGTAAAAACAATATACGTCATGACATGCAAATAATTTTACGTCCTAATAAATAATTCTACATCAACTATTATATTTTACGCATTGATAAGAATTGGAATAAATTTGGTTTTCAAGAAAATCGATCTCCAGTCTCACCAGCATCGTGCATGGTATCAAGGGTAGTAGTATGAAATGCCATAATTATATTTTATTTTATCAAGGTTTTTCAACGAAGATTGGACGGAAGTGTTGATTTTTATCGCAACTGGAATGAATATGAACGTGGATTTGGAAATTTAAGCGGAGAGTTTTGGCTTGGTGAGAGATTTACCGAAACAATTAATTTTGGACTGTTTCTCTATTTGAAGTTTATTATATGATAATTGAGTGAATTATTCTTTATTCGTGTCATAATCGCAACAAGCAGCACCAACACATTCATCAGAAGAGATATGATTTAAACCGATATTATTGATTCATTTATTTAGTTTTATTTGCAATCTAGTTACGGTATTAAGTTTTCCGAATTGTTATTGACAAAGCGATTGAGAAATAGGGAACTGCACAAATACATTATTACACGAATTAGGTCAATTGAGCGCAGTCCCTGTACATTCAAAACAAAGTAGCTAAGTTAATTTGAAAAAAGGAAGAGAAAGAAAACTATTAAGATAAATTAGAAAAATAAAAATTAAAAAATATACATCGGTTAACAGCGAAAAAATAAGTAGTTAGATTTGCACCTTTGAGTTATGTGAAAAGAACGTTGCGTAATCATGGGTAGAATAAACAACAACCTCCGTGACCAAAAGGATCAAGACTCAAAAAAGGCTGAGACAGACAAAGAAACCTAACAAAAAATCTTGTCGCACGTCAAAAGGAAAATTCCAAATTAAACTAAAAACATTAGAGTACTTAACAACAAAAACAAACGGTTTTGCTTTCATATTCGAAATAAGTTTTACTTTATCGTTTCATACCAGAGTTTGTGGTAAATTTTGATGGTGATTGCGATTGATACGATTTCGGTTCAACTCCTATCCTCGTCATGCTGTTACGCTTATAAAAAATAAACTTTGTTGTGCTTTTGAGAAATATACTTTGTGTCACTTTCCTCTTTGAATTTTAAATCACAATCATATCAATTTATGATAACTACTAACCCATTTGAAGAATTTAACTGGGCAACAATATCTTGTTGTCTTTAAAAGTAGATCATGGTAACTTCTCGGCGGTTCTTTTAAATTTAAGAAAAACTAAGTTATTTTGAAAAAAAGTCAAGTATTTAATAACATTAGCAACTGACATGACTATTTTGTCACTGCGTGGTACACCATCTTTAAATTAAAAACAAAATATAAAAAGGTCTTCCCTTCTCTCCAGAAACTACGACCTTAAGCAAAAAGTACTGTAATTCTTTGGAAGCATATGATCGGCCGTAATTTGATAACGCCTGCTTTTTACTTTTATAGTTTAAGTTTTTTTGCGTTAAAATAGGGTAAGCGTAACCAATTAACTTTGATGACCGTAGTTTGATGATCACTGAAAATTTTTCTAATTTTAACGTCCTGCCGTTGCTTTAAGTCAGGAGAATGAATAGTTCATATGATGATTATGTAGTTGTTGTTTAGCCTGTAATAGACCGAATGTGTGGTTGGCAAAGTCTTAATTTTTAGTAATTTTCGCTAAAACATAATTTGCTGTTCAGTTTGCTACATTTAACTTTGAATTTTCTCCTTTTCAATCAAACTTTATTCAGTTGAACCGATGTTTTTGCGTATCAGTGATGTAGTCTTGGAGGTTAAAGCTTTGGCGTTAGAGCGTATCTTCAAACTTCAAGGTTGGAGCTCAGTTACACTAAAACGGTGACAGCAGCTTTTTATTTAAATAACCGAGGCGCCAAACGTGAGCTAAAAGTCTACAACAACAATAGCCTCTTACCCTTTTGTCCAACTGTTACTTATCTTAAAGTAAAACTGGACAGATCGCTCACGTTTCGTCACATTCTAGTGGCATTGCGAAAAAACTATGTGTACGCTTCACACTGATCAGGCAATTGTGGTGTCAAAACATTGCGAGCATCTCTGGTTTACTCAACAGCTGAGTACTGCGCACACTGTGGTGTTGCAGCGTTCACACTTGCTTTATAGACAGTGTTCTAAATGACACCTTTCGCATAGCTACTGGATATCTGTGTCCCACTCAACAGACCACCTACTCATACTTTCAGGCATCCAGCCAACTGATCTTCGCCGACCAGGAGTGACACTCTCCTTGGCTTACCGTGAATCTCTGGTTCCTGATTATATCCTGTATGGTTTTTTTTAAATGGGTTCTCAGATGCTTGCCAAGAGAGACTAAGAACTAGACTCCCTTTGTGCAAGCTGAGCGGGTTTCATTAAACAACTTTGCAGGACTAGACATTGGTGCTTCTGAGTGGATGAACTATAGATGGAACACGGATTACAATGAGAATACATCCAGGCTCCGTGCTTTCATACTCATGACCAGTACCTAACCTGTTGGAATAAGCTTGCCCCAAACAATTTGGTTTAAGCTCAATCGACTGCAGATTAGTATTGGGCGATTTCATTCATCAATGCACAAATATGTTTCCAACTCTTTTAACAAATTGCGAGTGTCGCGCCCCTGAACAAAACGCAGACCGTGTCCTAATAGCGTTCTCTATACGTTGGGTACCACATGTATCAAAAGATCTGACAATTTGAGATGACAAAACCAGATGCTGGCTTAACATCATCACTGCCAGCATCTGATCCGGGCAATAGAGCATCTTGGGGTACTAAAAAGATAAACTCTCGGCCCTGGTCTTGTTTGTGTCTGACCCGATGCCCTTCCAAACGAGAACAAGTGATGTAGTGGAATCCACAAACCTAAAAATAGAGACTGGATAACGGATATTTTTTCTCAAACCAAACCGAGATCAAGACCCCAAGTTTTGAGAGCGAGACCAGAAGCGATCAAAACCAAGACTGAGACTGTAAAATTTTAAGTGAAATAAAACTGCACTATCTGATAATAGAAACTAGATATAAAAATAAAGTTTCGGCAAAGAGGTTGTTTTCTTCAACCAGACAACAATTGTAAAATGCAGCTATAGTGGATTCAGCATTTTTTTTTTTATTTAAACAAATATTTAAAAACTTATTCGTAAAGACGAACGTTTTCGATTTGTTTAAAACTCTCATCAGGTTTCTACACTTTTAGCAATATTAATTAACTTTAAATTTACACACACACTGTTTTAAAATATATATTGTTTTTTTTTGTATGAGTGTAAATTTAAAGTTAATTGTATTGCTAAAATTGTAGAAATCTGATGAGGGCTTAAGCAAGCCGAAAACGTTCCGTCTTTTTATATATTTTTTAAATGTTTGTTAAATAAAAATGAAGAATGCTGAATCCACTATGGCTGCTTTTACTATTGTTATCTGGATATAAAATATTTGAAGATCATTCAAGCGGAAAGCATAATTTTCCACGAGACTTTACAAAATTACGCTTTCCACTTGTTTTCCACAATCGCCTTCACTTCAAATCGCAAGAAAGCGGGTCGTTTTTAGGCAAATTGCAAAAATTATTACAATCACCCAAATTAAAGAATTATCAAAAAATGTCCTGTCTTGAAACCAAGTTAAAAACACAGACCCAGACTGTATTACTTCTAGTTCAAAACTGAGATCAAGACCACCAAAAATTAGTGTCGAGACCTTCACCACTTCTGCGTATTAACATCACTTTAACTGTAAATCTAAAAAAATATTCACTTTTCTGTGTACTTTTAAATATCCAAGGTAATAAGCAGGGCTGGGGAGCCGGAGCGCGGAGCCATGGAGCCAGCCAATTTTGGAGGAGCCGGAGCTGGAGTTGGAGCCTTTTTAAATATTTCTGCAGAGCCGGAGCCGGAGTTGGAGCCACAAAAATTTTATTAGCTCCGGCTCCAGTAATGGTTCATAGGATCAATTTCAAAAAATGAAATTGACTATTATGGATTTTTAAACATTGATAACATAAATTTTGTGTTATATAGATATCTTTCTTTTCATTTATTAAGCAAAAACATCACTACAGCCTGTTTTATCTGATTAAGAAATTAAGAAATAGATGAAACAGGGTGTAGGGTTGATTTTTAATAAATGAAAAATTAATGTATTTGTTCCGACTTCCATTAAGCGCTCTACAAAAACACGTCGATTAATTTTTTCCTAATTTATATATATTGCTTAAGTTTCATACAATATTACAATATACATATATATATACAGTATGTAGAAAGAGAGAGAGAGAGAGAGAGAGCAAGAGTGAATCGATCTTCATTGCAAAGTGCTCAAAGAAAAAATCAGAGCAATTTCGTTCAAAATTTATTTAAACTCTATTTTAAAAAATCTAAATAGTCTATTTCATCCAATAAAATCAGTTTTTTTATTCATATTAAGGTAAGAGAAGGGGAGTCAGGTCATCTTAATATGAATGCATAACCTGAACCATTTTTTCCTATATGACATCACAGCCACAGGAATCGCATTATTTGCTTGATTAGTTTAACTTATTATTCTTAATAAAAAATCTCAGCTAAATACTACTCAGCTCTATAAGCTTTCGTTTGCTCAACTTCTACTGATAAATACGAGATAAACAAAAAAGAAACAGATGATGATTGAACGTAAAAAATTTTTGGTATTAAAAGATATTAAGCGGAATAATAAGAATAAAACCTGCCCTTCATCAGCTGTTTAATTAGCTGTTTTTATTTATAATTATCTGAAGAAATTGAATGACTCAAAGAAAGCATGGGACAAAACAAGAAATGAAAATACTAAAAAGATATACAAAGAAAAGAAGAGTAAGGCAAAGAAGGCAGTTGCGATGTTTGTTGTGTTTGATTGGCTGGTATAAGTGTTGGAGTGTTTGTGTTTAGTGTGATGTGAATGGAGTTAAGCAGGATGTCTTCAATCACTTTTCTTGGGTTGGTAAATACCATAACGGTGAGAGAGCATTGACATTTGCTCTTATGATTGTGTTTAGAAGATTTGTTATGGTTGTAAATGTGTTGGATATAATCGAGTGTTCTTTTGTTTGTGATAGCTGGGTGAAATGTAGATGTTTGCGATATGTAATTGCTGTGATGTAATGTAGAAAGATGAAGTTTGATGATTTGTAGTTCGATGGAAAAGGCGTTTAATGTATTTAGTTGTGAAAAACTGATGTTGTTTTTAATGTAAGTTAGGAGGCCTCCTCCTTGTTTGTGAGTGTGAGCGTGTGTGTTCTGATAAGGGTGAAGTGAGGAATGTTTGGTGTTTAATGGGATTGATTGAGTTTTGTCTTTTGTTTTGTTATGATATCTGCTGGTAAATTTTTAATGAGTAGTTGTATTTTATCTGTTTTGTTTAGGATGCCATTTGCATTAAGTTGAAGGGCTTTGAGAAGGTTTTCCGGTGATATTGTGTTTTTTTTTGTGCTCCGTGATTAAACTTGTTGTGAAGTATGCAGTACCATGAGTTATTGTAGTCGTTTGTTGTGATTTGGTAGCACTTTAAGTGCACCCCATGCTTTGTGTAGTTACATAAAATAGATGTTTGATGTTTAGTGATAGGTTTGAGACAAATACCACAAATCCATTTGTGAGTTTTTGGTCCAGAGTTTGGGTGCATGTTGCCCTCGAGAAGCCAGAGACGAGTCTTTTCTCACCAGATAAAACCAGAGCTTCACCCAATAGAAATCAGACAGGAAGCAGAAATACGCCAATTTGTAGTTGTTGAAAATCAACTTCTAATGTTCTAACCTCAACGAGGCTGATACGCTAGAAAAGTAGTTTTTGAACAAATACAACTACCCGAATGCGGACCTTTATAATCTGCCTTTTTTAATCGCCCGAGGCAACATGAAAAACTGTTTTGGGTAACATATCATGAATTTGCAGTATAACCTACGGCGAGGAGGTTTTTATTTGAAAGATTTCCTTCTTCTAGACTGCTTTCTTGCACAGCTTTTGAGCGCTGTCTTCCCAGGTTTGAAGTTGCCATCTTGTGAAGTACATTTTGTCTGTGGCAAGATATTCCTAACAGAAGAGATAAAATCTCCGCCCAACACAACTTTGCAGGACACAGAGACACGCTAACTTTTTCACCACGGTCTAATATAGTAGTTCGTAGGAAAAGTAATTGATTTGTTTTCTTATAATTATTTAAGATTTAAGAATCAAATTTACTAATAATAACTTTGTTGCTGCATAGGGTTGGATTTGTTGCATGCAATCACATGGTCACATTCATATCAACTTCGTGTGGATCTTGAAGATTGGAAAGGAAACACAGCTTATGCTATTTACAGGTTGATGATTTGATTTTGAAAAGTTAAATTGAAAACACTTTTGCGTGAAGAACATTTAATCAACGTGTTACAATTTTGTCCTAATTGATTTTTGATTGTGTCAAGTCATGGTTTTTATAACATAGACCAGGACATGCCACAATGCTATTAAAAAACTGAGAGCATATTGTGACGTCATTGTTTGATTGCTCTCTATAACAGTGATTTTCAACCTTTTACCGCCTGCGGCGCATTTTGGGACTTTTTCTAAACTTACGGCGCACTTAGACCAGATTTCTTGATTTTGGCCTCCAAACTCAGGTGTTATCCAAAAAAAGGTCTTCACTCAGAATCAGACTTTATTTTGTCCTTTACATGTCTAATAACTGCCGCAGGTTGGACATTGCTAGACTAGTGTTTTCCAAACAGTTTCACGGAACACAGGTTGAGAAACACTGCTCTAAAGGATGACTGGTAAAACGTACAAGTTTGATCAAGTTAATTTTATTACTTTGGTCGCGATTCTTTATCAAATCGCAACAAAAAAAATTACCGTAATTATTATAATAATTACTTCTCAAAATACAAGATTGGCTCGAGTTCATACTGAAGTAAAACAATATTAAAAACTCACAACTTTTCTAGGCTCACGTGTTTGGAATAAATACATATCGAACATACAGTATGATGATTGTTGTCAAAAATATCTTTTTGTTTACTACATACTCAGGAATAAAAGTAGGAACCAATTTAACCACGTCTGACAAACTTGCTTTAATAAACGGAAATTCATTTAAAAATTAAATAAAAGTTTTGAAAGTACAAAATAATAGTTTTCGCAATTATGACTTGAGAGTAGGTTTTAAAATTCACCATTTAGTCAAAAAGAAGACTAGGTTTTCCGATTTCATTCTTTTCCCGGAGTCTCTTTCCTTTTGCAGAAATAAAATACCTTCAAATTCCTCTAAACATGGTCTTAATTTAGTAAAGTTCTTTTCTGATTAATTGAGTTGCAAAATTTTCTAAAGCAACACATAAAAGCAAGAAATGAAACTTAACTAAATCTTCCAATCTAAAGCAACTGTGAGTTAAATCAGCAGAAGTGTCCTTTACAAGGGTTTTAATTTGTGGTACGATCGCAGCTGGGGCCATGTTTTAGCAAGTTTGCCGACTTGAATTAAATAGTTTAAATAGTTAATTGTTATCACTTGCAGTTTTTAATAACTGAACGTCAAATATCATTTAAACCAGTGATTCTGAGCCTTTGTGTTGCGGCGCAATAGTGAGAAAGATTTCAAAGTTTCTCGCGAAACATTTTATAAAACATTAGGCTATAGATCGTTTCAAATTTTAAAACCCTTTTTCGTGTTCTTTAATAGACACGAAGAGAAAATTAACGGGACAAATAAAACGTAGATGCAATGCTAACGCAAATTTTGCTAACTCTGCTGCTTTCAAAATAACTGCTAATCTTTTTTCTCTTAAACATCGTGACCCTTTAGGTTCCACAGAAGCTACACCACATACAGCAGCCGAAGCAAGTCTTGTTGGGGTAAACATCATTTAACCGCTCGTAATAGATTTTGATAATTTAATGCTGCCAAGTCAAGACACTCTTAGTGCACTGAATCGGCAGACCCTAGCGTTTGTGGGGACTTTCCCGTGCATCATCGAATATTGCGGTCGATTCGTGGAAGAAATCATTTACGTCTGTCTTGATGTAGAAAATTTTTGTTTGCTTGGTACGTATGTCAACAAGTTAATATTCTTCCCGATACGTATCCTAAACTTATAAATTCGTCAAAAACACCTAAAAAACTAGCAAGCATGTAAAAAGCAGAAAACACAAAATTCATTGTATCAGAGAACCAAACTGAAGCAGAAATTAGTAAAATCGAGAACAAGTTGCTAAAATCTTACAGCGATGTGTTTTCTGAAGACACAATATTACGGAAAGTGAACAGTAAACTCATGAAAATTTTTTTGAAAAATAATGTTGTTCTATTTGCATTACTTGTTCCACGCCAAATACCTTTAACTTTCATAGGGATGGTGAAGACAGAGCTTGACCAACTTGTACAAGCCGGAGTCATTGTACCAGTAACACGGTCTCGGTTCAAAACCCACTCGTATTATTCTGTTGTGTCCTTGGGAAAGACACTTTACGGCACATTCCCCTGCTTGGTGGTCCTAGCAAGCAGTTCTAATCTACAGTCATATCTCTATTAAATTACAAGCGGACAGCAATATCTTGGTATCTCCGGAAGCAGGTCGGGGTAATTGCTTACCCTATGTATTAGCGCCTCGTCGCTTTCCTGTGAGTCAGGAGGATAAATATAGAGATAAAATAAATAAATAAATAACAGAAGCCCTTGATTGGGTGCACCCTACGGTCGTTGTACCAAAACCAAATGGTGGAATACGTCTCTGTATTAATTTACAGAAATCGAACAAACGTCCTAATCACCCTTCAAAATCACCTTCTAAAGCTGTTTAGAATACAGTAGAACCTCGCAGTACGAGTGTCTCGTTGTACGAGAAATTCGCTTTGCGAGCGGCTATTCGCAAAAAACATTGATTGTCTCATAGGACGAGTAAAAATTTATAGTACGAGCAATTCGAAATACATGTAATTTGGTTTTAATTGTGTTGACTATTTTCGTGGCATTTTAAATTCAAAAACAAGGCAGATTGCTCTTGATAGGTTTGTCAAGAAATGATCTGCAAGTGCTCAAAGTGATGGAAGTGGGGCCAAAAATGCCAAAGTAAGTGATGATGACAGAAATATTAAAACACCAGAAATTGTTCAACCTGACGTTTCAATGGACATAGATTCTCATGATAGACAATAACCTATTCTCGGCTTTACTCTCTTCCATGCGCTTAGATGGTTTCCGGTTTAAGCTTAGTTGATTAATAAAACATGATTATTATTCATATTACATGTACAGTATTGTTTATTTTTTTTCTGATTGCACCTTTTCTGTTTAAAAAATAAAAAATAAAAAAATAGCCATTTTGGGGCTGGAACGGCTTATTTATTTTCATTTTAATTATAATGCAAAAATTGCTTCTCAATACGAGTATATCATAATACGAGCTCGGTCTGGGAACAAATTAAACTCGTACTGCAAGGTTCTACTGTATTTCTTTTTTTCGTCTAAATTTTTCTCAACATTAGACGCTACTAGAGAATAGAGTAGACGCCGCTTAATATGACCACCTTGGGACCAGACCATTTTGGTCATAATATTCGAATGGTTATAAAAACCGAAGCTGCCATAATCTCTCTAGGTGACCTTGACAGAGCGCACACACTACAGCGCACACGCGGCATGCGTACAGAAAACAGGCATGTTGGAAAGGCGAAGTTATAAGTGCGTGGCGGGAAAAAATACTGTACTGTAATAAGAGAGATGGAGAAAATGTTGGTCAAAATGTTGGTCATATTCTATTTGAATAAGGTATTTTGAAAGTAATAAGGGTAATTTGAATAAGTGTATAGTTTATATATTTTAGGTAATTTGATGAATGAAAAGATGTCTAAACTTTTACACTTTTGTGGTGTTTGTCAAGATGAGATTAATGAACGTCTTGGTTACCAAGCTTATAGTTATGAACTACGTATGTTTAATTCGGATTTATGCCAAATGCATGTTTCCCAATGCTAGAGAAACGAAACTGAAAGTCTTGTATGAATTTAATATTTGCTTTGATGTGAAATGCCCTGAATGCAAAGCAAACTACAAAGAAAATATGGCCAGCAGTTCAGCAACTAAAAAAGGCATGGATGAACTGATATCACAATATGCCCCCAGTTTTTCAAAAGCATTGAGCAATTTTTCAGCCTGTATTATAGTAAGCCATGTGTCAAGTACATGACTAGCTTTGTTTCTAGTGACATTGCACTTCTTGTGCTTTTTGTGTAAATTCTCTTGACATAACATTTCATTCTATTGACAATCGTGTGAATTGGACGTTTTGCAAAAATCTCTTTCAAATTGCTTGTATTTGGTTGTACGTATAAAAGTTGGTAAGTGGTGTAATTGGGCAATAAGGACAATATCTACTTAATTATTTTTACCTTGTTTTTAGAAACAGCAGACCATTGTTTGTTTTTAAGACACTCTTCGTCAAGTGCTATTGTGCTGTTGTTTTGCTATAGTGCGCTTGCGCTGAATATCTTCAAAGGTACTTTTCAGTCAAGTCCACTCCAATCTCATAAATTTTTTTATTTGGCAAATAGAGAACAAATTACTAATTATAAGAAAGTTTAATAATTAATAAATGAATTTTTCCTTTATAAGTAAAAATTTGCCCCAAACCTCAATAGAAGTGCAAATTTCACTTATGGTAACTTCAAAACAAAGATTATTTATGGACTCAGCATAAAATATAAAAACAAAACAACAACAGCAACAAAATGTTCGTGACAGAAATCAGAAAAATAACATTATTTCTTTTTTTAAATGTTTCTTTTGTTTAGTTTTTATTAGCTTCAATAATTACGGCTTTACGAAAAAAATTATTTTTATATATAATTTAATAAAATTAATTGGAGACAATCCTCTTTTTTGGTTAGAGGAAGAAAGGTATTTTTAGCATGTCGCATACTTCTTTTATGAGTTGCAAAATTTAGTTTAAACGTATTAAAAGTGTAATTTTTCGTTACGCTTTTAAAAAATTTTGCTTTCCGCTTGCTTTATCCGCGACCGCCTTCAGTCTGAACTAAACTAAAAAGTTGAAATATTTCAAGTTGAATCTTTTTTCGCTTTGGCGATTTATTACGCTTTTTGTTTGAACGATCTTTCCGCTTTGTTTTTTGAACATTCCGCCACACGCTTTATTTTTTCCGCATCCGTTTTCGGTCTGAATCAGTGGTTTTCAACCGGTGAACCATGGTGCTGTTTTCAGTGGGTCGCAGAGCTTGACATAAATTAGAAAGCAGTAGCTCTTCACCCCCAGCCGTACTTGCCGAGGAGCAAGTATCAAAGATTTGTGCAAGATCAATTTTTTTGAGGCAGTGACAAGGAAATATTTGGGAAAAATCAAAAATTTTAGGGCAAACAAAAAGTTTAACATCAAGGTCAAGTCCTTTTTTTCTCAAAAAAAATCACTATATTTTTGAGACTGAGAATTGGGAGACAAATTCAAAGTGAAGACCTTTTTTCTGAGATCACTGTTTTCGAGACAAAAATTAATTTTACTCACCGAAGTTGTTTTTACGTTGGGTTATTTTGAGTTGGAAATCGGATCGCGAAATGAAAAAGGTTGAAAAGCAGTAGTTTAAACCAACTTTAAAAGATCCTTGTAAAATACTTTAGTATATTAAGAAAGAATTTATGAACAAAACAATACACTTTTCATTTTTCTAATGCTGACATAGATGAACTTATCTCTTTCGTTTACATAAATATAGATTATAGTGTCGACAAATCTTTAGAAAATCACTAATCTTAAAAAACTTATTTGAAAAATTCTCCCATGTATTTGATGTACTCTATTTGCCAAAAGTGTTGCGTTAACAAAACGCTTACACTTACACTTCATAAACCATTATGTGACTATTTTGTGTTTAATTTCTCCTGAAAAATATTTTGCCGACACTGCACATAAACCAATTTTAAAAGATATTTTGATTATTCCACAGCAGATCGAATAATTGCGATTCCAAAAAAATCTTAACTTTTTGCAATTATTACATGAAATAGCATAACTGAAAAAACTAATCTGCTGTAGGATTATTTTTAATCTATTTGGTTTAGATTTTTTTCTGTTGGAAACTCACAATCAAACTACCGCCTGTATGTGCAAGAATACACTGGAACTGCAGGTGAAATTTGTTTTAAAGTATTTAATCGGATCCTGATTGTTTTGTGCAGTAATCATGGAAACTTTTTCGCAATTCATTTATTTCATCTAATCACGAACATATTATTTATAGGCGATGCTTTGAGTCCTCACAACCATCAACAATTTACAACAATAGACCGAGATAATGACGAAAATTCTGGACAGAACTGTGCTGAATTCCATGAAGGGGCTTTTTGGTACAAATCTTGTCATAACGCAAACTTGAACGGAAGATATCTACGTAATGGAGTAATTAACAACGCAGGTGTTAATTGGTATAATTGGAGGAACGACTTCCTCTCAATGAAGCGAGTAGAAATGAAAATCAAACCGAATAAATGTTGTTAGATTGAGTCAATATATTATCACGTCATAATGTAATAAACTCATTTGCAATCAACTCTTGTTCATTGGTTATCAATATTTTGATAATATTAATAAAAAATTTCTGATTTGTTAAACAGAATAATTTTCATTTCAAATTGTAAAAAAGTTTCTTAATGAAAATTTATTTTTACAACAGATGTATAATTAAAAACTTTAATTGTATGTTTTCATCTGACACTAGCCACACAATGATAATGGTTAAGATTATATAAAAAAAAGTTATTTCTTGTCAAAATTGTATCGTCTTTCTTACAAATATAACAGCAATAAATCATGAAAATCTTTTTGTGTAAAATTATTTAAATCAAAAAGCTATATTGAATAAAAACAACAACAAATTTTAAGAGCTAGCGTAAGTTGTAGGTCTGAAAATTTTATAATGAAAATACTGAAAGTTTTTTGACAGTGGGATCTAATTGTAATTTTTTTAACGCGAAACTTTGCAAAAGTTTTTTAAAAAATTTTATAGGAGGGCCATTTAAATGATAAGAAGAATTCTTTTATAAAAAGTTTTCTAGTGGAGATAAAACCTTACTTTTTTTTCGACGTTATCTTCCTGCACTACCACACCTTTCTGCCATGGATGAACAAGTTTTTGTATGCATTCTCTGTACAATTCTTTAGATTAACTCTTAAGCGAATCGTTTACAGTGTTTCATCACTGTAAAACTCTTTGAAGGGCCCAAACAGGTGTAAATCGGATGGGGCAAAAACTGGGCTTTAAAGTGGGTAAGGAAGCAGTTCCCAACCGAAATATTTGATGGTTTTGATGGTTTCCTCGATAAGCTCGCCATGCCTTGTTATAGAAGGTTGCCGCTGCCCGCGATCGACAAGAATTGAATTGTGTTAAATTGTTCAGCGGGCCTCATATGGCCCGCGGGCCGCGGTTCGGACCCCACTGATCTAGTACATATGACCCCACTGACCCAATACATATGGTTATTTAATCTTTCTGCTACGGTTGCCAGTGGCTTTAAATTTAATTTACTATCCAGCTCCAAAGTCATCAAAGTTGTTACGTTTGAACCAGTAAACGAGGATATTTGCGGCGCAAGTTTTCTGAAATAGTTGTGGAGACGCTTCCGCCTCAAGTATTATACCCAAAATCATAGCAAAAATTTACGTTTAAACTAGTTCGTAATTAGACCTATGATTATAATTAAAAAATCTGCACATAATTATAAAAATTTTCTAAAAATACCTTAGTCTATCATGAAATCTAAGGGTTTCGCTTTTTTTGTTGAGAAAAGCAGTTTTATCAGCGAGTTACATGTATTGTACATATTGCATTGTCTGAACTACTGTAAAATAATATAGCCACCAATTGAACAGGAAATATTAAAAAAATTTTAAGCAGATTCTTTGAAAACTTTTTATCAATATTTTTTTGATCTTTGCAAAAGGCTTTAAGTGGATAAAGACTCATTGCTTTTGCGTTCTATAGCTTGCGCGAAATTATTTTTTTCTTATTTTGATTCTGTTAGCGATATTAGCACAATTTTGTTTCTGCTTGCTTGTTTTTTCATCAAGAAAGTATTATTTTCACATATCATATGGTTTCATTATTTAAGTGAAATATTATGTAAAAAAAAATTTTTTAATTTTATCAAAAGGTTTTGTGTCTGTGGGTGATTTCTTTTCTGCCCTGTTTAAAAATTTAATTGGAAAAAGTTGCATAAAGTTTGATTGTAAAAGATATTACTCAGAATTTATAAAATTTACTTAAAAAATCAAGTAAATTGAAAAAATCGTAAAATATTGCGGTGAGTTTGTTGGCACTCAAGTCATGATCAGTTCCGTTTATTACAAAAAGTCTCAATTTGTAATTCATCATTAGAAAAAAACATCAACTACACAAAACAATTTAATGGTTGACAGAGTACTTAAATTGACTAGTTTTACCTCTCAATTTTTGGTCTGCCCGACTGATTCTGTTCCCTGACTTTCTAACGTGTAACCACACTTTTCACAAATACATCGAGTGGATTTACTTATGATCTTTGTTAAGGATGTTTGTTTTTTTCCTAAGCGAAAATCAACTCTCATCTAAAAACTAATCTGAGCACCAAACTCGCGAGTCAGGGGTTTATCAAACTACGATATTCCACCGTCAATTTGCAGGTTAAAAAAATTTTCATCGTTCTAAAAACTGATTAATTCTATTTTATAGCAGATTGTAAAGACGTAAATACCAATTTTATCAGCTAAACGCATGAATAGTTTAATAACTACTGTTTTTAGTCTATAATTTCAAGCTAATCTTGTTAAATAGTAATAATGGAGACCTATAAATAGTAATTTGTGAAGGGTGATTAAGTTTTCAACTTTCTCAACCTGAGTCAAGTATCAAGCTGTAGCATTGATGTGCTTTTCGCCATCAATTTTAGGCGTAAAGTTTGTTTACAATGACGAAATATAAAGTCTTTGTGTAAAGTTTAAGTTTCATTACGTTTTCCATTTGTTGATTCTTTCATAAATGCGGTGACTTTGCTTACGAGTACGTTAGGGCCACAAGCTACAATAAGATGCATAAGCTTTGAACTACTGTATTTCCTTCATCCAACAACTTTGAAAAATCAAAAATAATTGACTCTGGCTTGTTAAAGTTTTGTAATGAATAATGATATACGTATAAAAATAAATCTTTTAATACTATTTAAAAGAAAAAAATACTTTTCAACAAAGTTAACTGAATAAAACGAAAAATTCTTATTATAGTGTTTTACAAAAAAACACTATTTTTAAGAAATTAAAAAATCTTACAAGACGAATTCAGTAAAATATAAATAAACAGTTAGGTAACTTGGTAAAGAGAAGCGTTATGGTGTTTTTCCTCATTAATAGTATTGTGCGCGTCAACAAAATGTTGACACCTCTCGTGTCAACGTCAACATCTCAAAATCTTAACTCCATTGGCTGAAGTGTAAGCGCCAACAAAATTTAAAAGCGTTAGTGTCAGCGTTAATTTTAGCTTTAATTCCGTATAATTAAAGTACGAAATATTATTACAAAGTAAGTAAAATTTATAGCTTCTGGTAGATTTCAAGCCAAAACTTCTTAATTCTTTGATCCAAGCAAAATAAAACTGATTTCAATCTCGCGCTTAACAATGCAATAATTAACTGTAACAACATCTTATTCTCGGAAAAAAATAATAAAATTTAAATTAATTTATCAGTTATATTACTTCTTCTTAATCTTAAAACGTTTTTATAGATAGAAGAAAGGAGCTTTAGGGCGGCTGTAGAAGCAATAGGAGTATTGTATCTTAAAAATAAACCTTTAAATCATGGGTGTGCAACATTTTTTGTCGGTTGGCTATTTAACCAACTTCAGACATTAAACTGGGCCAGACGAAAAATTTAGTTATTCATGTACCGTATAGAATAAATTAAATAATTCTCACAATGCAAAGTTACATTTATTTAACATTTTAATGGGAAACTTGAAATTTCGAGTTCTTGCGTAGCTTGTTAACATCAGCTTTGACAGAAGTGGTAGCCACCCTAAACTGACTAATCAAATGTTCATCAGTCAGCTGACTTCTACATCTGGTTTTGGTTTTGGAGAAAAATTATTCACAGCAGTAGGTGCTATAAAAGAGGGAGGTCATTCTTTTTGAATGATGGGACAAATTGAGATACTTTTCACAGACATAAAGTTTGTAAAAATCTACCATACTGTTTTCAGAATATTTCCTTTTGGTTTCCATATCAGCCTGCAGTTCAATGTGTTCCATTTGGCAATCATCAGGACAGTCTTTCACTCCCAAATCAAAGATTTAAGCAACCAATGTCACTTTAATTTCATTTGTCTGAAATCTGAAAATCTGTTTGCAAACTCATTACGTAGCTTTTCTACTCTAGCTTTTACTTACTGCAATAACTATTTCTTCTCAAAATCACAAGTATGCTCAAACATTTTATTCACAAGCTGATTTTTCCCTTGTAGATTTAAGTTCAGATCAGACAAATGCTGTGTAACGTCTGTGTGGAATGCGAAGTCATTCAAACAATTCTTATTGCTCAAGAAGGTCACATTCCGATGTTTGCTCTCCATGAAGAATGTTATCTCCTGTCGCAGATTCCAGAACTTCTTCAAAGTGGCGACTCTACTGAGCCAATGTACAGCAGAGAAGTACACGACGTCAGAATATTCAGTGTTCAGTTCATCTAGAAAAGCTTTTAATTGCCGATGATTTAATCCTCGTGCTCGAATGTAATTTATACACTGGAAAACATTTCCCACGACTTCTGCAAAATCCAGAACTTTGGTGCAAAATTTCTCTTGGTGTATAATGCAGTGGCTTACTACTACACTTTGTGCTCCAACTGCATTTAAAAAGTTTTTGCAGAATCCATTTGTCCTACCTGTCATGAAGGGAGCACCATGTATTGTAACATTACACAATTTAGCAGGATTCAGTTCAAAATTTCCCACTACCTTAAGCACTTGTTCACAGATATCCTTTCCTGTGGTTGTGGAGGAAAGGCTTGCCATATCTAAAAACTCTTCAACAATATTAAAGTTAACAGTAACAGCTCTGATAAAAATGACAAGTTTGGCCGTGTCACTGATGTCAGTGCTCACATGCAAAGCCGGACTGAAAGTTTCACACGATTTTAATTTTTCTTTTAAAGTTTCTTTGATATTATATAAAAAATCATTTATCCTGCATGAAACAGTAAAGCGAGAAAGACTAGTTTGCTCCAGCAAATGTTTTTTCTCTGGATATGCATATTCTGTGAATTGTGTCAAACATTGTTTAATGAATTCTCCGCTAGTGAAATGCTTTTCCTTTTCTGTCATACATTCACAGAGCTCAAAACTTAGCTTTGTCAATAGTTCTGAGTTTTTCTTGCAAGTGGTAAAAACACCTTGTTGTTTTTCAATAAAGTTTTTTAAATGTTCAATTTTGTCCACTTGTGCGTGACCAACAATTATACCAAACAGAAGGAGCGCTTAGTTGTGTAATGACGTTTAACATTATACTCTTTAATGACTGCAATAGTATTTTGACAAACAAGGTAGATAACACTTTGTTGTGTCGGACAACAAAATATTTTGTTCACCATTCACTGTTGAATACCTTTCCTTCGTCATCAATTTTTAGTTTCTTAGCTGCTTACATTTTACTAGCCCTGAAATAACGCAAAAATATTATCCTCACGAAACTAGCAAAATAGAATTTCATTCAGTTGACTATTATCAACTACAAAGTTTGATTTAACTTTATGTATTTATCAAAAAAGCTATTGCTAGTATTTATCCATGAATGACTGGCGTTTCACAAGCGTAACTGATCCGGGAAAGTGCTTAAATTGACCTTGCTTTATTTTACAGAAAAGCAGTGTTACATTTTTTAAATGTTTGAAAATTTTGCTAATTTTTTTAACAAAAAAGCTGACACAATCACAGAAATCAAATAAAAGCACCGTATATACAGGGTCCTCCAGCGAAGTGTAGACTGTTATATATTACATTAATTTAAAAACGAAAAGGGCAATGAAATTTTTTTTGAAGAAAATTAAAGGTAAATGTATAATCTTCAATATGGAATTCAGTTTATTCAATATATCCGCCCTTTTCAATGATAACACGGCGGAGGCGAGAGATAACTTGGTCACACGTGGCATGAATAATTTCGCTTTCTATTTTCGCCCAAGATTCTTTCAATTTCTTCTTCAATTTTTCCACATTTGAATCTGACACAGCGCAGGCCTTTCTCTCCAAGATGGACCATATCCCAAAGTCAATCGGATTAAGGTCTGGAGAAGAAGGGGGCCAGAGTTCCTTTGATCAAAAGGACTTAAAGTTGTCCTTGCACCAGGCTTGAACCATTCTGGCTGTGTGAGCGGTTGCCCCATCCTGCTGTAGTGTCACCGCTTGATTTCCAGGCAATGAATTTATCCATGAAGAACCCTGTTCTTCAACATGTCCAGGTAAACGTGCTGATTGACTTTTACGCCACCTTCGACAAAAACTAACGGAGTTTTCAGACCTAAATTTATTTATAAATTTATCTAAAAATTAGTGTTCACTTGGGTGGAGGACCCTGTATAATAACTACACTTTTTTTCTGACAATTTCGTGTTTAAACTTTCCATTAGCTTTTTTAGATTTTGAAATATTGCAATTTTTAAAATTACACTTTTTTTGGAAATTTTTGCAAAAACACGCTGGCACTCAAAGGGTTAAACATAAGCTGTCAAATTAGGATTTTCATGCATGATGGGGAAAAAATCAAAGTGTTGGCAAGGGCCACACTAAATGGCTTTGCAGGCTGAATTGTGGCCCGCAGGCCGTCTGTTGCGCACCCTTGCACTATTCTTTCAAATATAGTGGCTTTACGTTTTATTTTGATTCCATGTTCTTTTTGTTAAAAGCAATATTGTGTGCTTCCTTTGCAATGCCAGCAACACCCTAAATTATGCAAGGAGTTCAGGATTTGATTTCATCTGGCTATCCAGAAACTGTTTGTAATATTGTTTGAAAAGCCCGAACATCCCTTTGTTTAGTGGTTGCAGTTTGTGGGAAGTGTACGGATGGAGCGTTAACATTAAAATATCATCGGTTCTGCTTTTTTCTACAGCTGCTAAAGAGATGTGAGAGGCATGATCGTTAAAAAACTAGTTGGCTCAACCAAAGATCGATAAAGTTGCTCAACTACAAAACAGCGCTCAATACGGACTTATCTTAAAATTTTATCACTACCCTTGATCTAGTAATTATAAATCTAACCTTATTTAAAATGTAAAACTTTATGTTATATTCATAAAAACTTTCGCTTTCTTAGCTACAATAACTCCAAAGATAATCAAGCTTAGTTAAAAAAATAACAACAATTGTGTTAAAAAATTACACGAACTGATCTAGCATATGGTTTTTTCATCACAGTTGAGTCAGGATAATCTTTAAAAAAAAAATAGTCGTTTAGAAAAGAATTGGGGAGGAAGTTTTCAAAAGTGAGTAAAATTAACATTTTATTTTAAGCAATTTTTCAAATTTTTCGATTTAATTTCCTTCTTTTTCAAGTTATCAACTAAAATTTGACTTGTCCTTCTGTGTTGAATCATAATACATGCTAAAAGTCGTTGCATTAAAGCAAAAACCTTTTTTCTGGTTTTCAGTTAATTTTAATGTGATCTTAGATAACCGAAATTCAAACCATAAATTTGGTTAAAGACCAAAAAATAAGTTATCATTTTGATTCAGCCTAGTCGAGTGGTTAAGAGCGACGCGATAGTGATCAACATGGTCTCGGTTGAAAGCCTACTCGCGCCATTCTGTTATGTTCTTGAGAAAGACACTTTGCGGCACTATTCTTTGCTTGGCGGTTTTGGCAAAAGTCTAAAATGTTATTTATATTTTTATAAAATTAAAAAATAAAAATAAAAAACTTCAACGGGATAGCAATATCTTGGTATCTCCGTAAGCAGGACGGGTAATTGCTTGCCTTATAAATAGCGCCTCCAACGCTTTTCTTTGAGACAGGAGGACAAATATAGAGATTAAATGATTGAATTTTGTGTGTTTCTTATTGAAAGACAAAAACCGCTACTATATTGAATTCTAAATTTCCTAAAAGCCAATGAAAAAGTTGAGATGCTTTGCAATTAATAAAGTTCGCATGAAATCAGAAAGAAAAAAAGTGAAAAAGTAAAAGTTTTTACATTAAATTATAAAAGAGATTTTTGGCCTTTAGTTTTAGAGGGAATGACGGTACCTGCCTAATGTACTCGGAATCTCACTCTTTCAATCATTATCCAACATTCGTAACCATAGGTAAGGATAGGAACAAAAACTGATCTGAAAATATTCCTGCCTACCATCACTAGAGAATGTGGCTCCAAGATACTTAAACTTCTCCTTCTGCTTGAGAGTTACTCTATCTAACTCTATGGGTTTCTTGCAAAAAGTCAGAGGTTATCCTTACTTGACAAGGTTAAAAGCATTGACATTCGTCAATCTCTCAACATGAACCGTTACTACTCCACATAGAACGATCTCTACTGCGCTGGTATGGCCATGTGACACGAATGTCCCACAAGCAAACAGCGAAGCAATTGATGAATGTTTTTCCGAGTGGCAAAAGACGTTGAGGGCGACCCAGAACTTGTTGGCAGAATTATTTTGAAGACCTGGCATGGTCATGTCTTGGAATTCCACCAGCGAAATTGCCGCTAGTTGCAGGAGATCGGAATGCTTGGAAATCCCAACTCGAGCTGCTGCCCGCGCAACCCAAAAATGGACAAGCGGACAAAAGAAAATACACTAAACTAACTCACTGTTTTTCCTCAAAAATGATGATGATGATGATAATGACGGTACCTGAGTCCTCAAAGAATGCGGCAAAAACATTGAGAATCACTGTGCTTAGGCAGATAGATTACTGCAAATAATTTTGATTAGACATTAGCCTACTTATTATCATATCAACAACGCTTTAGTTTTTAGCTCTTTGATTGAAAATTTAAATTGCATTTTGATATATCAACAACCTAACAACTTTTAATTTGCCAATAGATGTTACCGCAACTCCCACTGTCTCAATTCCTACAGGAATTTTAAAAATGGCTTTGAAGCACAAAACCTGGTTTATTTTTAATCATTCGTTAGTTTCCCGCACTGTGTTAGTTTTACGATTAGCTATTCCAAGTTGGCTTTCATCCACTCGCCAGATATGAGGCGACACAGATACGTTTAATAAACTGTTACATTTAACGCAATCAGATTTATTACAGTCAACTTCGGCGGGATCAGCTCAATTAATCCCTTATATCCGAATATCCCTTATAACTGACTGACGCAAAGTTCGATCCGATACTTAAAAACGCAAGTTTTAAACGCTCAAAACACCCTTTTTGAAGCTTTTCACACATTCCCCCTTCAAAAAGCCCGCGAAGAAAGCGCACCCTCAGAAATGCTTGCGAAATTGAAATCGGAATACGCGCTTTTGGTTACTTTGACGCATCATCAGAACAAAAAATCGATCCCTTATAACCGACCGAAATTACTAGAAAATTATGATTGGGACTTAGAAATTTAATCCCTTATAAGCGAATATTTTAGTATTATTTTACATTGAAAAGCATTGGAACCATTTAAAATAGTCCCTTGTAAGCGAAAATCCCTTATACCCGCATCCCTTATATCTGAAGGTGACTGTACAAGTAGATCAAGATGATGAAGTTCCACACCCGTGCTCACTGACTCAAAATAATTGCGTTCATATAACGTTCCTCTAGTCTAGTTAGTGTGAGATGTGAAAATGGTAATGGCAACACGTATTACGTCACTCGCGCTCGTCATGTGATATAGTAAATGCTATTGTGGGTGGATATAATATAGAGAGAGTGGTAAATAAAGAATAAAGTTGTATCCGTTAAAATCTGTGTTAATTGAGTAGCAAGTTGACTAAGGAGTGCAAGTTACTTTACAATGAAAATATAACATGGCGTCGTCGGCTAACAAAAAGAAGCTGCAAATTGCTTAAAGAGAAGTGATTTAAGCAAAGTTAGATAATTGTAAAGAACTGTGTGACTTTAAGCTGCTGAAGTATATATCACTTTTTCAGTAAAAAAAAAAATACTGTTAAAAATATGCCTAAAGGTACAAAAAAGCAAGCAGCAAGCAATGAAAACGAGACAAAAAGCTCGACCCAATCAACAACTGCTACGGCGCATAATATAGCTGAGCCTCCGGCGTGGCTCCAGCAGCTGCTAATAATGCAGCAAACCCAAATGGAGCAACTGCAAGCTCAAGCTCAACAAGTTCAGGCATCGTTATACCTAGTCAAAGATTGGAATTCACAATCTCTCAAAGTCCTTCCCCAAATGAGTTGGACAGAATGAAGCAAACCCTTTTAGATAAATATAAAGATGTTTTTAAAAGTGATGGCCAGTTTGCATGAAATGAGTCCCATGAAAATTTTTTTACGTGAGAATGCGACACCCTTCGCTCTATCGTCTCCGCGACAAATACCGTTCTCATACAGAAATCTTATCAAAGACGAATTACACAAACAAGTTAAGGCTGGCGTCATTGCACCAGTAACCGAGCCAACTGACTGGGTGCATCCTTTGGTAGTCGTACCTAAACCAAATGGTGGTATACGCTTGTGCGTCGATTTTCAAAAATTAAATCAGCATGTTCGTCGCCCGTATTACCCCACAAAAACTCCTTCAGAGGCGGTATCAAACATCAATCCCAGCTCAAAATACTTCACAACTCTTGATGCCAAAAACGGTTATTGGCAAGTGCCCCTTGAAAAAGAAAGCCAATTGCTCACCACTTTCATTACTCCGTATGGAAGGTACAAATTTTTACGTGCCCCAATGGAATTAGCTTCATCCCAAGATGAGTATTGCTCCAGGGGAGACACAGCCATACAAGGCATTGAGCGTGTGGAAAAAGTGGTGGACGACATACTGATTCATAACTCTTCCGCTCAAGAACACTTGAGCAATGTGGTAAAAGTACTGGACCGATGCCGCAAACATAGAATTACCTTGAACCCCAAGAAGTTTAACTTCATGAGACCTTCAGTTGAATATGTAGGGTACCTCGTAGGAAGCGAGGGTGTGCAAGCTGACCCGAAAAAGATAGAAGCGATATCTCAGTTCCCTTCTCCAACCAATTTGACGGAACTGCGCTCATTTATGGGTTTAGCAAATCAGCTCGGAGGATTTACAAACAAGCTCAGTGAAGCTGCAGAGCTTCTGCGTGGCCTCATGAAGCCCAAAAACGCATTTGTGTGGACCCCAATGCACGATAACGCATTTCATGAAGTGAAAAGGATCCTCTGCAGTCCACCAGTTTTAGCGCCATTTGATCCAAAATTGCCCACGATGCTTCAAACTGATGCATCACGTCTCAAAGGTCTGGGATTTGTACTCATGCAACGGCATGGAGACAACTGGAAATTAACCCAAGCCGGATCACGATTCACTACCGACATAGAATCAAGGTATGCCATGGTCGAACTAGAATTGCTGGCAGTGGTCTGGGCAGTAAAAAAATGTTACATCTACCTACAAGATTTGCCGTTCTTTGAGATCGTCGTGGATCACAAACCGTTGGAATCAATTCTAAATAGTCAGACCCTGGACATGATCGACAACCCAAGGATCCAGCGATTAAAAGAGAAACTGAGTGGCTATGTCTTTCACGTGAGCTGGAGACGAGGCAAAGACCATGCGATTCCGGATGCATTATCCAGAGCTTCTTGCAAAGATCCAGAACCGCTAGATGTTATCACAGAGGACACAAAAATTTTCCTGGAAAAAAAAATCTCTGCTATCTTCCAAGGGGGAGAGCAAGGAGAAGAAAGAGGCCAACACCTTATTGATCCAATTCTCCAGGACATCAAAGAAAGCACGGAATCTGACGAGGCATCACAAGAGCTAATCAAAGCTCTACAAAACGATTTTGCTAACTCCCGTCTACACTCATCAATAAAACATTACAAAAAGCTGAAAGATCAGTTGTCAGTTGAAGACGGACTCATACTCCTCGACAGTCACAGAATCGTTATCCCTCAAGCCAAACGCAGAGAGATATTAGCAAAATTGCACTCATCTCATCAGGGCATTGAGAGGACCAAAAGAAGAGCTCGACAAACAGTTTACTGGCCTGGAATTAACAACGACATACAAAATGTTGTTGAAGCCTGCAATGCATGCCAGAAAAACCTCCCGAGCCTACAAAAAGAACCGATGATGTCAGATCCACCACCGTCACGCCCATTCGAAGACGTTTCCGTTGATTTATTCTGTTATGCTGGGAAATCATATACGAGTATGGTGTACGTCGATCGTTTATCCGGGTGGATCAAAATAGCCGAGTTCAGACAAGACCCATCCTCCCAGCAAGTCATAAGCACCATCAGAAGATACTTCGTAGATGCTGGAGTCCCAGTCCGCATCCGCACAGATGGTGGCCCTCAATTTGCCTCCAACAAATTTCGGCAATTTCTGCTGAGATGGGGTGTCAACCATGCTCTCAGCACACCACATTATCCTCAGTCAAATGGGCATGCAGAATCAGCAGTCAAAGCTATGAAAAGCTTAGTCGCCAAATCAGCAGAAAGCGGCGACATTGATAGCGATGAATTCTGCGAAGGCCTACTGGAATGGCTTAATACGCCCAAAGCTACAGGTTTATCTCCAGCCGAAATACTATACGGCCATTCGCTCCGCTCCATAATTCCTGCCAAGATGTGCAGTTACAAACAAATTTGGAAAGAAAAATTCGACAAGTGGGATTCGAACGTTGTCGATTCAAAACGAAAGGAGAAAGACAGATATGACTCTGGGGCGAAGCCTTTAAACCAACTCCAAATCGGCCAAAAGGTTCTTATTCAAGACCCCAATTCCAAGAAATGGGACAGAGTTGGACACATCGTCGGAATTGGCCGTAATCGCGACTATCACGTGAAACTGCCAAGCGGTCGCGTATATTGGCGGAATCGGCGATTTATGAGACCAGTGGTACCCACCGAAACCACTGCTGAGTCTCCTGATAGAGGTTCCACTGCTGAGTCCTATGGGCCGGTGGTTTTCTCGTCTGACGCGCGCGCTAATGAAGGACCAGTGCCCGACAGCACTGCTGAGTCCGTTCGCACCGACCAAAACGCAGCGAGTAATTGTGATGTTATCGCCGCGCGTACAAAACCGAGTGTTCGTTTTAGCGATGTGGTACACACCCAATACATTCCTCGTCGAAGTAATCGCAAAACTAGACGCAACCCCTCATATTTGCGTGAATTCGTAAAATAATGATTGATGCGTAATAACAATGTTGTTATCATAAAAAAGGGGGTTGTGAGATGTGAAAATGGTAATGGCAACACGTATTACGTCACTCGCGCTCGTCATGTGATATAGTAAATGCTATTGTGGGTGGATATAATATAGAGAGAGTGGTAAATAAAGAATAAAGTTGTATCCGTTAAAATCTGTGTTAATTGAGTAGCAAGTTGACTAAGGAGTGCAAGTTACTTTACAATGAAAATATAACAGTTAGTCTAGTATACTATCATTTTCGCTACATTAAATTAAAAAGAGCAATTAAAGACAGCTTTAAATAATGGATCTTCATCACAACAAACTTCATTGTACAAGTTTTGCATTCTATGCAATGATGGGATTCAAAATTTTAAGAACAGGTTCTCTTTTGTATCGAACTCGCTAACAACAGTTTCAGTGTTGGGATTCAAAGTTTTAAGAACAGGTTCAAAATTAGGGTGTTCTCTAAAAAAAAAAAAAAAAGGCCTTCACTTCAATTTCACCTCTAATTTCCCTATTTTTCTCCCAAAATCAAGGTGTTCTCCAAAAAAAAAAAAAAAAAAGTCTTCACTCCAAATCGTCCACTGAGCAAATCCAAAACTGTATATGCTGTTTTCGAGGGGGACTGCCTCATTCGCCTCACCCAATATCCACCACTGCAGAGGTATTGAAATACATAGATTACGTAAAGTTAACACCGGTTTCGCTAAACGTGCTGAAATTCCAAGAACGGGTTCGCTAAACGTGCCGAAATTCCAAGAACCCGTGCGAACCCCCTGAATCCCATCACTGATTCTATGCTACTAAGTTAATTTTAATAGTAATTGTTTGTTATTGTTTAAGCAGAGGTAAATGATTACCTTTCGAGCGGCCCTGATATGTTCAATCACCTTTCAGACATTTTGGCCAGATATCGTGTTGGAAAATTTGCCTTTATGGCTGACATAACTAAATGTTTTTTTCAAGTTTCTTTTTTTCAAGAAGTTACACAAACTTCTCAACATTTTGTTATTTTGTTCATGTGGCGAAGCAGAAATAAAAGAAAACTGAACTGAACTGAACTGAAGTCAACCTTCCTGAGAATCAGCGCCATCTGTTTGGCTTATTGTGATCCGAAAATAATGATATTTAACAAGGAATAATTATATCGTTTCACTTCGGCTGTCATTCTAGGAGAATTAAGAGTAGCAGTTTTGTAGCCAGTTGGGCTATACGTGAGACACTAAAACATAACGTTGCTAAGGCTTCTGATATGACTGTGCATACTGTTTGTGATAATGTTTAAATGGATGATTTAATTTTTAGCTTAGATGATTTAAATTTCGCTCAGTCTGTGGTCAAAGAGTCCCTTGAATTGTTGTCTAGTAGAAAATTTAGCCTTGTGAAATGGAGTTCTAATCATGACGCAGTTGTTGTGTTGTCAAAAATAGACAAAGAAAAGCTCTGTTCAGACATTCGTGATATTGATTTAAGCGTCCAACATCCTGAAGAACTTCCTTTTGCTAACATCCTGGGTTGTATTTAGGACACGAATACTGATTCCTTTCGAATTGTTGCTTCTTTAGAACCCCTTAAGAAGTATACGAGAAGGACTATGCTTAGTCAGTTAGGTAAATTCTTCGATCCTTTCGGTATCTTTTCATGCTTTTTTTTTAATGGCCGGTTGATTTTGCAGCGGTTGTCGATAGATGATTGTAGTTGGGATAAGGAGGTTTCGGAGTCTGTTGCAAAAGAATGGCATTCTCGGTTCGCAAACTTGAAGTTATTGTTAAATATTTTGCTTGCCAGGCGTTATTTCGGCGGATCTAGTGTGATAACGCCAGATGACGATGTAACTTACCAATTGCACGATTTTGATAATGCCTCAGATGATGTGTTTGGCGCAGTGGTATATATTCGTAGAATTGTTAATGATATTGTTTCTGTCTTTCTAGTTTTTGGAAAAAGTCGAGTTGCTCTTAAGCACCAAAAACCTTGGCCGATCGCTTGTAAAGAACCAGCCAGTGCGGTTATAGCAACAGAGTTATTGTCACAAGCTAAAAACGCAGTAAAATTTCCAAATTGTACTAGTCACTTACGGAGCAATTCTTGTAATGTCCTACAAAGGATAAAGAATCCAGATTTGCGCTTGGATAAATTTATATCACGTCGTGTATAAAAATTGCTTCTATGTAGCACACTTAGTAATTGGAATTATTGCCCAACTGATCTAAACCCGCCAGATGTTGCGTCTAGACCCAATCGAATAAAAAAGAGATCTGCTCGTGATTTGTGGTTCTGTAGACCCTCTTTCTTGAAACAGGATGCGGTTGCCCCAGTTGTGAGTTTTCTAATTGTGTTTACTTATAAGATAAGTTGCGATGGTTAGAGTTTTAAGTCAGTTCAACTGAGAACTTTAGTTGTGGATAGATTAATTGATTCAGCACTTTCTTTATATGTCCTGCAAAGAAGAGTCTTTTATTGGTTTGCGCTGCACGAATTATCAGTGAAAGTTATCTAATAAAATGTTTAATCAGCTGTTATTGGCCCGAATGAATTGAACAAAGCATTATTTTGCATTGTTAAATACATTCAAAAGAAGTATTATGGTGACGTAATAAGTCGCTTGACCGATGATTCTCCTGAAAGTCTCCTACAAGTTATAGAGCATTGCATAAAAAGTACTGGAAATAATTGCAATAAAACATGGTCCGAAGAGTTATCGTTCGTGTATTGGTTCTGATGGCCTGTTGAGAATGGAGAGGCGCTTAAAAAATTCCCTGAACTTTCTGAGGAAGCTAAGCGTCCAATTATATTTCCTTCCAGATGGGCCTTGACTCGGCTTATTGCTCTCAGCACTCATATTAAAAATTGAAATGTCGGCATGCAGCACACTCTTCTTCTTACTAGGAAAAAATTCTGGATAGTCCATGGAAATGCTTCAGTTAAGCATTACTAAAGAATTGCTCGCGCTGTGCTATTGATAAAGTCAACCCGTTTCTCAATTAACGTCAGACTTGCCTTTAGACAAACCAAAAAAACATTTTCTATAAGTGGATTACATATTCTGGGCCCTGGAAGGGCGCAGCACTAAGAAAGCGTGAGGCTTGCTATTTATTTGCATGTCGTCTCGTGCCATCCACGTTGAAATTGTAACCTCACTGTCATTAAGTGATTTTTTGCTGGCTTTTAGTAGATTTAATGATGTTCGAGGTAAGGCGGATATTATTCATTCTGATAACGGGTCCACATTTCAGGAAACTGCTTTCGGAATTATTGCGTGATCCTAAACTCAAAAACTCCCTGCGAGCAGAAGATATTTTATACCTCCTTTTACAGCTGCTCAAGGAGGAGCCTGGGAAGCCATGGTTAAGTAATTTAAGTTAATTTTTGAACGTATTTTACATGCATCTACAAAGAAACCGAATATTACTGAACTCATCACCTTTTGCAGCAATGCTATTCTCATCGTTAATGAAAGACCTATAGCTCCACTTGGCGACGATCCAAATGATTTCACTGTAATTATCCCAGCTTCTTTATTAACTCCTGGTTTTGACAAATATGCTCCCATTAGTGTTGCGCATGATAAAAATCACCTTAGATGGTACTATCATTTTTTATTCGGCCTTAACTGAACGCTTTTGGAAAAATTAGGTATCTTTTTATCTCCCTTGGCTACAGAGAAGAAATAAATGTAGGGAAAGAGCAACTAACCTCGAGCCAGGCCGATTAGTCGGCATCGTGGTCGAGTGGTTAGAGCGCCGGGCTCGTGACCAACACGGTCTCGGTTCAAAATCCACTCGCGCCATTCTGTTGTGTCCATGGGAAAGACCTTCACGGCACTTTCCCCTGCTTGGTGGTCTTTGCAAGCAGTTCTAAATTACAGTCATATCTCTATTAAAATACAAGCGGACAGCAATATCTTGGTATCTCCGGAAGCAGGTCGGGGTAATTGCCTACCCTATGTATTAGCGCCTCCGTCGCTTTCCTGTGAGTCAGGAGGATAAATATAGACAAAAGGCGCCTATAAAATGGGATGCATTTCGAAAGTATTCTCAGATATTTCACACGTGAAACCCATTGTAAAACGCGCTAAAGTTAAAATATCTGTCTTTGATCAAAGCGCTGGTAGCCTACATATAAAATTGACAGTATACTTCGAGGCATTTCTTCAATGACACCTATTGATTGATTATTGATTAAAGTAGGCTTACCATAAATCCCGGTTTAGCCGGGACAGTCCCGTTTTTTCGTTAGACCTTGTCCCCGGCGTCCCGCCGAGTTGACCAAAATATCCCGGATTTTCCAATTTTTAGTGGAGACTTGAGACTGGTTTCAAGTGAGGACTTTTTTTTTTAGACAACACTACTTTTTAGCGACCAAAGTTAAGAAACCAGAGACAGATTCAAAGCTAAGAACTTTTTTTTTGTAGAGAACACTAACGAATTTTTTTCTTTTAACGAGCGTCCCGATTTGCCACTTTGTAAATATGGTATGCCTGTGATTAGAGCTGAGTAGAGAGTTTATTATGAAAATCAGTGGAATTGCTCTCTTTCTGTTTGCATTTCAATTAGTGTTATTAGCATATTCTGTGTATTTTTCTTGTTACGCGTTCTTATTATTACTTTTGATTGTTATTACTTGTGCTTTGTATATGCCTTTAAGTCATTGTAGCCTATATTTTGTGTTGCTTATGGTCAAATTAGTTTTTATGTTTTATTAGTAATTTCTAGCACAAAAAATAAATAATTTAGCAGTGTTACGTCGTTCGCGCAATGTTTGTCACTAGGTCACCGCTAGCGAGATTCGAGCCGTCGCGACTTCTGTATTAGCGCTAAATAATCAGCGCTGCCTTTTAGTGCGTTCGCGCGCGGCTGTTAGGCATCAAGTAATGCCACGTTGTATTGGGCAAGTGGCTTGCCACTTCATTTTTGGAGAGAAGCTTTGTGATCGATGAAAGATTAAATTTTATTGTATACTTTGTATCTGAATTTAACAGTTAATAATTATTAGTCCCCTTGGACAATGGCTACATTTGGTAGCAAATTGGTTCATAAAGTCGATTCTCTTTGCTCGTCCGCCCAACATCGTTGGTCAGTGTGTGCATTGTGTTTACGCGTTGAAGTTAATTAATGTAATATTTGTGTTATCAGAAAACCGTTTCCGACCAGCGCCGTAATATTGTTTTGTTTTTAAATAAAATAATCATAAAGTCTGGTGCTGGTTGTGAAGCGCGTTGTGCGGAGCTGGAAGGACGAGGCAGTTTTGCGACTCCTTCACAAGCAGGCTTGTGACAAAACTGTATATAATTTTTGTAAATTTATGATTGCAAAGACACTAGAGTTGTTTTGCAATCGGCCCTTTCTTTAAGCTTCCAATTGGTAATTGTTATTGTTTGTAAAAGCTATGAGATCTCGCAATGAGGGTTGTATGTTAATCAGTATTTCATAAAGTTTTTATTGACACTAAAATTTATTGTTTCAGATAAAATTTCTTAATTAAAATCTCTTAAGTTTAATGATTGAGTTATATGAACTGAACCCCCATAAAATGATTACTCCTCAAGAAAAAGCGCAATGTGTATGCTGGTTCATTGAGACAAAATCAGATGTTCAGACCCAGCGAAACTACAGAAGTAAGTATGAAAGAGACCCACCATCACGTTCTTCAATTCGTTTATGGCACAAGAAATTTATGGAGACAGGGACAGTGTTCAATACAAGGAGGAGTGGGCGACCTAGAACATCTGAAGAAAACATCGAGCGCGTAAGGCAAGCCTTTCAACGTTCTCCTATGAAGTCCCATCCGTACGGCTGCCAGACAATTGGTTAACGGTAAACAGCGCTGAAGTTGCCGATTGCCGCAAAGTGAAATGTCGATTAACGCGCTTCCGGCTTCGACAAAATAAAAGACAATAATAACCAAGGAATTTTAATGAAAAATAGGTAATTAACTGAAGCGTTGTAAAGCGAAAGCGGTAATCTGCACGTCAAGTGCACGCGCAAATTATGATCTGAAACTCAGGGAAATAAAGCAAACACGTGCGTTGATAATTTTCTACAACCACGTTCAACAGTGCACAAAATCCTACATAAGAATTTAAGATTGTATGCTTACAAAGTGCAAATGTTACAAGCACTTCAGTCAAACGACACGCCAAGACGAAAAGAATTTGCAGGGAACATGCTGCAACGAATTTTTGAGGATGTGAAGCATTCCTCAAGCGAGTTTGTTTTAGTGATGAGGCAACTTTTCATGTCTCAGGAAAGTTAAACAAACACAATGTAAGAAGTTGAGGATCAGTAAGAAGAAGGGTCTGAACATCTGGTTTTGTCTCAATGAACCAGGCAGGATACATATTGTGCTTTTTCTTGAGGAGTAGTCATTTTATAGGGGTTCAGTTTATATAACTCAATTATTAAACTTAAGAAATTTTAATTAAAAAATTTTATCTGAAACAATAAATTTTAGTGTCAAGAAAAACTTTATAAAATACTGATTAACATAAAACAACCCTCATTGCGATATCTCATCATTTCACTTTGTAATATTTTTTTTAATTGTAAAGAGACTTTATGGACACCCTGAATAATTAGGGTTTAAAGTCATGTTATTTTTTTTATGTATTATATAATAATATTGCATAATAATTATGGATCATGTTATTGTGTTCGCTTTACATTTTTTGTAGCGCTTTGCAAACTAATTGGTAAGCATTGTTTGCAAGATTGCAAAATGCAATGACGTCACATTTTTCTTTTTTTTTTCCTTCATTGTTAATCGCCACAACCACGTCGTGGTGAATCGAAACCGCATCAACGCTAATATTATTTCAAAACAATCAACGCAGCCATAACAACTTTATAAAACATGACATTTGAAGCGAAATCAACAAAACACGAGAAAAATAATGAAGATAACAATTCGATGAATAACAAAAAAAAGAAGTTAAACAAGATGAATTTTGTGCTGTTTAAAAAAGACATTTTAATTAAAAATATAAGTAATTTTAGATTTTGTGTATTTAATCTGCAATAATTACGTCCGGAATACAACGTGCTACGTCACTAATATTTAAAATGCTTTATTGTCAATCGCCACATGTTTATTTGTGGCGTCTAGTATATAACCGCTTATGACTCTATAACTTTAGAGCAGAATAGAAACTCGTTCCGATTAAGACTTCGTAAAAGGCCGTCTTTTACGTTACTTTGTAAAGGGCATTCAAGTGGTCTGAATCGCCCGGTAAAGCTGATTGTTATTAATTATTATAGTACAGTCGATGCTATAGATTCGCAATTGGTTGAACTAGAAAAAATTTTCAACTCAATCCTATGCTCTGAGGTTCTATAATTTGACTGATTGCATTTGAATAAAGATTATATTTTATTCAAATTGTGATTTAGTAAATTATTGTTAGGTGCTAGGATTGGAGAGAATTATCCAACGAACTCTCCAGATTTCTTTCACCCTGAAGACAGACTTTCTAAACTAGAGAACGATACGTTGGCATTGAAACCAACATAAGTTGGATCGCAACCACTTGGAATCCCATGAAATGACATATAGGAATGCGCTTTCGCTTTGCTTACTCGTAAACAAGTTTTTTCTACCCGCGATTTGTGTTAATTTTTTGTGGAAAAGTGCAAAATTTAAGACCAGTTGCCAAGCGTTGAAACGATTTGCAACAAACTCTTAAATTATTATTTGCTGAAGTAGTTAAAATAAATTTAACTAGAATTGATTTACTGACACCTTAGAACAGAATTAAATTCAAATCCATTAATGAAATACATTTTCTAGCGAGTTTTTAAAAAATTTAAATTTAAACAAGCCATTGAGTTGGAAAAGTATTAAACCAAACCTATAATATTGCTTGGCCAATTCTTGATTCAAATAATAACAACGGGTTGTTTTAAGTGACATAATAGAGCACTTGAAAGTTCGGAAAAACTATACGGAAATTATCACAAACTGCATAAAAAAAAAACTGTATTAAAAAAATATAAACGGATAGCTACGACTTAAGTGATTTCCTTTTTTTTGTCGGTCAACTTGATATACTGTTGACCGGTTTTGGCAACGTCGGTCAAAAAAGTCGGGATTGGAACTCGGCAAAGATCAAGCAAGGCCGCTTTCCTCATCCCTTCCAATACGTTGCTTCCGATTATTTTAGTTTTGCAGTTGATCAACGTTGACGTAGGAACATTCGGGAGGAATGACTGGCCCCGAAAACCAGTGTTGGTCTGAAAAAAATTTAAACTGTTACAATAATCGATTGTCGTAAAAGCGCAATTTCGACATTTTCGTCATTCTATTTACTTTTATTACAGCTTTGTTAAAATTAAACAGCATTTTAGCCAAGGCTTTTTGAAAGTAAAAAAAGGCCCAATGTATCTGGCAAATTAATGTATAATGAATACAGTATGTTTGTCGATTACTGACTGAATTAATGAAAGTTTTTAAGAATATTTGTTTTGTCGCAAGTCAAAATAAATCGAGATGATGTTAAAAAATGAGTTCCCGTTTAGATATGAAAGAAAATAATTGTGCATTTTATTTCAAAAATTGACTTCGAAAATGAAAATAGTTAACGGAGAACTAGAAAAATATTTACAGCGATGTTTAATAAAGGAAGCTGTGGCTGTAAATTGCGACCATAGCTGCGATCAACAAGAGCTTTCGTCTTCAACAATTTATCTTTGTGCTGAATTTTCACTCTGGAATCACATTCTCTCATTATTTCTTTTCCTACAACAATAACTCAATTACAAAATTATGTCATTTCTTA
The DNA here is from genome assembly GCA_963680785.1 of Diplosoma virens. NCBI lineage: Eukaryota > Metazoa > Chordata > Ascidiacea > Aplousobranchia > Didemnidae > Diplosoma > Diplosoma virens. The sequence continues at coordinate 37,670,405 of OY796884.1, read as the reverse complement.
CTAAAAAAAACTTTAAAGTTAAGTTTATCATTCAAGTTTAACAAGCATTTATAAAAAAAAACTTCATTCATTTTTTTAAACTAAATTAGAAATTGCATTTCTCAATAATAACTTTCACCTAAATCTTATCATCAAGCCAAAATCAGCAAATACTTTCTGGACTATACATCACATGAGCACAGTTTTACCAAAACAATTAATTTAATAGCTATTTCAAAAGGTCGAAAGAATTCTTTAAATTTTAAAGCAGGGTTGTGCAAACTGCGGCTCGCGTCCAGAAATTGTGCGCCCGCAGAGGGTTGCGGATTTTGAATAGAGGGCGGCCCGCGAACGTTTCACACGTTTTTTTGAGGTAAAATCAATGAAATCAATGTCACAAATGAAGCGTTTTGGTTTGGTTTAGAATGAATATCATAACTATTTTTATAAGTTAATATTATAAATACAGCGCTTTTGATTTGATAATTCAATACACTGAATAATATTTAAGATATCTTTAAGCTATTTCAATGAATATAGCGCTTATAATTTGATGAGTAAGTCTTAAATCGATAAAGTCAACTCATTTAAAACCGCTTTGCAAGAATATATTTTAATTGAATGCTGGTCGCTGCGCAACAAAGACAATAAAGAAACAAGTTTTTTAGCTAAATATTGTGCGCTTGTGACGTTGTAGACAAATACTATTGCGTGTGTTTTTGCTAGAACATTTAATGTATTGTAATTGGTTAATTTTGCTCTGTTTTTGCTCTTCTTGGCTCTTGGGAAAAATTCCAGAATCTAGTGAGATTCGTATTAACACGACGAAGAAAATTATTAGTTAATCGGAGAGATTCGCCCGTTTGACGATTTGCTAGTCTTTAGTTTAGATTCATTCGTTCGTGGCTTGAGGAATTAGCGCGTAGCTAATTTGTGGTTGATAGTTGTGCTAGCGAATCATGTGGTAGCTAATTTTTTTAACTTCGTGAATTTTGGTTTCAGCATATCTGTTGATTTTGTCTAATTCTAATCAACCTATATACAAGAGTTTTGAGAATTTAAACCTGGGTTTCAATTAATTCATCACTCCGCAATGGCGAGATGGCAAGTTGCGCAAATTCGAAAGAGACAAGAGGAAAGTAGAGAAAGAGATGCGAAAATTTAATGAAAAATGAACTTCTGAATATTTTTTCATCGAAAATGCAGACAGTAGACCCTTGTGTTTGATTTGCAATCAAACCGTAAATTTTAATAAAGAGTACAACATTAAACGACATTATGACTCAAAACATGCTGACGGTGCTTATGGAAAACCAAAAGGACGTGACAGAGAGCTGAAAGTAAAGCAATTGAAGGACCAATCGAAAATCCAGCGTTTCATGTTTCAAAAAATCCATAAGTGCCTTACTGATGTCGCAGAAGAAATGTGTCCTAAAATGGTGCAGGAGTTCGAGAAAATAAGTTTATCGCGTTCGACGATAGCAAGGCGCATCGATGAACTTGCTGGTGATATTTATGACACTCTTACAAAGTAAAAAACTTTTATATCATGAGTTTCGCAATCAATAAAAGCACCTATGTGAAGGACACGGCACAATTGGCTATATTTATAAAAGGAGTGGACAAGGAATTAAATGAAACCGAAGAACTTCTGTCACTACAGTGTATGAAGGATACTACAACTGGTGCTAATATCTTTTCTGAAGTTCTCAATGCTATTGATAAGTTTGGTTTGGACCCATTCACTTTATGCGGAATCGCAACTGATGGTGCTCGAGCCACCTCCGAAACTAGCATTGGATTTGTAGGTCTCTTGAAATTGGCTTTGAAAAAGAAAAATATCAGTGACAATACAGCAATTTTTCGCTGTATCATTCATCAACAAAATCTATGCGCAAAATCCTTAAAATTCAAACATGTCATAGGCCCGGTCATTAAGGTAGTAAATTTTATTTGAGCTCGAGGACTTTACCATCGGCAGTTCCAGAAGTTTCTGGATTATCTCGACACCGAACATCAAGATCTAGCTTACTTTTCCGAGGTGCGTTGGCTAAGCAAGGGTAGTGTGTTGCGACGATTTTACAAACTGCGAAAAGAAGTCACACTATTTTTAAAAAATAAAGGGCGACCAATGGCTGAAATGGAAGACGAAAGTTGGTTGTGTGATCTAGCTTTCTTGGTCGATATTACTACTCGCATGAATGAACTCAATACAAGGCTGCAACGAAAAGCTCAGTATGTGAGTGAAATGTACAGGCACATAGAAGGCTTTATGAATAAGTTGAGACTTTGGCAGGCACACATACAGAATGTGAATGTCTCTCACTTCCAACTTTAAAAGAAATGGGAATGCACCAAAGAGAAGAGAAGAATTTGCAGATCAACTTGAAAAATTGTTTAATAAATTTTCGGCTCGCTTCGAAGATTTCAAATCCCATAAACATTTATTTGAAATATTTTCTTCACCATTTCACACACACATTGACAAAGCCCCCACTGATATCCAAATAAAACTGATTGATCTTCAGGCGAGGATTGACCTGAAGGCCAAGTAGGTGGAAATGAATCTTGGTGATTTTTACCGGAAATATCTTGACCAAGATAAGTTACCAAATTTAAGAAAGTTTATGGCTTCTAAAATGGCATTTTTTGGCTCAACTTCTTTGTGTGAACAATTTTTTTCTAAAATGAGTAATGACAGACAAACACTTGGAAAATGGACTTAGAGTTGCCAGCACCTCAATTAAAGTAAATTTGAATAGAGTGATTCAGAAAAAAAGTCAGCTGCATATTTCGCACTGAATTGTTTCTACAAAGATTAAATCAAATTGCTATGCTCTGATTATACAGTTACGTCTTTTTGTTTATTAACTAAACGATTTTTTTCGAATAATACTGGTATTACTGTTTTTGATATTATTGCAGTTTTATTTTTATCACTGGCAATATCAATAGTCGGTAAAATATCATCCTATTTAAAGGTGCGGCCCGCAGAATATTGTGCTTATTGGTATTTGGCCCACCATTAAAAAAGATTGCATACCCCTGCTTTAAAATAAGAGCTGGGCTCAATTAACACGAATGATTAATTAGTATTAAACTTAATAAAATAATCGCGGTGACTTTTATATGTCCGTGATATAAAATCAGTGCTCCGCAATTTTTTTTCACTCACGGAACGCTTTGAAACTTTTCAATTTTTGCGGCACATGAAACAAAAATGTAAAAAATTTTATCAATTTAAACTTTGTTAGAGCTTACAGTAATCGACTTGTCTTGCAATTGTACAGCTTTAATTAAGAAAATTAATAAACTTTTTTCTAATTTAGAAATTATCTTTAGATTACAATCAGCGGAGCACCGATATAATGCGCAAGATCCCGCAATTCAATTTTGTCAATTCGGACATCCACCCACAAGAATTATTTTTATTTTATATCTGCATTCATCCTCCTGACTCGCAGGAAAGCGTCGGAGGCGGTATATGTAAGACAAGCAATTACCCCGAATTGCTTCCAGAGAAATTATAAAAAACAAACACAGAATACGTGGACTGAAAATAAAGAAAATTATTTAAATCCTAGCGGAGTTTTAAAAAAATTTTTTCTTCAGTCAAAATGACTTTAGCCATAAAATAACCTATTTAGACTTTAATCTCAGCTGAAAAACTCACATGAAACTCGATCATACAATTCAATTTATGATGTAGAATCTAAAATCAAAGTACTCGTACATGTAAAAAAATGAGTTCTTATATTAAGTCCATGTAAAAAAAAATTACAACATTGATTTTTATAAATAAAAAGCCAAAGTACCATGTCTTTTGCTAGGCTTAAAATACCCTTCATCAAACAAATAACTTTCTGAAGAATCAAGATTATGAAGAACTATTTGAGCAAGAGAATCTGGGGAGTATGATTCAAGTTCCATGTCCTCAAAGCTTTTATAACCAAGTAATTGCTTCACAGCCTGAACAAGAAGAAGTTTTGTCAAGATATCAACAGCATTGAAGAAATAATTGCTGATTGAAAATAAATGACAACTCTCACATATCAATACCATACAGTGAAAAACTATGATGAATTCTACAAGACATGACTTAAATCTATTTAATTGGCTATGGAAAAAAACTAAAAAATAAATGCTAAAATAAGTGTTTTCAAATAAATATATACTGTAATATAAAAATAAGTGCTTTCAAAATCTAAAAAACAGTCAAGAATTAAATTGCTCTGAAGTAATTACTTGTATCTATTTTAAATAAAAATAATTTAAAGATAAAGTCTGTAGATTTAAACAAAAAAATATTGTACTTGCTTGAATAAAGAGTGAAGTTAATTTGTTTGATGTTTTGTTCAAGAGAATATAAGGAGAAAAAGGAAAATAAATAAAATAAAGAACTTGTATTGAACTTGGCTGGTTGACTCTTCCCCATAGCATATGCTTTTCTTTACGAACATGAACACTCTTAAAAAAGTTGCAACAATTACAAATTACAAACCAAGATATAGTTGGACAAGCAAACTCAAAAAAGCTACTTTATAACAAACAAAATTACAGTCAAAAGTAGGAATACAAATATTTTTCAAGTATTTACTAATATTATATTTCTTTAGTCAAGACTGTCAGATTCACACAACATCAAATACAGTAGACCTTGGTTAATTCGAATTAAGTTAATGCAAAATTTCGCTTAACTCAGATAAAACTGATAGTACAAATACGACATAATTTCCTATAAACTGTAATTCTAAATAAACAACTTTGAATTATCTGGATCTTTGCCTAATTTGGATGATGTTGTTTGTCAAATCGATTCTGGACTAACCAAGGTCTACTCTAGGTTATCTAATTCGATTACATATTTGACTCTAAGCACTAAAACTTTTTTTATGATTAAATATGAGAAAAAAAAAATATAAAACATGAAAACATCAGTATTACATCACAAACACTTACACAAGAATGTGCAATGAAAAGTTTTTGCGAAAGGCACTTTTGAAACATTTGAGCTTCAAGCATTGAATCATCTCTAGACATTTGATTTGGATCATTAAATTTGTAAGCTCTCCACAACTTCTTATTTGAATGTTCAGATAAATCTAATAAAAAAAATTTTTCAAAAAAGTTCTTTAACAAAGTAATAATAAAATTTTGAAGCATTTAATCAAAAATTATTTTTTTAATTTTTTTAACAAAGGGGGAAGCCACAAGTTTTTTCAGTTGATATTTGGTCAACTGATCAAAAAACTTTTTTAGGTATTCTTTCTACTCTTAACGGTAATTTGTTTAGTTTTTATTATGTTACAGACATGTATATGCTTTTATTAGTTATGTCACATAAATTATTTCTTTATATTATGGTGATTGTGTTACTACATTAATTTGTACTTTCTACTGTCCTCCTGATTTGCAAGACAATGATTCAAAATCTGATTCATCAATTTTCAAGCTCAAATAGTGCAATATTTTGTCTAGCTTCAATTTATCAATCAGTCTACACTGTAGTTGAGCAAAATTATTAAAACTCATTTGGTTAATGACATTGCTTCATTGGAATATTTGCTGTAGTTTTGGACATGAGGAAGGCTTTTAATACAGTAAATATACAGGGTGGGGCATAAGTTTGGAAACAATTTTTTAAACTAAATTATTTTGTTACTATAGAATAGTTCATAAGTAGGAAATACGTTTTATTATAGCTAAGACATCACTCTATCATAATATCAAATAATTTTTTGCTGAATTTTAAACGATTCGAAAATGTCAGACAAGAGAGAAGCTATAGTTGCATTACATCATGCCAGAAAGTCAGATTCCGCTATTGCAAAGAAATTTTCAATTGCGAGATCCACTGTCTGGAAGACATTGACACGTTTCAATGAAAGAGGAGATTTATCTGATCGTTTAATAAGTGGTAGACCACGTACCCAAACGAAGTGGTAAACCACGCACCGGTCTAAATCAATGATTAAGTGAATTCGAGAGAGGATTAGGAGAAACACAAGGAGATCCATGTGACAAATGGCAAAGTTTATTGACATGAGTTCCAGAACCCTGAGACGACTCGTCCACAAAGACCTAAAAATGTCCTCTTTCACCCTTCAAAAGAGACAAACTCTGTCAGCAGCTGTAAATCAAAAAAGATTGGAGAGAAGCAAAGTTCTTCTGAAGGAATTCAGGTCTGGCACGGGCGGTGCAATTGATTAGTCAGATGAGAAGATTTTCACAGTTAAATTCACTCATAATCGAAGAAATGACAGTATCTGAATCCCATGGACTTTTTGGTGTGGTCAACCCTCGAAGCCAAGGTTTGTGAAAAAATTCACTGCAGTGTGGACAATTTAAAACAGTTTCTACTGTGAGCATGGCAAAGAATTCCACAAAAACAGCTGCATGCCTCTGCAGAGGATGTTTGCCAAAGATTGCCAGCGGTAATCAAAAGCAATGGGAGCCATTTCAAATAAAATTATTTTGTTTGCTTTGTATAGACTTTCCTGTAATTGTACATATCTATAAATTGTTAGATATATTTTTCGTTACATTATAATATCAATTTTAATTTGTTTCCATATTTTCACCCCACCCTGTACACAAACTTACACTAATATTCCAAATATCATCATTAAGATTAAAGCAACCATATAAAAGGACAAGCATGCACTCAATACAATGGTACACTCTCAAAACTTCAATGAAAAACCAGAGTATAAGGTGGAGTTCTGTCTTCAACATTATTCAACATTTACACCTCTGACATTCCACTCCCCCCAAAAGACGTACAAATTACAACATATGTTGATGACATAACATTCACAGTATTTCACACCAAACACTCATAAGGCCCAACAATTTATTCAACCTTATCTCCACAAAATCCATGAATAGGCCCTCACTAATAATCTCCATATAAACACAGACCAACTACCACCACACTTTTTATACCAAACCCAGTTGAATATGGCACAACTCTATCACTTAAATTAAACAATCAAACATTACCAACAACAAAACACCTGAAAATTCTTGGCATCACTCTTGACCCAAAACTGACATTTTCACAATATATAAACTTCACCATCACTAAAGCAAAACAAACGCTTATCATTACGAAAGCATTCACTTCTACTAAATGAGGTAAACAAAAGAAATTAATCATATCTACATTCAAGGCTATCACTTGCTCCATTTTTAAATATGCAAACACCATATGGAGTCAAAGCAAGACAATTTGGTGGGAGACAATTTGACAGAACAATGCAATATAGTCAAAATGACAACTGCTGTTTTCAACTAAGGTAAAAAGTTTGTTTTGAACATGAATAATTATGACATCACCACACTTTCTGCAATTTACGAGGTGCATTCAATAAGTTTCCAGACTTTTTTTGTACAGGCATTTATAATTGCCGTAAACTCGAGGTATTTCAGTATGTTGTTACTATACTCCTTATGAGATGATTGACCAATTTTTTCTTGTTTAGGTGCAAATTTATAGCTACAGTAGGAATTAGAGTACACCTTACTAAATCCTGATTGTCACAGCTGGTGAATTTCAAAAATGCAATCTGGACGTGAGGACACATTAGAAGAACGATATGCGATCAAGTTCTGTTTTAAACTTGGAAAAACTGCCACGGAAACGTATGGTATGCTTCAGACTGCTTATGGACCATCTTGCATGAATCGATCATCAGTTTTTCAGTGGCACAAGAGATTCAAGGAAGGCAGGGAGTCCTTGAGGGATGATGAGAGATGTGGGAGGAGTAGGGAAGTCAAAGCATCAGAGATGATTGGCCAAATAAACGATTTCATGAATAGGGACCGTCATGTTTCTATAGAGACACTAAGCGCACAGTTTAATGTCAGTGTGGGAGCTGTACACAAAATCATTCGTGAGGAACTGAAGATGCAGAAGATTTGCGCGAAGTTCGTCCCAAGAGTGCTCCGGGAAGATCAGAGAGAAAGACATTGCAATGACAGCAAGGAGATGGTTGAGCTCATTAATTCAGATCCCCAAGTTCTTGATGCCCTGGTAACCTGCGATGAAAGCTGGATCTATTGTTATGACCCAGAGACCAAGAGACAAAGTTCCCAGTGGAAGCATGCTGGATCTCCCAGACCCAAGAAGGCCAGACAGAGCAAGTCCACCCAGAAACTCATGATGATCCCTTTTTTTGACAGCATGGGCATAATCTACATTCACTGGGTTCCCACTGGAATCACAGTCAACAAGGAGTACTATATTGAAGTTTTAAGGGAGTTCAGGAAGAGATTCCGTCAGAAGAGGCCAGAACTCTTCAAATCAGGTCAGTGGCATTTCCATCAGGACAATGCCCCAGTCCACAAATCCATCCTCGTCACAGACTATTTGACCCAGATGGGCATCAAGACGATTCCCCATCCTCCCTACAGCCCGGACCTTGCTCCCTGCGACTTTTGGCTATTCCCAAAGCTCAAGGAAAACCTCAGAGGCAATCATTATTCCACAATTGAGGACATGAAAGAGGCTGTGACGAGGGTCCTAAACACACTCACACAAGAAGACTTCCAGGGGGCTTTCCAGAAGTTGTTGGAACGGTACAACAAGTGCATTGATGTCGGAGGAGAATACCTTGAAGGGGACTAGAGTTTTTTGTGTGTACGGTTAATAAAAGTGTCCATACCAAAAAAGTCTGGAAACTTATTGAATGCACCTCGTATGTAGTCATTATAACATAATGTCTTTATGCCTGCAAAAACTTCAAACACAGTAATTATGAATAAAATGCTTGGCACAATTTTGCTTTAACATAAGTCAACAAGAAGAATGCTGAATATAATAACATTGCTTCAAATCATTGCATCATAAGATTAATGGCAACTGTTTCACTGAGCTGAAAATGGAAATTGGAAAGTTACAAAAGTGTTTTAAAAAACGTTGTTGCTGCATTTAAACAGTATGCATCAAAAAAACCTGTTTCAAAAAGTAATTTTCAAACTTTATTTTAACCCAGTATTTCCCAACCTAATGGCCAAAATGGCCCATAGCAAATATCAAATGGGCCACAGAAATTTTCTTATTTTTACTGGGGAAAAGCCTTACCAACAACTCAGCTTTTTTTTGTCTTCACTAGTTTTCTAGAAGGAAAACTAATAGTTTCTGTTTCTATTCAACCATGGAACCTGGTGAAAACGAAAAATGTGTGAGACATTTCAGCATCTCTTTGAAATGTTATAAGATTGAAATCAAGATTTGACCTTGATGATAGGTAGATTTTATGCACCACAGAAAATTAGTGACCCATGAGCTGAAAAAAGGGTGAAAACCACTGCTACAATATAACTAGATGTTTTTTTACAGCATATAATTTGAAAATTCATACTAAAAATATTTTTTTCAAAGTATGAGGTTTAAAATAATGCTTGGTTACAATACAAAATCATTATCAAAAAAATAATAGAGATTTTACCAGAGAAGTTGAACTGTTAAGAGTACTAAAAGTCAGAGTCAAAATATTGTATCTGACTTCTGATGTCCAATTTCTTTACATAATAGTGATGTTAACCCTGCAGCTTATGCTGCCGTGCACAGCAGTGGAGTGCACTGCAATAATTGTTTTAAGAGAACCTTGCCGCATATCATGCAACACAGCATGCTACTCATAAAAAATTTACATGTAAATTTTAAGCAAATAATATTTTGCATAATGCTATGTTTGGGCAGCTGACTTAGTTGTTTCCCTTTCTTCAATACAATGACAGGAAGCAAATGCCAGGTGCATAATCCACTACTACCCTAAGCAGCCTCTTTCTATAGTACAGTGGTACCTTGGCATACGAGTTTAATTCATTTCATGACTGAGCTCATACCTCAATTTGCTTGTATGACAAAGTGAATTTTTCTCATTAAAATTAATGTAAATGCCATTAATCTGTTTCAACCCCGAAATGCTGCCATTTTTTATTTTTGACATGTCTTTAAATAAGTACTTCCTCCAACACAAGCAAATGTTAAATGTCTGTTTATCACTAAGGCTCATCAGAACAGACCAAAGGGCTGCAATGAAGGAGGAACTCACAGAAGCAATTTTGTTTTTACAAGCAAATTATTAAAATAAAATTTTTGAAAATTAAAACTTACTTTTCTTGCTCTATTCATTCAAAAAAATATCAACCATAAGTTTAGAACCAAGGTGAATTTTTTAATAATCTCCTAATATAAATGTCTATAAATGACAAGAAGCCTGCATGTCAAATCTTGTAAAAAATTACAATAACTGAAAATTATTCATCAGATATAAACTACAGACTTCCTTTTATTTTGTTTACAAGATTTAACAAAATTCACATATATATATCCTTATTATCAATATATAACCATGAATTACTGTGAAGAAGATGGACTCCCATGCCATCAAAGTAATGGTTGAAGTTTATTTGAGAGAAATGAGGGTGAGCTTATTATTGGTATAGAAATGGAAACTTTTTTTCTGGACTTCCTTTATATGCAGTGGATAATTCAGGAAAATTCTGAAATTAGTTGCATTTTATTGTTTTTCTTGTGTATAATCGTAGGTTTTAAATTCTTTTGCATATGATTTTTTGTTTCTTTTGTTTTTACAAACTTTTGTTTTGAAATTTTCATTGTCAATAAATTCTATAGTTATTACTTACATTTGTAAAAATTTTTACAATTATAAAATTTTCAGATTTATGTTTTAACCTCATTACCTACTAATACAAACAAAACTAAGCCACCTAAAACAAAAAGCACCAGACTCGATTTTTGCTCTTGTTAGAGCTCATCAGTGATGCATACCACACTGAGTTTTGAACCAACTAGATGTAGTCTTACATGCAGGAGACAACACTCAGAATTTAGTCCTACACCAAGAGCCTACACAAGTCATTAATTCTATTAACATCAAGGTTTATCATGGGTTTGATTTACCATTGGAAAAACAATAACTGTAAAATAGACTAGAGATAACATTATGATTATCCTTTCCTATAAACTACTACCATCCTGTGGTAGAAAAGTTTGCATATCTCAGTGACCTGTAAAGCTGTATTGCCTGGAGATTTTATCTTTCCTGTCAGGAATATCCATGCCAAAGAGGTTTGTAGATAGGGACCAGACAAAATGTAATTCATAAAATGGCAACTTTAAACCTGGGCAGACTTTGCTCAAAAGCTATGGCAAACAAGCAGTCTAGAAGGAAATCATATAAAACCCCTCGCAGTAGAGTTGCACTGCAAATTTATAATATGTCACCAAGAATATATTTTCATGCTGCCTTGGGTGTCGCACAGATTAAAAAGTCTGTGTTCAAATACTTGGCAGAGGTATCTATTTGAAAAATACATTCCTAAATGAGTCAGCCTCATTGAGGTTAGGACACTGGTGGTTGATTTTCAACCACTACAAATTGGTTCATTTCTGCTTCCTGTCTGATCTCTATCAGGTAAAGCTCTTGCTTTATCCAGTGAGAAAAGACTTATCTCTGGCTCTTCAGGACAGTCAATTTTTCAGTTTACTCACAAACTGGAAGATCAGATTGCTGCTTCTTGTGGGTGACATACACCCAAACCTTGGACCACAAACACACAAATGGGTTTGTGACGTTTATCTCAAACCTATCACTAAACATCAAACAACTATTTTATGTAACTATACAAAGCACTGGACGCATTTAAAATGCTCCCAAATCACAGCAAAGGACTACAACAACTCATGGTACTGCACAGCACTTTCAAGCACAATACACTAACAAAAACATAACATGACCAAAAAACTTTTTCAAAGTCCTGCAACTTAATGCAAATGGAATTCACAACAACACAGATGAAATACAACTACTCATGAAAAATACACAAGCAGATGTAATAACAATACAAGAGACAAAACTCAATTAATCCCACAAAACACCAAACATTCCTCAGTTCACACCTATTAGAACAGACACATTCACAAACAAGGAGGAGGCCTCCTAACTTACATTAAGAACAACATTAGTTTCTCTCAACTCAATACATCAAATACTTTTCCAATTGAACTACAAATTGTCAAAATCCACCTTTCAACATCACAGCAATTACAAATGGCAAACATGTACATTCCACATAGCTATCACAAACAGAATACTCAATTATATCCAGCACATTTACAACATTAACCAATCTTTCAAATGCAATCATCATAGCAGATGTCAACGCTCACTCACCATTATGGTATTTGCCAACCGAAGACCATAGAGGAGAATTGATAGAAAATATTCTGCTAAACTCTCATCACATCACACTAAACACAAACACTCCAACACGTCTACCACCCAATCAAACAAAACAACCTACTTCACAAAACTCGTATGACTGCACTAGCTGGCAGACCATCCACTCCCTCCAATCAGATCCTTTACCTTTACTTACCATCAGGGTTGCAAAGTCAGAGTCGGTCGAAGTTGGAGATTTTAGAAAGGAGTCAGAGTGAGAATATTTTATCTGACTCCAATTCCTGATGTCCAATTTCTTTACTATATTAGTGATGCTAACCACACAACTTATGCGGCTGCATGCACCAGTGGAGTGCAGTGCAGTAATCTTTTTAAGAGAACCTTGCCGCGTATCGCACGACACAGTGTGCGACTCATAAAAAGTTTACATTTTAATTTGTATGCAAAAAGTATTTTGCGTAATGCTATGCTCAGGCAGCCAATTTAGTTGTTTCCCTTTCTTCAATCCAATGACAGGAAGCAAATGCCAAATGCATAATCCACTTCTACCCTAAGCAGCCTCTTTTTATAGTACAGTGGTACCTTGAGATATGCATTTAATTTGTTCTGTGACTGAGCTCATACCTCAATTTGCTCATATGACAAAGCGAATTTTCCCATTGAAATTAATGTAAACACCATTAATCTGTTTCAGCTTCCAAAATGCCCCCCCATTTTTTATTTTTGACATGTCTTTAAATAAGTACTTCCTCCAATACAAGCAAATGTTGAACATCTGTTTTCATCATTTAAGGCTCATCAGAACAGACCAAAGGGCTGCAATGAAGGAGAAACTCACAGAAGCAATTTAATTTTTACAAGCAAATTATTAAATTAAAATTTTTGAAAATTAAATCTTACTCTTCTTGGTCTATTCTTTCAAAAAAATATCAACCATAAGTTTAGAACCAAGGTGAATTTTTTAATAATCTCCTAATATGAATGTCGATAAATGGCAGGGAACCTGCATGTTCAGTCTCGTACAAAATTACAATAATTGAAATATTCATGAGATAGAAACTACAGACCCCCTTTTATTTTGTTTACAAAATCCAACAAAATTCACATTTATATTTTTACTATTAATATACAGTATATACGTATTGATCAAAACATAAATATAACGAAAAAACATGTTGCATTAAAATAGTCCCAACAGACTGTTTTGCCAGTAATGGAAGAGGAACACAACAATTAAAAAAAGTAATATTATTTACGTTGAAAGAAATAAAATAAGCAAAAATTAAAAGTTAAAATAAATTTTTATGCTTCAGATGAAAATTCTCATCTTAGAAAAATAGCACTAGCAAAAGTTTGGGTTTAAACAATTATTTTACTGAAGTTAGTGATTGATTATTAAATAATTACTTTTTTCACAAGATATTAAATAAAAACATTCAATATCCACATTCAAAGTTATCGTTTTGTAATATGCAAACATCATATGGAGCCCTATAATATCAAATACCAACATCAAGAAACAGCAAACCATTCAAAACACAGCTTTGTAAATCATTACTGGCTGCACATGAGATACAAACACTCAACACCTACATGATGAAACCAAAGTCTTTCAAATGGACAACCATCTCAAACCTCATGCTACTCAACTTAAATACTGACTCAAACACAAATACACCCTTTATATGATCTTAATGCATCCATAATTCTGCCCAGAAATATGAAAGCCACAATCTTTTGTAAAAACGAGCACACTAACATCATCATCTCAGGAACAGACATAACACCTGAGGAATGTTGGGAAAACCTCAAGCACATTTACACTACCATCACCTTGCAATACCTAAGTTCTAGAAAAAACAACAAAGTTACTAACACCACACCCTATGACATTCATTCATCAGAACAAACATAACTATGTCACATGCATACAAAATTGGCACAATTAAGAGCCAACAAATCATTACTCTTGAAAAGTTACTTACATACAGTGAACCCTGAAACTTACATGCCACTATGCTTGTCTCACACACATGAGACTAATTACCTCTTTAACTGCAGTCAAGTACCAACACAACACCACTAGTCTGTGAAAAAAACCTTTAGAAGCAGCAGAGGTAATCCAAAAGTGGGGATCTAGATTGGCTTCTTTGAGTGACTAAGGGATGGCTACTGCAAGATATCGTTGGAGAAGAGGCAGCAACAACAACAACAAAAACATCATGATTACCATAAAATACTTTGATGTTCAGAAAATGTAATAAGCATTCAGAAAATGTAATAAGCATTAAGTATATAATACATATATTGTTTCAAGTTATGATGTATGCCATATCAAGTTAGTTTTCTAAATGTCAATTGGAGTCGAGTCAAAATCAAAGTCAAAGTCAGCATTTCAGAAATTCTAGGAGTCGAAGTCAGATCTTAACCTACAGACTCTGCAACCCTGGATTTTATGATATGCATAACAATTAGATTTTTGGCTATACATTTTAAGTCAGTTCTTACTTACAAAGCAAGTCTAATTGCTGAATGTCATCTATTTGTACACCATGAATCTGTAAAATAATTAAAATTATTTATTTTATTATTCTATTAAGCAAATCTTAATTGCAATAAAGATTAAAATTACATATATTTTGTAAGTTGTAAAAATGATGATTATCATTATCATCTTTGTTCATTTTTTTTTAATCACAGGACAAGGTCATCCATGGCAAATTCAGAACAATCATCAAATGATTACTCATGCCTAATTTTTTGAGATGCTAAATAGGGATGGGCAATTCAGAATACCGAATCCGAAGGATTCGAATTTTAAACTATCCGAATCCAAAATGTCACTTCAAACCGAATAATAGGATTTGGTTTATATTGTGCTTACAAACTTTTTCAGGTCGAGTCCAATTCAAAGAAAAACCGATTGAAGGAAGAGTTAATTTTATGGAGAAACAGAGTTAGTTTTAGAGAGAAAGTAATTGGTTAAAAAAAACTAAGTTGTTCTTGAGCATCTTAACAAATTTTTAAAAATTCAAAAAATATTCGACACGCTTTGGGCCCATGAGAGCAATTTGCATGGCGTTTTGTCTCTTTTTATCTCTTAGAGCAACTAATTTTGTTTTTTATTCTCACTCTAATCGGTCTTTCTTCGAATTAGACTGGAATGCTGTATCACGTTGCTTGGTCACTGTTCCTAACATATGTAGAGTCTGCGACAGCCACAGAAACAAAATTGTTGGAAAATAGCTGTACTGAACAAAAGAAACAGCCAATTAGTCTAGTCTAACTACTTGAATTAATTTCTAACATAACCAGTCCAATTTCTTCAATTATTTCTATTAATTTTTACATTTCAACTCCAAATACAACAACCAACTGTTAAATTGTTTTTTTTTAGTTAAAACTGAACCAATAAATTTCTAAGGTTGCTTATTCAAAAAGAACGCATTGAAAAAGATTGTTACAATGAAAAATGCTATGAACTTAGAATTAAACGTGGCCAGCTTGTGACATCTATTATGTCACAAGTGCCAAATGAATCAGTGTTTTACAAGCTATTAAGTATTGGAAAATGAAGTTTACTAAGTTAATCATTTGAACCAGTCACTTATTTTCTTTTGTAAACGTACCAATTGCAAGCAACGATAAAAAAATTAGCTCTCACACACACAATCGCACTTATTGGTCGAATGCAGGCATTTTCTCGTAATGCACATGCAAGCAAGTCTTTTTTCTTGGTCGACCAAGTGCTTTTCTTTAGCTGCGTTCATTCTGAAAACCTGTTCCACGATTCATTACATTTACGTATTAAATAAGAATTTGGTTAATATCACTGTATACCTGCTACATCTGCATCCTCCGAATGATCTTTTTCAAGTACAGGTTTAACTGCCACTATATTACAATCATGTTTGACAAGCAAACACATAGAAAGCTTAAATATATTGAACTGCAATAAACTTGTGCTCTGATTGTGTTTTTGTTGTTGTAAACTTGTAGTAAATAAATGCTTCCATGATGATTGTGCTAACTGCAGAAAAAAGGATTCGGTATTCTGGATCTGGCTTAACTATTGTAGAATATTTTAGAATAGTATATTATTCTGAATTGCCCATCCCTAATGCCAAAACATTGTTGTCCAATTAATAGCATTTTAATTAATATGATTGCAATTAAAGCCTACTTGCTAAGACAGCCAAACATCTCTTCAAGAAAATAACAGAATGATAGTAAGAGGACTTGAACTTAGAACACGTGAATCAAATTTGTTATCAATACAATGTGCTTACATACATTAATACACTGCTAAATTTAAAATAAAGTATCATCTAAAAAGTTTTTGAGCAAACTGCTGTGTGAGTCAACTTCAGGTTATGACTTTTTATTTATAATATGCTGGTTTAAAGCTAGTTTTCACTATGAATGTTAACAGGAGATTTCTTGGTTGTAAGGATGTCACAAGCCAGAATTATGCCGAACCCAAAGCTTTGGCACATCCCTACTTGGTTGGTTTTATTGATTTTTTTCTTTGCTTAGCATTCAAGCATAAAAGTAAAAAAAATCAATCAAACAAAGAATACTCCTGCCAATGCTCTTAGTGTAAACAAACCCTTACAATAATAAAATCTTTAAAAGGCTGTAACAAATTATCAGCTGTCTATTATGTGAGTAGAGAATGTCTATGAGAATTTTCTGTTAGATAATTTTACTGTTAAAAGAATGTAACAAATCATTAGCTGTCTATTATGTAGTAGAGAATGTCTATTATGAGATCAAATTTTTCCATTAACCCTTTAATGCATATAGAACATGTTTGTCCCATTTAAAACAAACCAATCTAATAGGTAACTCAGAATAATATTAGAAAATTTAATGTGGTTAGCACATTGACAGCCATGTGCACTGCTGACAGTATACACTTTGCTTTTAATATGGTACTGCATGTACCCCCAGCAGTTCACACTAACCATCATAAAAAAAACAAATTATTTTTTTGGAAACTTCAATAAAGCAATAAAAAATTTATCTAAAGCATCTACAGGGTGATTCACCGAAGTGTTGACAAATACTTTATGTGATTCACCGAAGTGTTGACAAATACTTTATTCCATTATTAACTTCGCATTACCTCTTCAGATTGTTATTATATATTCTAGAGTAAGTTTTCAATATCAATAAGAATATTTAATCTAGAAAAGTAAGATGGCAAAGACAGTAAATGACATCGTTGAAGGGTATTGCAAGAAAGGACTTCCACCTGCGAAAATTTTCTGGTTGATGAAGCGATTTGTGAGTCGTGGAGGTGTTTACAAGGCTGTGAAGAGGTTCAGGGAGACTGGAAGTTGTGCTCCAAGAATCAGAAGTACTCTTGAAAAACCCATCAGGACAAAGGAACTGATTAAGAAGGTCAGGGAGAGGTTGAGGCGGAACCCTTCAAGGAGCGCAAGAAAACTGGCTAAGGACACCTCTGTAAGCATGAGCACCATGCAAAGGCTTCTCAAGGATGATCTCCACGTCTACCCATACAAATTTACCAAGAGGCAGCTCCTGTCAAACACCACTAAGAAGAAAAGGCTTGATAGAGCTAAGGTTTTGATCAAGAGACTTGTTGTTGGCACGCGGCCTCAAGTGTTTTGGACAGATGAGAAGCTTTTCACTGTCCAAGCTATCCACAACCACCAAAATGACAGGATTTGGATTCCAAACAAGGACATGGTGCCAGTTGAACGTTGCAGTTCATTTAGGAGGCAGAAACCTTCTTCCGTGATGGTTTGGGCAGGAGTCACTTCAACAGGCCTGAAAACACCTCTAATCTTTATCGACAAAGGCGTGAAAATTAACCAAACTATCTATCGTCGGATGTTGGAAGAAAAAGTCATTCCCTGGGTTCAAGAAACAGTGGGAGAGGAAGGAATTACGCTTCAACAAGATGGGGCAACCTCCCACACAGCCAAAGCAGTCCAGCATTGGTGCAAGACCAATTTTAAAGGGTTTTGGGAGAAGGAAGTATGGCCCCCTTCTTCACCCGATTTGAACCCAATGGACTTTGGGATTTGGTCCATTCTGGAGCAAAAAGCCTGCTCAACATCCCATCCAAATATCGAAACCCTTAAACGAAAACTGAAGGCGTCATGGGAAGAAATTGACCCAGAAGTGGTGCATGCCACGTGTGCCCAAGTACTTCCACGTCTTAGGCGCCTTGTGAAAAACAAAGGGGGCTACATTGAATAATTTGAATTTTATGTGAAAGCCCATTAAATTTCCATTCTATCTATTAAAAACTTGTTTCTTTTGCCCTTATAGTAAGTTGGATAATTCAGTTTTAATTTGTCAACACTTCGGTGAATCACCCTGTAGAAGCAGTTTTTTTAGTAAAAGCAAGTTTTACAAGAGTTGATCAAGTTAGAAACTGCAATTTTTTTTTATTTGCAGATAAGTTTTTTTAGAGAATTTGGTGCTTTTCCATTATTATCTTATGTTTCTATTTCTCTCATTTTCACTTCCCTTTGTTTCCAATTTTTTCTTGTATTTAATCACAACAGGATATTTCTCCTTCTGATCAAGCCTCACATATCATTTTCTTTCTCATGTCTATTGTATTGTACTTGACAGCTAGTTTGGTTCTGATTAGTGATGGGTCAATTCCATTTTTTTCGTTTCCAATGCTGATTTCAAACAAAAATTTTTAATTCCAATGCCAATTTTAATTTCTATTTTGATTCTTGTTAGTTAAAACTCACTTTGCTTTTTATAAGAGACTAATAAAAAAATTTTTTTAAAGACATTTTGTTCACTCAGTTAGATAATTGATATACAGTGCCTCTCCCTTAATTGTTTTAAGTTGTTCACCATTAGCCATGGTAAATTGAGGATTATATACAGGGTGCAGATTATGTATGGGAACATAATTTAAATGACTATTATTTCATGAGTATTTTAATTTATGTCATGCAATTTACTGATAATAATTTAGAGTTAATGCACTATTATTATACATTATTGATTTAATTAATATTGATGGATACTCCTCGAATTGCATGTCACGAAATAATAGTGGTGCTTCACTTAGCAGGAAGATCATTTAGCAAAAAGTGGACGTCCCCGAAATGCCCACACACCGGAACTGATAAAGCAAGTGAAACGCAAGATCAAACACAATCTTTGACAAAGCATGAGAAAGATGGCTTGAGAAGCCAAAGTAAGCAAAAACACTATTCAAAACCTGGTTCACAAGGACCCTAACTTCCACAGTTATAAGCTCCAAAAATACCATTTCCTATCTATTACAGCTAAGGAGAATAGATGCAAAAAGGCAAAAGCAATTCTCAATCGGGTCAAGTTCCATGACTATCCACCTATCATCTTTTCCGATGAAAAATTTTTACAGTGAAGGCAGCTGTAAATAGGCAGAATGATCGCATCCTCTCCGGTGATCTCTCCGCTGTTCCTATAGACCATAAAATGATCTTCAAAAGTCAAAAGCTGCAGTCGGTCATGGTTTTTGCAGCCATCACCACAGATGGACACAAAAGCCCAATACAAAAATAAATTCAGAAATTTACATTGAAATTTTAAATAAAATTTTTCCCTGGGTCCCTTCCATCTATGGAAAAGAGCTATTTGTGTTCCAGCAAGACAGGGCACCAGCCACACAGCTTGAAAGACACAGGAGTGGCTCATGGTCAATTTTCCTGGATTCTGGGACAAGTCGATTTGGCACCCATACAGTCCAGACTTAAACGTAATGGACTACTCCATAAGGTCCATTTTAGAGAGCAAGGCCTGTGCTAAGCCCCATCGAAATGTTATCCAGCTGAAGCAGTCCCTGAAGAAAGCTTGGGCTTCAATACCCCCCGAGACTATAGTGTCAGCATGCTCCAACTTCCAACACCGTCTACGTGAAGTTGTGAAAAATAAAGGATCTCACATTGAATGATTCTATGTTTTTTATTATATCTAAATATATGTCTATAAAATTTGAAAACATCAAATCAATTGGTCCTTTGACTGAAAAATAATTTTAATTTTTCTATGTTCCCATACATAATCTGCACCCTGTACGAGGGCTGTTTGAAAAGTAACGGGACTGTGTAAATAATTATTTTATTTGAAATGCCACGTAAAAATTACAACTTGTCCCCTTCAAAGTAATCTCCTTGAGCTCGAATGCACTTTTCTAATCTCTGCTGCCATGCTTCTATGCACTTCTGGAAAGATTCCATTGGGATTGCTCGTAGTTCCTTCATTACGGCTGTTGTTATGGCTTTTGAGTCTTGAAAACGGGTTCCTTTAATGACTCCCTTGAGCTTAGGAAACAAGAAAAAATCACAGGGAGCCAGATCTGGCGAGTAGGGTGGTTGCTCCAGCACGGCAATGTTATTTTCTGCAAGAAATTGTCTTATGCTTAAGGCATTGTGAGCAGGAGCATTGTCATGATGAAGCAGCCATGACTTTGTCTCCCACAATTCTCTTCTTTTCTCCCTTACCGAATGCATCAAACGTGCAAGATGTCTTTGTAAACATTCTGGTTAATGGTTTGGCCCTGTGGCAAGAATTCTAGATGAACAATTCCATGAACATCAAAGAAAACAATCAGCATTACCTTAATTTTGGACTTGAACAGCCTTGCTTTCTTGGGTCTTGGTGAGGATGCACTCTTCCATTCAAGGCTCTGCCGTTTGGTGAGTGGATCGTACTCGAAGATCCACGACTCATCACCGGTAACAACTCTACTCAGCAGATCTGGTGTAATTTCAAGTTGTTTCAGGATGTCTTGACACACTTGCACACGATTTTCCTTTTGCCCATCATTCAGCAACCTTGGTACCATTTTCTCACAAACCTTCCTCATCCCCAGATCTTCTGTAATGATCCTCCACACCCTCTCACTATTCATGCTCAACTCATCTGCTATCATTCTAACAGTAAGGTGGCGGTCACTGTGCACTTTTTCTCTCACACGCTCAACATTTTCGTTTGTTCTGCTTGTTGTTGGCCTTCCACTCTTAGGATCATCTACCACATCCTCTCTTCCCTCTCTGAACCTCTTGTGCCACTCAAAAATCCGAGTTGTTGACATCGTAGCATCTCCGTGAACTTCTTAAAGCAAATTGAATGTTTCAGTTGGAGTTTTTCCAAGTCGAACGAGAAACTTCAAGTTGATTCTTTGTTCAATGCTCATTATTTGTTAACAAAAGAAAAAAGAAAAAAATATTTACTAAATAAATTATCCCAAAACGAACTACAGTAAAGCGCCTTTCAAGAAAAGCCTGTAAAAAAGCATATGGTTGTCACATAATGCTGAAACTACATTTTACAACCACAAAACATTGTGCCATCTTAAAAAACAAAGCTTTTATCACTGTTGCAAGTGTTGTTTGTGCAAAGCATACAGTCCCGATACTTTTCAAACGCACCTCGTATATTGATAAAGTGAATCAATTTTCCTTACATAGTGCTCAATTACAAAATAAGTGTAATATTTTAATATAAAAATTTGTTTAATCACTGTTTTAAAAAACCAAAATCATCTGTTGCATCTTTATTTAAACAGAATCTTGATCCTTATTCAATTAGTAAGGTTTAATTTGAAAAAGGAAATTGGTTGAATATATCATACAAAATTTACTTAAGTGTATAATATATCATACAAAATTTACTTAAGAGTGCTTAATGAAAGTCAGAACAAATACATAAATTTTTCATTTATTAAAAAACAATCCTACAGCCTGTTTCATCCATTTCTTAATTTTTTAATCAGATGAACAGGCTGTAGAGATGCTTTTGTTAAATAAATAAAAAGATATTTATATAACAAAATTTATTTTATTATTGTTTAAAAATTCACAACAGCCAATTTTACCCTATGGAATTGTCAGGCAGTTACTTATTCAAATTAAGCAAACAACTGACAATTTGATTTGAATAAGTAACCACCAGACAATTCCATAGAATGAAATAGACTGTGGTGGTTTTTTAAACATTGTTAAATCGTTCTGATCTTTTTATTGACTATTCTGCGAGAAAGATCAATTCTTGCAATATAAATACATATAGAAAAATATATATAGGATGGAAACATTTGCTGCTACCAATTTGCCGCTAACAGTTAGCCACTGCCAATTTGGATTAGGGTTAGTAATGATATTGTTGTTAGGGCTTGTTTCCACTACAAGCATGAAATAAAGTATTTTTTGTTTCAAGAATTCTTTTTTGGCTTGCCTCATGCATAAGCAAGGAAAGAATAAATCAAAGAAAGCAAATAAATCAATAAAACAAAGAATGCTCTATTCTACATTTGTAGTAGAAATAAGCCTTTCTAGTTAATGATGGTTAGTGACGATTTGCCACAGAAAATTTGCCACTAACCTATGATTATAACTATTATAAATACAGTAGAACACAAATTATTCAAACTAATTGGGACAAGGGGTGGTTCAGATAACTAAATTTTTTGAATAATCAAACAAAATACAATTTTGCAATAAAAAGCATTGCTTCCACATATGGTCAATTATTGTCATTCCAGTTGATTTATAATTTCAATTTTGACTCAATAGCAAGCACATTTCTTTTTCTTTTGGTTGCAGACATACTGTAATGACTAGATTAGTTTGAAACTTCAAGAAAATACAACACGATGTCAAGTGCTTTTTGCTTTCAAACGTCGCGCTTTTCTTAAAACACAATTTGCTATCAAATGTTTCTCACTTACAGGCATATCACTTTAATAACTTTTGTTAAAGCAGTGTTCCAATAATTGGTATTCTACTGTATATAAAAATATACTCATATGTTATTCTAAAAAAAAGTCTTTTTTCATATATCTGCATGCTCAATGATAGTGAGGTATATAAAAAAAGGGAAATACATAAATTAGGAATCATTTTCAAGAATCAAAATTTTCATAAAAAATCTTTCAATTCTGATGCCAATTCCGATTCTTAAAAATTTTTTGATTCTTTCAACTCTTGATTCTGATTAATTGTCCAATCACTAGTTCTGATACAGTAGTTTTAATGATCCAAAACAACCTTTGCTATTATTTGTTTATTATGTTTGTTATTATTAATCGGTTGATTTTTATTTGTTATAAGATTTAGAATAGATCTGTATTATTATATTCTTTTAAACTAAAGCAAAGCTAATGACTGTATTCTGATCAATTTCAGTAATTTTATTTTTCTGAAGCAAATGAAAACAAATTTATGGCAAATAGACTTAAGAATCAAAAACAATTTTATTGCAAAGGATAAACTTTGTATATATGCTTTAAAAGATTTTCAAATGGGTCATTTCCAAACTTTTGCCTCCACATAAATTCAATTAAATAGGCTACATAAGCATGCAATAAGTTCCACATTCACATTCATTTCTTTGTTTAGCTCTGCTGGACTAGAGATGTATTAGAATTCCGTTCTGGCCAGAATTAAAAATTCAGTTCCAGTTACAGCCAGAATTGATTTATCTAGAAACATATCCACACTTAGTTTACATGGTAAGATTGATGTAGGCTGTCATTTACTCAGAGAAAGAAACTGCTAAATTTCACTTATGCACCTCTCATTCTATTACATAATAGAGATAGAAAATCAGTCATTTTGCTGCTTCAATTTGAAAAGTTAATAAGAAAAAAATTGTCCCACAAATTATGACATTGACATATCAATATATATAAAATATATCAGGTAAATCTTAAATTAGCTTCAAAGCACTATCACTATAAATAAATTTATACACAAGAGTGACAAATGCAGACTCATCTATTTCTATGTGCCTTTTATTGTCATTGAGTGTTTAAAAAATATTCTGCATAAAAGTACAACCATTAAAATACTGTCAAGAATGCAACTTACTGTCAAGTGCAATACAATAGACGTGAGAAAGAAAATAATATGCAAAACACTATCAGAAAGAGAAACATCGTGTCATGATTAAATATAAGAAAAAATAGAAACTTAAAGTAATAAATGTAAAAGCACTGAGAATTCATAATATTTCACCAGAACTGACTATATTATGAACTTCAGTCTCACAGCAAACTATTTCTAAAGCTGGCATAAAACTTAACAGTTTTACTTCAGTGAAAATATTTAGGTAAAGTCTTATTCACCTCTTGACATTACTAACCATGCAGGCTTAAAAGATTCTCAAAAATTTAAAAGTTTATAAAGTAAGCATTGCAAGTAGTAAACAAGATCCTTTGGGTTACGTAGTTTAATTGGTCTTTTTAGATTCCCAAATGAATTTGTGACATATAGCATAAGAGATATCAAGATGACTTTATTGACTAAAAAAACTATAGTTACCTAAAAGTTTATTGTTACCCAAAATCGAAAAGGACAATATAGAAAAACAAAACACACATACAACACTTAAAAAACAAAAAACATTGAAGAAGCATAAAATATATTTTGATATATAACCAATAAATTACTTTAATTGAAATAGTACAAAAATAATTTCTGTTTGTGGTAGTTTTAAAATCTATTTACTTATATTAAAATTAAAAAATAATAGAAAAATTAAAATATAAAAATTTTACAGCATAATATTTGCTGTAGTAGTCTATTAAAAAAAAACAAGGTTTAATTAAATTTGTAATTTTGGCTGTGTCACAAAATAAAGTTTTAAGTTAAAGATTCAAATAAATTTTATTTCTAACACATACCATTGAGAGTTCCATAATTTGTTCAATAACTTCATATTTAGTTTTGTTAAAATTTATTTCATGAATTGGAATTCTTCCCCATTTTGAAAGAATGATCTTTAAATCAAACTTGGCAATTTTCCTTAAAATAATGCGCAAATCTTTGTTCATAATATATATCTAAAGAAGTTAACTAATAATAGCAAAACTTCTAAATAAAATTTATTCCAAACAAACTACTTTTTAAAATTTTGAGCCTGAATTTGTTTTATTGCAATTTGATTTGCAATTGCAATTTTAACGCAATTTGAAATTTAAAACTTATGGCACATGTCAATCTATTTTTACTTACCCAGTAAACTAACTTAATATATATTTTAAAAGAAACATAAAAGACTAAAAAAACTCAAGTTATCTAAAACTGGATTTATATCAAAAACAAGCTTGGTTGAACTATACCGTACAATGTACTTTTATATTTTCTTTTAATTATTCTTTCACCTAAAATTTTTTTCTGGGATCATTTTTTGAAATTCATCACTTGTTTCAAGCGGTTTTTGTACTAATAAAACTCAAAAGATTCCAGTAAAAAGTTTATGGAAACAAAACGGAACAAAGACTACCCTACTTTTTATCATACCGCACCTCAACAACCTCAACGGATTGACAAAGTTGTAGTACCCACACAAGTTGTACTAAAAGTTGTAGTACCTACACTTTAAGCAAAACTACTAGTAAATATTTCTAATAAATGACAAGTCAAGAAATTAATCGAAATCATCATAATGGTTGTGAGTTTACCCAAACCATTCCTAGGGATGGGGGAACGTATCAACTCCGGGAAGTTCTAATAATTGGGCAACTCTCCAGGGACGACACCAGAGGTTTTTGTACTAATAAATTCTATTTTTGTACTAATATATTCTATTTGAATAAGGTACATGGATTAAGTTGAATAAATTTTAAAAGCCTTTTAACATCCTAATTTATTGGGTTAAAATAATTGTAAATTTTTTGTTAAAAAAAAAAAATTGTAATTAAATTTCATTAATATACAAAAGAAGATGGAAGATTTAAAGAAAATACAAGAAGAAATGGAACAAATGAGAAAGAGGTTATCAACTTATGAAACAAATTATGAAAATAAAGTAAAAAATAAGAATTCAGATGCTGCTTCCTCTGCTGTTTCTATTACAGGCAATACAATGGAAAAGCAAGGAGAAGATTTGAAACACATGCAGAACAACTTCAACAAAATTGAGCAAATGGTTGATTCTGCAATAAAGCGAATATCAGCAGTAGAAAAAAGGGTGGATGATCTTGAGCAGTATGGTCGATCCAACTGCTTAATTATTCATGGCTGTGAAAACGTCCCTGACTCAAAACCAGGAAAAACTCCGGAAACAGAGAAGTATGTCTGTAATATCATTAATTCCAATTTAAAACTTGAATCACCTTTACAGGTTCAAGATCTAGACATCGCTCACCCCCTACCCTCCAAAAAAGGAACCCCCATTATCATTAAATTTCTCAGAAAAACTCAACGAAATGAAGTCTACCGCAAAAAACGGCTACTGAAAGGGACAAAGATGATCATCACTGAATCCCTAACAAAACGACGTCTTCAACTATTAGAAAAAGCTCGTACAGCATTCAACAACTGTCCAGTGTGGAGTTGGAAAGGTGAAGTGTATGTGTTCCATAACAATAGAAAAAAATTAATTGATGACTTTTCAGATATACCCTTAATAAAGAGCAATCTAAGTTATGCTCAAAAAGTAAAACAGTGATTACCAACTAAAACTTAGTGTCAAAAGTTAATAATTGCTATTATTATTTAAGCTAATCTTTCCTATTTTTATTTTTGCTTAGTTATCAATTTTTATGGTATTACATTTAATATAGCTATTAATTAACTTTAAAAGTTTTATATTTAATTACCCAATATATAATAATTAAACAATATATTATTAATGGGCTGATCACATGTACCTTTTTATTACTTTTAGTGATACCCTTTGGTATTTTGGCATCTTATTTAATTAGTTGTTAGATTTGTTTTGTTTTGTTTTTTTTTTGTTTTTTTTTTCTTTTTTATTTTATTTTACTTGAGTTTTTTTTATTTTGTTTTATAATAGCAGAATCTTGAATGAATTCAAATAAAAAATTATTTTGTTTTCAATGCAAAAAATGTATAGGAAACCAACAATCTTCACACTGTAATTCTTGTAATCAAAATTATCATTTGCAATGTTTCAATAATAACAGTAATAACAATTCTTTTAAAAAATGGGCATGTTTGAATTGTGCTGAAGCAGAAAATATATTTCCTTTTCAATCTCTGAACAATTCTGATTTTTCAGGTTTATTTGCAACTAATACTAACCACAATAGTAATATACACAACGCAAAAAAACTAAACAAACTTTTCACCAACATGCACTCAAAAGTTTTCAATGCAGTACCCACTTTTATTCTTGATAATGAATCTTACATAAACACAAAAGATGCTGCACTACTTTTTAAAAATCTCAATGAAAATTCTTTCTCAACAATGTGTATTAATATTAGATCCCTTCTAAACCCCAATAATTTTAATAAATTGGAATGCTTATTATCAGTTCTTGAAATTAACCCTCATGTTGTTGCAGTCAATGAAACATGGGAAAAACCTAACACAATAGGACAACATCAAAAACTAAATGATTACATATATTTATCCAACCCCCGTCAACAACATAAAGGAGGTGGTGTAGCCATGTACATAAAAAAAAATCTCATATTTGACACTTGCTCTGATCTCTGTATTATGGATGAAAAAATTTTTGAATCTATTTTCATAGATATTCACTTTGAAAACAAAGTTGTAACCTGTGGTACAATTTACAGATCCCCAAATAAAGATACAAAATCTCTAAACAAATTTTTCCAACATCTCAATCAAGTCTTAAAAAAGTTTAAAAAAAACAAAAATGTGTACATAATGGGTGATTTAAACCTTAATCTTATTGATCAAAAAGATTGCAACACTGAGACTCTAACTGAAACTATGTTCAATCAAAAGTTCTTCCCTCTGATTAATTGTCCCACAAGAATAACTGATACTTGTGCTTCTGCCATTGACCACATCTGGACAAATGTAACATGCACAAACATAAAAAGTAGTATATTGATACATGATATTTCTGATCATCTTCCTGTACTGCAAATATCAGAAATTGGTAAATTACAACAAAATCTACCTGTCAAAAGTTTATCTTTCTCTACTTCTAATCTTATTAACTTTCGAACTACTCTTGAAAACACTAATTTTAATGATGTCATAACTGATTTTGATACAGATTTAGCTTTTAAAAACTTTCAAAGTATTCTAATAAGTAATTTCAACAAGCACTTTTCTAAAAAACAATTAAAAACTAACAAAATAAATAACCCTTGGTTTG
This sequence comes from Diplosoma virens, assembly GCA_963680785.1. Taxonomy (NCBI): domain Eukaryota; kingdom Metazoa; phylum Chordata; class Ascidiacea; order Aplousobranchia; family Didemnidae; genus Diplosoma; species Diplosoma virens. The sequence goes on along the minus strand of OY796884.1, from coordinate 37,642,119 downwards.
ACAAAGAGTTATGGTGCTTACTACACAAAAAAGACAGGCTACACAAAATATTCTTGCAAAAAAATAATACTAAAGCTAAAGAAAAGTATATTAAAGTAAAAAATCAATACTTTCACCTCATCAAAAGAAAGAAAAAAGAATATTATAAAAATAAATTCACAAATTACCAAAATAATATTAAAAAAACTTGGCAAACTATTAATGAAATTCTAGGAAGATCCAAGTATAATACTAATAAAATTAACTGTCTTTCAAAAGCTGGAAAAGATATATATGAACCTACTGAAATTGCAAACACTCTCAATGAGCACTTTTCTACTGTTTCAAGCAAATTGATATCTCAACTCCCACCATCTACAACCAAATATCAAGACTATTTATATACCTCTGATCCATCTTCAATGTTTTTTTACCCAACATGTCCACAAGAAATAAAAAGGATCATCTCTACTTTAGTGCCAAAATTAAGTGCTGGGTGGGATGGAATACCTTCTATTGTGCTAAAATATCTTCCTGATAATGTGATTTCTATTCTTAGTTATATATTTAACCTATCTTTATCACAAGGAAAATTTATCTCCAATTTCAAACATGCAAAAATAATTCCTTTTTTTAAAAAAGGAAGTACCAAAGATGTATCTAATTACAGACCAATCAGCTTGCTCTCTTGTTTCTCTAAAATTCTTGAAAAATTGGTCTATAATCGTCTTTATTCTTTTCTGGAAAAATCTAATGCAATTAATGAACATCAATTTGGTTTTAGAAAAAAACATTCAACAAGTCACCTTACTTCTCTTTTAACTGCTAATATTGCAACATGTTTTGAGAACAAAATGAATACTCTTGGAATTTTTCTTGACCTCTCCAAAGCCTTTGATACTATTAACCACGAAATATTGCTTAATAAACTTCATCATTATGGAATCAGAGGAACGGTATATAATTGGTTCAAAAGCTACTTAATTGGAAGATCTCAACAGGTTGACCATAATTCACATATCTCCAATAAAAGAACTATCTCTTCTTCTGTACCTCAAGGCTCAATTCTTGGTCCTCTACTATTTATCATATATGTTAATGATTTCCCAAATTGCTTAAAATTCAGCAGCAACTTGTCTTTTGCTGATGATACAACCGTAATTCTTTCTGCAAAAAACAGTAATCTCTTAGTACAAAAAGGAAACAAAGAATTGAAAAACATTGACAACTGGTTAATAGCTAACAAACTATCTCTTAATATTAAAAAAACAAAATACATGATATTCAGCACATCTAGCTCAAATAGAACACAAAAAGAAACTCTTTTGACAATTAGAGGAAAACCAATTAATAGAGTTTCATCAATCAAACTTTTAGGAGTAATATTCAATGAACATTTAACATGGAAAGATCACATGGAAATGCTACTTAGCAAACTTAAATCATCCTTATATTGTGTGATGAGAGTAAAACCATATCTAAACAAAGAATCACTATTAACACTTTTTCACTCTTTAATTCTAAGTCATATAAGATACTGTATTACAACTTGGTGTTTTGGTCATAACGTTTTACTAAATAAGCTTCAAAAAATCTGCAATAAGTTTATGAAAATGATATTTATTTCAAAATCTATTAAGAATTCAAAGAAAACAAAAATAACCAACATTATGTACAACATACAACAACTTTATAAGTTAGACATTGCTATTTTCATGTATAAATTTTTTAATAAACAGTTGCCTACAGCGTTTAACAATGTATTTCAAACAAAAACATCCAATGTGATCACAAGGAGCAACTCCCAAATTATATCCATATCATGTAAAAATACGGTCTCCAAACAATCTATTAGATACATTGGACCTAAAATTTGGAACCAATTGCCTGCCAGCATAAAAAAGAGTAATTCATTGAGTGCATTCAATAAAAAAGCAAAAATTTTCTTTCTTGAAGAACTATCTAACACTTAAACTACTTGCTTCCTCATGCAACTTGTTGCTGGTTTTCTTTCTTTTATGTTTCAGGAAATCATCCATTTGTTCGAACAAAACAGTGCTCCGACGATTTAACTGCCTTACCGTCACTGATTGGAATAATTTTGCAAGAAATTTGTCTTGACTTTATATCAACACGTGTACTGTATAATTTCATTAATCTTTCGTTCAGAATGACAATATTATTTAATTCTTTTTTTTTTTTTTTTTTCTGCTTGTGTGTGTTTGTTGTATTGAGGCATTTGTTCTTTGAAATGATCATATGATCCAGAACAGGATTTCTTTCGGTGGGTTTGTTTGCCTGTTCGGCTGGTGGAGTATGTTCAAGCTTTCACTGATTTTGAGGCTTGATCATGTTCTATGAGCCACACTCTGCTATGGTCCCACCAATGCACCGCCCCCACGGCAGAGTTTCGTTTTTATCAAATGACCTCAACGTAACTTAATTTTTAATGTGTTTCTTATTTTTATCTTCCTTTCTTTCTTTTTTTCTATAAATAAATTTATATTGAGGTGAAGCAACCTTGCTTCTTGTAATACAACGTCTATAAAATAATTCATTGCTATCTTAGCAAGCTACAACGTACATTCGTTTTGTTGCTTCTTCCTTTTTCTAATCCGCAGTCTTACGTTTATTTTTAAATTATAGTTGCATTTTTATTATGTGGCGGAGCAGAAATAAAAGAAAACTGAACTGAACTGAACTGAGGTCCAGAATAGAGAGGTAGTGGCCGAAGATTGCCAGATGCGTAGGTTCAATTACAGGACAGCTTAGCAGGAGATGAAAAAGGTCCGGTGGTTTAGAACCACAGTTGCTGCATAAAGGAGTCTCGGCTCAACCAACTCTGTGAAGATACGAGCCAAGAAGAGTGCTGTGCCCGTTGCAGCGCAAACATGAGAGAGAGAGCACAGCGAGCGGAGCGAGGGAGAGTAATTAAGCTTCTCAGAAGACATTGGAGGGATTTGGCCATGGGGACAGAAACTAAAGAGAGATCAGTGGCACGATGTATACTAAGGTGTGATGGTCAAGGTTGTTAAGAGGTAAGAGATGAGAGAAGAAAAGCCAGTCAAACAAATATTTGCCTAATTGGTCCTCTGGGGTGTGAGAGTCCCAGAATAAGTGATGGCAATTAATATCGGCAAAAATGTAAATAGTAGGGGATAATGGTAAAAGAAGGGTGAGAAACATTTAGGGCTGGAGTCACAAGAAGAAGAGCGGATAGAAATTGAAAAGGCCTCTTTTATTTTAACTATGATAGTTTAATATTTGGAGCTGGAATCAAGGGAGAAAAGGTGTTGTGTAGAGATGGGGAGTATACCCAGTAAACATTTATCATCGGGCCAACGTTGGCTTTAGCGCGGCTGGGTTGTGAGAAAGTTGGCAAAATTGCCAACATTTAACCAACAATGCCAACTTTCTGCCGATGATTTATTTTTGAGTTCTGGTTTGTTCTATTTGTTGCGTTAAGTACTAAAGTTGAAAAAAATTAAATTTACGCTCAAAAAAGTTTTTTTGTCACTATCTCTTTGCTTAGTAAAATTCGTGTTCACAGCTGCTGGTAATGTGTTGGGCCAACGTTGAAGGCAGCATTGGCTGTCTGCCCTGTGACTAAGTTGATGATACGCTGGTAAGAAGTTGGATAAAATTTTTTATTCAAAGACATTACCAGTTGTTCGTGTTAAATATTGATGCAAGCTTTTTACAAAACAGCGATAATAAGTAATGTACTTCTGCTACAGTTCTTTGCTGGATAAAATTTCAATTGCTGTGATTGTTAAGTAATAGAACATTTTCTTATGAGGGATAGCCAGTGATGGGATTCAGGGGGTTCGCACGGGTTCGCGCGAACCCGTTCTTGGAATTTCGGCACGTTTAGCGAACCCGTTCTTGGAATTTCAGCACGTTTAGCGAAACCGGTTTTAACTTTACGTAATCTATGTATTTCAATACCTCTGCAGTGGTGGTGGATATTGGATTTGCTCAGTCATGGACTCCTAAATAATAGAACCTGGACTGGAAACGGAATTGAAAATCGCAGAGCGCGTGTACAAAGGTAGGCCAGTTGTAAAAAGCTAAAAAATTAGTTCGATTTTTTAGAAATTATTCACTGTTAAGTTATTAAACTTAGAAGTATGGCTTGCAAAATATAATGAACAATAGATTTATGATAAATGTGAAAAGAATGCTGGAAAAAAATCAGTGTAGGTTTATTAGAAAAAGATTAATGACTAAGGAAAATATGTAAGAATCACAAATATTGCACACATTAATTTACAAATACTAGCAAAATTTATATTCTACTTCTGGTATTCAGGTAAAATTTTTTATCAGTTAATAATGTAGGCAACTTACGAATGAACAGCTATTTTCTATTTGTTGTGTATTTTTTCACAGAATCAAGCTTGATCATTGCATAGTTTAACAATGGCATTATAATTTATTCACTATTATTTTTGTGACATTAGTAAAAACAATAAAAGAAGTAATACATTATTTTATTTTTTAATTTATATGCAACAACATTTATGTCTTATCTATCTGCTACTTCAATTGAATGTTACTACTGAATAAATTATTGAATTTAATACAATTAGTACATTTATTATTGAAGCACATAATTGCATTTTAAAGTTTAGTGTTTTTCTACTTTATTTTTTGATTATCTTATTTTAAAAGTGTATTTAAAGGTTATTATTTTTTGGTTATCTTATTTAAATTTAAGGAAAAGGCATTTTTTTAACCTTTTAATTACCTTTTTTTGCATAGAAAAATATTTATTTAAAAAATGGTTTATAAATGTGCTGCCATTGATTGCAAATCTGGATACTCTTCAGAAGAAAAAAAGTTAAATGTTATATATCATTCATTCCCTTTAAAAAATGAAGAACTTTTATGTAATTGGTTAAAAAACATAGCTAGGAAAAATTTTAAACCCTCAAAATACTCAAAGTTGTGCTCACTCCATTTTAAAGCAGATGATTTTATTAAAGTTTCTCATGATTCAAACCAAAGACGCAAAAGAAAAAGAGATAGTGAGCACTTATGTTATAGAAGACAAAAAACCTGGTGCTGTTCCTTCAATTTTCAAAAATATTCCTTTGTATTATACAAATAAAGATATACCTTTAAGAAGCGGTAATGCTCTTTCAAAAACTAGGCATGATAATGAATCAGCAATACTGCAAAAACAGTGTGAAAATTTTTTGCAGTCTGACAATTTAAAAAATTTTGATGATTTGTTAGAAAAACTTTCATGCACAGTTTTGTCTTCACAGTTTATTTTATATAAATCAGAAGCAGGAATTTCTTTAATATATTTGTCTATTGAACAACCATTCTCAATTTTGTTTTCCATAAACATTGATAAAGATCTGCATGTGCAAATCTATCATGAAAAAAAAATTATTCGTCCTTCTTGTTACCATCAAATTTTGTCTTCTGAGAAAGTAACACTATTTTCTGAAGTAGAAAATTTAATAGCCTTTGCAAAAAATTTAGACCAAAACATCACAACATTAATGGAAACAATTAAAGCAAAATTATTAAATCTAATAGAAAAATACATTGATTTGTGCCAGGATGACTATAAAAAAAAACCATTGAATTTTATATTGGAGCAATTGAAATTACTTTTTATTACTAAAAAACAACGTCGCTATTCAGTAGAAATGTTGGTCATGTCTTACATAATGCATGCAACCAGTTCTAAGGCATATGAAAGGCTATGTCAAGAGCAAATTATTATATTACCTTCAGTGAAAACGTTGAGAAAAATAACAATGAATCTAGACCAAAGAACTGGACTTGATGATTCTGATTATCTTAATATAAGATTTTCAAAGTTAAACTTTTTTGACAGAAATGTTCTCTTGATGATTGATGAAATATATCTTTCAAAACGTGTCGAATCAAGTGGAGGACAGGTTTTTGGCTTGACTGAAAGTTGTGCTGTAGCTGCCACAGCTTTGTGTTTCATGATTAAGTCTTTATCTAGTGGCTATCAAGATATGGTAGGAATTTACCCAATTAAAAATTTAAAAGCTGAAACACAAAAAGCTTGTTTTGATAAAGTTATGCTACTTGTTCATGAAATTGGATTTAATGTTATTGGAATCTGTGTTGACAATGCTTCTGCAAATAGAAAGTTTTTCAAAGATTTTCTTTGTAATGGTTCATGGAAAGCATCCATTCCAAACAAGTATACAGATGGAAAAATCTTTTTAATATTTGACCCTACTCACATAATTAAGAATATATATAATAACTTAGTGAACAGAAGAGTGTTTGAAATGCCTTGTATGACTCCCATACTTGATACTCCACTTACAGCCAGTTTTGCAGATATAGAGAAAGTTTACAATCTTGAATGCCAAAAACCTTTAAGGATTGCCCATCGTCTAACAGAAACAGTTTTAAAACCCAATAGTATAGAAAAAGTTAATGTTAAACTTGCTCTGGCTGTGTTTGTTTCATGAGTCAACTGTGATTGGATTAAAGGAATATGGATTTCATGAAACTGCTTCTGCTATTGATTTGTTTTTGAAGCTGTGGAATATTTTAAATGTTTCAACATCAGAAATTGGAAAGCATAAACGGGATATTTCTCGTGACCCAGTTCGATCCACTGCTGATTGGAAGTTGAAATTTTTGACGGACTTTGGCCATTATGTTAGTTTTTGGAAAAATTCAAATGTAAGTATGTTTTGCAAACTTTTTTTGTTTAAAAATATAAAACAGATTTCATACCTATATCTGATATGTTAATTTTCAAGAGTAGTGTCATAACGTAAGTTTTTAATTGAAACAAAATTATTAGATCAGCTGCTTGCAATTTATTGTATTCACATCCGACTGGCTGTTTGCAAAATCTTTGTATTACTTAATGATCTTTCTGTGATTTTCTTTGTTACAATGTTTTCATTGTTATGTTTATATGGGTATTTTCTTAATATCTTTTTTTTTTCTATTCAGCAACCTGGATTAACTGAACACACTTCCCGTGCTTTGCATCAAACATGTGAAGCAATAACGCAGATGTCAAAATACTTGTTGGAAAACTGTGGCTTCAATTATGTGGTGTTGGGAAAAATTCAATCAGATATGATTGAACGAAGATTCAGCCGAATTCGTCAACTCAGTGGAGCAAATTATTATATTTCTATGAGACAACTTCAAGAAAGTGACAGGAAAATCCGCTCAATCTCGTTGTTGAAATATTCGCAAATATCTATCGCTGAGATTGATATCATAGTCAAAACAAAATGCACTAGTAACAATAAATTAATGGCCACAGCAGAAGCCTTGCAAGCTGAGCTACTATTTAATATATTGCCGACAGAAAATGATGCAGCTGTTATATTTTATGTTACCGGATACTGTTGCAAATCACTGGTTAAATCAACAAGATGCGTTGAATGCAAAACAGCTACTGTTGCAACCATAGTTGAATATGTTCCTCCTTTAACAACAACTATGCATGAGTATGCAAACAAATTTTTTGATGGCATAAATCGTGGAAGTCCTTGGAAACCAACAACCGAGTTATATGAAATTGGTTGTCTTTGTTGGAAGGTTTTTGCTGAACTTTGCAATAGTGACTTGAAAAAGTCATTTTTAAGTGCCGAAAATCAGCAGGAAATTTTTAAAGAAATTGTAAACATATCTTATTTTAATGATGATGTTGCTTTTCGGTCGCTTCCAGTATTGTGTAGCAACGGGCACAATATTGTAGAAGGAGTGTCAATACGTTTCTACAATTGCATGTGCAAAAATTTAATTCGCCAATTAACGGAAAAGGGGCGTAGAGGTACTAGTGCCAAAATTAGAAAACTTAATAGTAATTAAACTGTAAATACTCCCAGTTAAAATTATTGATTTTTGCAAATATTATTACTAGTTTTTTTTAGATAACGTCTAGCTATGCGTAAAAATAATAATTCGTTTGTTGTTGTCCGGATTTAAACATTTAGTAATGTTACTGTTTTTTATAAACCATTTAAACTCGTCAAGCTTCTAAAATTTGCCGAAATTCATTAATGTTTTGCTTTTTTTAAGTTTAGGTTTGTGTTACTTTGTATCACATCCTGAAGTATATTTTTGTTAAAGCTACTGTTACATAAACCACCTTAAAACGTTGCAAATGAACTGTAAATTGCAGTCCAGTTACTTATAAAATATTGTTACGTAGTTTTTTCATTCTTCTGTTTTGGTCTTTCATTTTGTAGTACTTGTGTACATATCAAACGTACTTTATGATTGATCTTAGTTACCTACAAGCTTTCTACAAGCTTCTCCCAAAACCAAGCTTGTCACAACGTTTATGCGTTCGATAATAGTTTTTACTTTACTCATGTATGCATTTTATTTTTTCATATATATTTTTATCTAATTGTTTATTACATATTTTTGTTATTCTATTTTAGAAGTTGATGTTATTCTACTATTTGTTTTTCAATATAGCCTTTTAGTTTGATTGTAGCTTTTTAAATCATGCTTATACCAAATCAGAGAAATAGTCGCTAGACTAAGATGATGTTTATCATAGAATCTCATTCGTACTAAATTCAAGTCGACTAAAAAAGAACATTTTTGGTTCAACTAGGCTGTGGGCCGACCCAAACGTTTCCGCTGCAAATATCAATCAAGTAAAGCTTTAATTAAACCAATTTATGCTTTTAAAAAAAGCATCAATATTTTTTTTCTAAAAAGACAATTTTACTGCAATGGCCTACTTTTGTACACTCGTAATTTCTCGTTTCCAGTCCAGGTTCTATTATTTAGGAGTCCATGGCTCAGTGGACGATTTGGAGTGAAGACCTTTTTTTTTTTTTTTTTTTGGAGAACACCTTGATTTTGGGAGAAAAATAGGGAAATTAGAGGTGAAATTGAAGTGAAGACCTTTTTTTTTTTTTTTTTAGAGAACACCCTAATTTTGAACCTGTTCTTAAAACTTTGAATCCCAACACTGAAACTGTTGTTAGCGAGTTCGATACAAAAGAGAACCTGTTCTTAAAATTTTGAATCCCATCACTGGGGATAGCCTATATGTTTTTGTTATGCCTCAACGTTTAAAAAGAATAAAAAAAATGTTAGTCTCTATGGTCTGATAGTTGAAAAAAAATTCGAACTGTTTTTAAATGACAGCAAAAAGTCGGAAAAACTGCCAATTATTTGCCAACTCTGCCAACAAAATGCCAATGCAACTTTGTTCTCCTTTGTTCAAGTCTATATGAATCAATTTTATTTGAGCGGCATGAGCCAGGTGCGTGTTGCACAATGCTCCATTTGATATGCGCATAATTTTATTTAAAATAGTTAGAATTTTTATTAATGATTTGTTTTTTAAGCGTTTCTATTTGCTGAATTAAAAATAGTTCTTAGTTAATTACTTATGCTGGCATGGGCGACGGCTTGGGGGGCAAAGCGGGCATATGCTCCCGGGAAATTGACTTTTTATTAAAAAATACTTTAATTTCACTATATAAACTGCATTTTCGCAAAATTCTGCCCCTTCCAAAAGTTTTACCCCCCCCCCTGGAAATTAGTTACGGGACGCCCATGTATGCTAGCTTCATCACCAACGTCAATCGTCGCTCAAACAACGTCAACCAACATGCAATCAACGCACTCGAAAGCATGAAGGACGAGGACGAATATAGCAACTACATCGCTAATAAAACCACAAATAGAAGATTTCTATGCAGTATACATAAAAATACGGGAGTCAATTCCAAACCGATCGTGAAACCTAAAAGGTCGGTCGTAATTTCAAAAAAGATAGTAATACCTAACAAGTTTTAACAAAAGAAGCTATTCTAACGAGAACTAGTCAGTCAGGTCATTGTTTTCAGAAATAAAGAGGTTTATAGTCAGTCAGTTTGCGAGGTTTTGATTTTATTGAACGATCTGTTGCGTAAGTTGTGTGTTGACGGTCTAGTATACAAACTGCCGTTACTGGAAACCACAAGTTTGACGTTTCTTATTAATGTACTAAAACCTTCGCAATTCGCATTGGATTTATCTTATATTCTCCTACAATTGGATTAATTTCAGTGTTTCTAAACTAGCTGAAAGAAGATAAAGTAAGGGAAACATTTGTTTTTTTCTACCCAATTTGCAATCATGTCAACGAGAAAAAATTCATTGCTATTTAAAATTAAACTCCTCAATGAAAACGTGGAATACAACGTTAATAACTTTATTGATTTGTTTTTAGAAGGTGGCATTTTTGAATCCTATTTGGATGAAATTTATGGCATTGCCACCCATAATTATGTCCTTAAAATCTACAATGTAACATTTAAGGAAAATACCCCCAAATCTATCATAGAAGACATCTATGACACATTCAAAGACCCAAAAGAAATTACAAACAATGACAACATGGATCTCACCATCCAAGTAAATAGACCACCGGGATACAAACAACTAATTACATTATATCCCATGCCTTTTGACATCAACACCGAAACTCTCAAAGAAATTACTCGAAATTGGGGAAACCTTAAACACCACGAATTCGGAAAACACAAAAAATGTCCCCTTATCCATAACCCATATCTCCATTTATACCTTGAAAATTTCAAAAGAAAATCAACACCAGATTCCATAAACTTTAGAGGTAGATTCATCTCAGTAAATATTGATGGTGAAACCCCCAAATTACGCTGCAATTACTGCAAGAAAACGAGCCACCAATTAGAAGATTGCCCAAAGAAAACTTGATGATGATAATGATGATGATGATAACTTCTTACAATAACCAAGAGAAAGAAAATACAATACTAAATAACCACAAACCCCCCAAACAATCATATGCGAAGACGGTAACTTCCACCCCCAAAACAGTAAAAACACCCCTTCTCCACCCTATGACTAAATTAAAACTCACAAAGAAAAATATAGAAAAAACTATACAAAACTTTCCATCCCTAGAACAAGTAATTCCATCCCCAGACTGTACCAAAGCTCAAAACCCCAAATTAAACTCCTCATCCCTAAAAACCAGCCAGGAAGATGTCATCAACTCATTCGACGACATACAACACCCCAAAACGTCTCAACCAATCGAAACAAAAGATGAAGACCCCCAAATCCCCATGTTATCCAAAGATCCTGATAGCCAAAAAAGAAAACATTCACCTTCCCCCCAATCTTCAAGCATGTCCATTGACTTAAAACCAAGGAAAAAAAGAACCAATTCAAAAGAGAAAAAAAAGGAAAATAGTCTATAACCTCCCTCAGTAATTGTATGTAATTTTAACTTTTTTATACTAATCAGTATCTTCTATATTTTATATCCTTTGTCTGTAACTACTGTAAAATATATGTTTAACTACTGTTTTTATTATCATATCTACGAGAAAGAAACAAATTTAAATTTTGTACATTTTGCAAATACAAAACCAACACTCTCTCTAACGTCTAGACAAAATATGACCTCACATGCATACACGAAACGATTTCAAACCCTACAACTCACAAATAACACCTTTTCTATCCCACAAAAATTTAAACACTTTCCTTCTTCCTTTGTTCGAGACAATGCTAATAAAACTCAACTCTAAACATAAACGGATTCAACAAATCAGCAGACAAACTCGCACAATTTATCAATCAACGTAACATCCACATCACATTTATACAAGAAACACACACGATACAACAACAACAACTTTCACACTTTGCACACCAATACAACTTTTTAGTTTATCCCAACACAGATCACTCTTTAACACCACAAATCTCACACCGACAAGGAACACTCACAATCATCAATTCTAATTACTTACACCTTAAGCCACAAATGATTTCATCCAACATAATCCTCCCAAACTATATTCAATTACTCTCCTTTACCCTATCTGACATGAACTATACCCTAATAAACTGCTACCTCCCCTCTGGAAATTCATCACCCCAAACCTCTCACCGCACCAAAGCCATTAAAACACTCACCTCTTACCTTCAAAAACTAGATTACAAAAATAACAAAGTAATAATAGCAGGAGATTTTAACTTAGTGACAAATCCAATCGACAGAACAGGACATTTTACACCTAACATCATTGATAAAATCTTATTCCAAAAACTACTCTCAAACTTTGACCTTATCGACTCCTACCGCAATCTATACCCCTATAACAAAACCTTCTCTTTTTCCCGCTCCCATCCAACATCCAGACTTGATCGCATTTATATTTCTTCATCCTTAACACCCAAAATAACCCAATCTTCATACTGCAACATAACCTTCTCCAACCACAACAAAAGCCCAACTCTCACTCTGAAAATACCCTCCAAAATAAACTTCAAATCATCACACTGGAAATTAAATAACTCTATTCTTGCCATTCCTTTAATCCATCTCTACATCAAATCCTTCATTAAAAACCTTTCTAAGCCCCTCAATCCCATCCAACAACCTCTAAAATGGTGGGATCTAATTAAACTAAAAATCAAACAACGACTAATCCTCTACTCCAAATCACAACATAATAAGAACGAAAAACATCAAACCATACTACAAAACAAATTAAACAGGGCTAAACAATTAGGAAAACACAAAGAAATCTACAATACCACACACCAACTAGAAGAATTGCAACAAAACAAACAAATAGGATCACAAATTAGATCCCGCTTGCCCCCAATGACTAGTATTGACAACCCCTCCCCTTTAGCCTCTATTGTTGAAAATCTAACTCAATCCAAATCCCTATTACTTTCTGACTTAAACTCTTCTTCTCCTACCTCAAAAGCAGAAAATAAATCGAATAAATTTTCCCCCTACATATCTTTCTTTAAAAACTTGTAGAACCCTGCAACTACTCCTCCTGATCCCTTCAATTATCTTTATGAAATTTCCACCTCAATCTCTAATGATGTCCTACAACTCCTCCCCCCTTCCCCCTTAATTACACATAACGAAATTCGCGCAGCCATTCAAAACCTTAATCAAAACTCTGCTCCCGGCCTTGATGGGCTTATCCCAAGCTTCTATACTTCCTTCTCTTCAATAATTCCTTTCTTATATCAAACTTTTAACAACTCCTATCTTCAAAAAAACTTACCTGCTCCCAATCTCTCGCCCTTATCAAATTAATCCCTAAAAAACCCAATCCCACAACTGTTCATGACTGGCGCCCTATATCCCTGTTAAATACAGACTACAAAATCCTATCTACAATAATTTCATCCAGACTCAAACCTATTCGAAACTCTATCATCTCTCTAGAACAGCAATGTGGTCTCCCGAACAGACAGATCTTCAATAACCATCTAAATATCCTTTCAGCTATCAACTATACAAATGACTTCAATCAACCATTAGCTATACTTCAAATTGACTTTTATAAAGCCTTCGATAGTATATCTCACGAGTTTATTCTTGCTACTGCCTTAAAACTAGGAATTCCAGATACTCTTCTAAACTGGATCCGAATTTTTCTCTCTGACCTAACCGCCCAACTAAACCTCAATGGCTCTCTTTCTGATCCTATTTCTGTTAAATGTGGCATCCGTCAAGGTTGTCCACTTAGTATGCTCTTATTTTTAATTGGAATCGAACCACTTATAAAAAAATTACTAGCTTCATCTAAATTCCAAGGAATCTCCATTGGTACCTCTTTCCTCAAAGTCAGTCATTATGCCGATGACTTGACCCTTTTTATATCATCCCCACAATCCTTTTCTGAAATTCGTGAGATTATCGAAGAATTTTCCCTTTATTCAGGTCTTAAAATCAATCATTCCAAAACCTCCATTATATCTAACTCCCCTACACTACTATCTTCCTTTCGTTCCTCCTTTCCCCAAGGTAAAACTCTTACCTCCACTAAAATCCTTGGAATAACCTTTTCTTTTCTTAAAGAAGATCTGTCAAAAAACTGGGACGATCTAATCCGTACGCTCCCGCATACTACATTTGCTACCCTAAACCTAAAAGATTTCCTATTCTCAAAAACTATCTCCATAAATCAACACTTTCTACCCAAAATCCTCTTCCTATCCAGAATCATTCTTCCAACCCCTAAACAAATCAAAACCTTAACCACTCTTCTCTTCAAATTTTTATGGAACTTCTCACCCTTTGAACCCATTAAAAGATCTTCCCTGTATTTACCCAAATCTGACGTTGGCATTGCCCTTCCAAACATTGGACTTAAAACTACCACAGCCTTTTTATGGAAATTTATACTTCTCCTCAAAACCCCCATCCCCAACCCCACTTCTGGATGACTTATGGAATATATAATATCTGCACAAAAATCTTACCTATAAAACGTGATCTATATTCCAACTCCCAACCCCACCGTCCGAAACCAAACACACTATGGACCAAAACCCTCTCTCTTTACACAAAAATCTCTATTCCTTCAGAAACCATTGACAATCTAACTTTTAAATCACTTTACCAAACTCTTCTCAAACCTGATCCAAACCCTACCCCCATTACAAACACCACTATCCCTCATACATGGTTACGGCTTACATTTACAAAACCCCGCCCTTCCCTCTTTTCAAACCTGGAAAAGGAAATATCCTTCAAGACAGCTTATAAAGGCCACACATGGGGATGTTTCTTTTTAAAACACAACATTAAACCTCGCAACCCAAATGATTTTCTTTGTAAAATCTGTCTTTCTTTTTCCGATGACCCTCACCATCTTTTCTTTCACCGTCCTTTCACCCAAAAACTAATTTCAGACCTAGAACCCCTTCTCACTGCTGTACTAAAAAAACCTACTACCCTTACACAAAACACTCTTCTTTTTAACTACACCAACACAATCGGTGCACCACATATCATTACATCTAAATTAGCCTCATTAATCCGACTTTCCATGTTCAATCTAAGAAATTACAACACATTCCTGAACTCTCCCATTCCTACATCCCTTCTTATACTGTAGAAGAAAAATATAAAATCAAAACGAAATTCAAAACATTTCTTGAAAAAAATTTCCCAGATAACACAGACTAAACTATTCATGTTAATCTTTTGTTCATATTTAGTTTCCTCTACCTCAAAATACAGCATTTAAGTCAATTACTTTATATTAGTTTTTCTTTCTTTTCTTTACATTTGCATTCCGTTATAAAATCATCGAATTGTCCAATCGATAACCAATGGTACATAAAAAAAATTCTTGTCATATCCTTAAAAATATGTGTTATTTTTTAATTTGATTTTTGTGTGTGTTTATAACTATTATTAAAATTTTTATACAAAAAAAAAAAAAAGTCTAGTCGACTTCAAACTAATAAATCAGCAGTTAGTCAGCTCAGTGTAGATTATTTTTAGTAAAAGAAAGGTTAGATAGTTAGTTGTCAGGTTCGTGGTTCGTCTTTACATCTTATACTGCTATAACTTTGCTACAAGAGTCTAATATATAACCCGGCGTTATAAGAAACCACAAGATTGACGCTCGCTTTCTTGATTTACCAAAGTCTTACTAAACTAAGTCAATATTAACAAAATTATATTTGGATTTAACACTACGGATTTTATTTTAACTTTGTCTTTGAAGAAGACAAGGTAAGAAACTTATTATATACTTATATTTTGTCTGCCAAATCTAAAAGATCTTGAAATCAAAAATGAATAGTTATAGATTGGAAGAACCAAATACTTTTCATCTCAAAGTCGAAACCCCTGATGACTCTATTGATTTTGACATAAATTCTTTCATTGAATTATTTATTGATGACGCACCCCTTGTCAGATACTGTAATAAACTTTTTGGTATATCAACTTATAATTATGCTCAAAAAATCTACACTGTTACTTTTCATTCTAAAACAACTGAAAAAGAAATGGATGATTTTTTAAAACTTTTTGAAAATGTTTTACAAATTGAGTTACCAGATAAAACATCAATTTCAATTACTGCTTGGAGATCCAGATGGGCTAGCAAAATAGTAACACTATATCCAATCCCTTTCAACATATCGACCTCTTTAATCCAAGAAATAACAAAGAACTGGGGAAAACTAGAAGCTTTCAACTTTGGCAGACATAAAAAATTCAGTTTTTTAAGAAATCCTTACCTCCATTTACGTTTTACAGATTTACAAACAGATTATATTTCAGAGACCATCAAAATTAACGACAGATATATTACCGTTATTCTACCAGGGGAAGAAAACATAAATAGATGTAATTACTGTAAATCAAAAAATCATTGCATTGAACAATGTGTCATTAAACCTGGAAACAAAATATCCAAAACCTATGCCAATGTATCTAAAACTAACTCTAATATTATAAAGGATCCAAAACCCGTGGCCTCCAGGAGCCTTTCCCCAGTACCCTTAACCAAATTTTTTAAAACCTCAACTATAAGAAAAATCACTCCCCCTAAACCCACGTCTCAACTACTTACCCTCGAAAAACCTACAACTAGCAACTTCGAAAACGATCTATTTGCAATTGACAACTACCCGCCTCTCTCAAAAAGTCTCAGTACATCTGATGAATCTATCAATAATGAAGCATCACAGTCCATTCCAAAACCAGACCTATACAATCCAGACAATATCAACTATGTTTCCCAAAGTATAATAAACAAAAGAAAAGCCTCTACCAGCTCTCTTTCTCCATCCCCAAACAAATCCCCAACAACTCAAAAATCCAAGAAGAAAATGACCCCAAAAAAGAAAAAAGGCAAAAACTAACAAGGTAACATATTACTATAAATTATTTTTTAACTTTCTCAGTAAACCATCGATGACTTATACTGTTCTGGACTTTTTGTGTATCTTAATAATTACTTTGAAAAACCGCTAAAATTATTATATTTACTATTTTTTTATTATTCGTTGTAATAATTAACACCATTACTTGTTTATTTTTTTTCTTTTATAAATCTGTTTTTTTTTTATTTGAATCATAATGAAAAATTTAAAAATTGTTTCACTAAACCTGAACGGCTGGAAAAAGAAAACAAAAGAAATTGCAAAATTTATTACATCCCACAACGTACACATCACATGTTTACAAGAAACTCATTACACAGACAATCAAATCATCAAATACCTTCAACACAAACATAATCTACATACAATCCTCAACACACAACATTACTTGAACACCCCCACTACTCATTTTAAAAAAGGTACAGCAATAATACTTAACCAAAATATATTCAATGTACCTCAAAACCAAATTGCAACAGAAATAGTGATTAAAAACGGCATTCAAACTGTATCTTTTTCTATTGCCAACGTAACGTTTACAATTTATAATATTTATTTGCCATCAGGCAACTGTCCGAAGTCAACTAGAAAACGATTTCAATGTATTCAAACTCTTAATCTACACCTTCAAAACTTAAACCTAAAAAATCAAATTATTATCCTGGCAGGTGATTATAATTTTGTCCTAAATGAAATCGATCGCAAAGGAAAATTAAATCCCAACTCCAATGACAAAATATGTTTTAAAAAATACTTAGCAATTTTAACTTGTGCAATGTGCATCGAACCTTATATCCGCTTACTCAAATCTTTACTTACTCCCACTTCCACCCCACCTCTCGTATTGATTGTATCTACATCCCTTCCAATGAGTTATCTAACATCACCCAATCTCAACACCTACACCTAACCTTTTCTGATCACTGTCTAGCTCCCATGGTTACTATTAAAATACCTTTCTCTAACCGAACCCGCTCCACTCACTGGAAACTCAACGATTCTATTCTCACAAAACCATCCTTCCATCTATCAATTCAAGCCTTTCTAAAAGACCTTCTTCAACCACTTACTCCAATATATGACCCCCTATTATGGTGGGATACTATAAAAACAAAAATTGAATCAAGACTTATTTACCTCTCTACATGGAATCAAAAAAATCAACAAGGAAGAAAAGAAATATATCTCAATCGACTAACTGAATCCATAAAAAATAAAAACCAAGAAGAAATTATATACTTCAAACAGAAACTAAAAGAACTACAACAATACCAATCAAAAGGAAACAAAATAAGATCACGTATTCCACCATACACAAGTATTGAAAATCCTTCTCCCCTAGCATCAATCTTCGAATCCTCGCTTCAAAAAAGTTTACAACTACCCTCCGACACAACCAATCCTTCTGCTCATCTTAACATACCATCTTATTTGTCTTACTTTTCTTTCTTTAAACAACTGTGGAATCCACCTTCCCTTCCACCAGACCCTACTGAGTACCTCATAAATATACAAAATACTCTTGATGACGAAACCCTGCAATTAATTCCAAAATCTCCCCTCGTGACTATAGAAGAGATTCGTTTATCTATTAAAACTCTAAACAAGCGATCAGCTCCAGGACATGATGGTCTCACAGCAAATTTCTATAACTCTTTCTCTATCCTAACTACTACTCTACTCCAAACTTTTAACAACTCCTTTCTCCGATCTGAACTCACACCCTCCCAACGATTAGCCCTAATCAAACTCATACCGAAAACTACAAACCCGAAATCTGTCAACCAATGGCGTTCCATATCCCTCCTAAATACCGAATACAAGATATTATCCTCAATCATAGCCGACTGCCTAAAACCCTTACTTAACCAAATAATATCCCCTGAACAACAATGTGGCCTTCCTGACCGCCAAATATTTAATAACCATCTCAATATAAAAACCGCTTTAGACTTTGCTAAAAACTTTTCGCAACCTCTAGCCATAATTCAAATAGATTTTTATAAAGCTTTTGATTCGATATCGCATCGCTTTATACTTGAAACTGCTTCCAAACTCGGAATACCATCGTCTCTTCCCAGATGGATACGCATACTTCTATCTAACCTTACTGCAAAAATAAACCTTAACGGCTATCTCTCTGATGCCATTTCAGTTAAATGCGGCATCCGTCAAGGATGTCCTCTTAGCATGCTCCTCTTCATAATTGGCATTGAACCCCTAACAAGAAACATTCTATCCTCATCCCAAATCCAAGGAATCTCACTTGGTAAAGCCTTTCTCAAAGTCAGTCACTATGCTGATGACTTAACTCTTTTTATCTCATCCCTCTTCCTTTCAATCACTTTATGAGATATTGAATCAATTCTCACTCTATTCAGGTCTTAAAATAAATAATTGCAAGACCAAAATCTTATCAAACTGCCCCCACCTCCTCTCTTCATCTAAGTTCACATTCCCACATAGTAAGATCGTGTCATCCACTAAAATCCTTGGAATCCATTTTTCATTCCAAGATGAAGAAATGACGAGAAACTGGGATGATCTTATTCAATTAATTCCTCACACTACCCTCCCCTTATTAAATCCGGATGACTTCCTTTACTCCAAAGTTATTTCAATAAACCAACACTTTTTACCGAAGATCCTTTTCTATGCTAGAATCATACCCCCCACTGCCAAACAAATAAAATCCTTAAACTCCCATCTATTTAAATTCTTTTGGAACTTTTCAAATTTTGAACCTATTAAACGATCAACACTTTATCTCCCTAAATTTGATGGTGGAATTGCATTGCCGTGCATCGGTGCAAAAGTTTCTGCCGCTTATCTATGGCAATTTATCTACTTACTTAAAACACCAAGTCCTTTTGCACAATTTTGGATGGCTTATGCAATTTATAACCTTGGTACTAAAATAATTCCTTTTCAACCTGATTTATATACAAATTCTCAACCTCATCGACCAAACCCTGATCCTCACTGGAAAAAAATTCTTACACTCTTAGCCAAAATTAATGCTAAACCTGAGACTCTTTCAAAACTATCTTTCAAACAACTGTATCTCCATCTATTAAGGGCTGAAACAAATTCTTTACCTAACCCTCCTACAAACTTTAATCCTCCCTCAACTTACAATTGGCTCCGACTCACACTCATCAGACCATCCTCCTCTCTTTTCTCAAATTACGAAAAAGAGATAGCTTTCAGAACAATCTATAAAGGCTATTTATGAGGATGCTTTTTCATTAAACACAACATAAAACCTCGTAACTCATAACTCTAATGATTTTTTATGCAAAATATGCCGGACTAAAACTGATGACCCTCCCCATCTATTTTCTGAATGCCCACCAATCAAACAATTAACCCTATCCCTAGAACCCCTACTATCAGAAACACTTCAAAAACGAATCTCTATAACCAAAGATGTCATTCTCTTCAATTACACGGCACAAAAAAACACCCCAAATAATAATAACTAAAATGTCCTCCCTAATTCGAATGCATGCCCTTGAACTTCGTAATTTAACTGAAACATATAACACACAAATATCACCAACTTTATTAAACGAAACTCACTACAAAATCAAATGTAAATTCAAATCATCTACAAACAAAATTTCTTATAACCCTTAACTTATATATACTCATTACTTTAAACACAATTGGACATAATGCTTTCAATACTGTTACCTATTATATATATTGTACTCTGCAATGACCCATTGTATTTACAAAGATAAATCCATTTTTGTATTGTTTGATGATAACCCGTTGTTTGATATCCTGTGTTTCTTTTTCTACTAATTAAAAAAAAAAAAAAAAAGACCTTAAACAAAATTGCATATTTGAACTACAATTTCGTCTTTTTTATATTTTTCTTTTATTGCTTATGTGTTATGTAATAAAAAATAATAAAAAAATCAACTGCCGGACGCGTTCAATCGTTTATAAACAACATAACGAGGAACCGTCATGTGACCAGCACGAACTCAAGTGGAACATTCCAACGGTTTGTTAGTTAAGTTCGCTACAGCGGTATAATTGTACCAAATAGTAGAATCCACCTCACAGAACTCTGGGCCAATGTTTAGCACCAACATCTTGCCCATGTTTCTTAAGTTGGCAGTTAGCGTTTTGCCAACGTTGGTAAGATTGCTGAAGTAGTTGGGCAGCTGCAGTAGCATGCGCTGGTCATTCATAGTTAGCCAACTTTCTACAGCAGTGGTTCCCAACCTTTTTTTATAGGACCCCATTTTAGAAACAAATAATTTCAAAAATCTTGCGACCCAAAAAAATGCAGTGAAGATTACAAAAATTACATCGCTAATTTAATGCAACAATTTTCACTAGCCTAATGAGAAACTTGCGCTTGCTTGGCTTCAGCGAGTTTTTGAAATCGGGGCTTCACTTTAAAGCACAGCCGCAGGTCAGCTTCAACGTCCAACCGATTTTGATGTTTTGTTTTCAATACACACTGTGCGCTAAATGCAATTTCGCAAAGCCAAGTTGTCGCAAACGGAATCAATTTTCTTGTCTCAAATTTCGAAACTGTTGGATACACTGGATTCATGAAAGCCCCAAAGTGGATATTTGCAGAATTTTGGGTATCGTTCTTTTAAAGACGCAAAAGAAATACGATTTGTTGCTTCTGTTGTCATGTTCATAAACTATTCTGTAACACAGAGAGGTAGATGAGGCAAATCTGTGCCTGCAAATGGATCAAGTATCCAATTGTCTTCATCACTTGGCATTAGAACTTCACCGTAATAATCCTCAAACTTTTTGGAAAGCATTTCTAGGTGTCCGATTACGTATGCTTAATATTAGCGTCTTTGTCACATAAATAGTGTTTCAGTTCAGGGAACATATCTTATTTACCTCGAGTCGCATAGATTTCCACAAATCGAGCTTTTTGTGGTAAGCAGCAACTTTGGCGGCTTGTTCAATAACTGTTAAACCAGCACTTTGCGTAGATAGATTTAAACTGTTCAAAGAGTCAAATATGTGGGCAAGATAAGCAACTTTTGCAATGAATTCTTCTTGACTAAACTTTTTAGCTAATACCCCAAAATTCTGTTGCTTAAGAAAAAAAGCGATTTTTTCTCGCAGCTCAAAAACTCGCTTCAGAACACGACCCCGTGAGAGCCATCTCACTTCCGTGTGCAGCAGCAATGCCTTATGATCAGCATCCACGTCGGCGCATAGAGACAAAAATAAACGCCTGTTTAGTGGCCTTGCCTTAATCAAATTCACGCATTTTACAACAAAATTTAATATTTCGTGTAGTTCTGGAGATATTTTTTTTGCTGCAAGGGCCTCTCTGTGGAGAAAACAATGGGTCCATTTAGCATTTGATGCCTTTTTTTGGATTCGTTTTACTGCTCCCGATCTGAAGCTAGTACATGCTGCTGCGCCATCGGTGCAAATTCCAGTACAATTATCCCATGGAATCGAATACTCTGAAAAGGCATTGAAAAATATCTTCATCCTTTGTATGCAATTTCAACGCTTTGTAAAATAAGAAATCCTTTGATGCAGTTGCATTGTTGATGTAGCGAATGTAGCGAGGCCTGCCATACCTGTGAATCGTCCAATTGAATTGAATAAAGAGGAGATTTCTTTACTTGATGTACAATCTGTTGGAGAACATTATTACACTTGTCCGCGATGCATCTTTTCACTGTGTCGTTTGACAAAGATACTGCATCCAATTTTTTACATTCTTTCTCACCAATCATTCATTATTTTAACAACTTTTTTCATAACTGGCATTAACAAATCCTTACCAATTGTATGAGTTTTTTTCTGGTTTGCTATCTGGTAGGGAACAGCATACGAAGAGTAGACATTTAATATATTTTCAGCTGTAAACGACGTCATAATACTTCTCTGTCCTTGAATTGATTTCAACTTACATTCAAAAAATTCAACAGACTTGTTGATACAATTTGGATAATTCATCTCTAAATGGCGTAAAGTTTGTTTTTCTTGATTGATTCTGCTGAGAGAACTTTCAGACATACTATACATTTTGACTTACCATTCTTCTTCTTCTTCTCCTTTCAGCCTTTCCCTTTAGTCAGGGCTGGCCACAGCGTATCATCATTCTCCACATCTTTCTGTCTTCAACATCCGTCTCCTTCACACTAACTTCCCGCATATCTTCCTTTACTGCATCTAAAAATCTTTTCTTTGGTCTCCCTCTTCTCCTCTTTCCCGGTAACTTCATTTCCAACATTTTTCTTCCTACATACTCTTGGTCTCTCCTCATGACCTGTCCATACCACCTCAGCCTGCCCTCCCTCATCTTCATTCCTAACTGTTCAACACTCCTGATATGCTCGTTTCTAATCTTGTCTTTTTTTGTCACTCCCATAGCAAACCTCAACATTTTCATCTCTGCGACTTCCATCTCTTCTACTTGTTTTTTTGTGACTGCCACTGTCTCAAGTCCATATATACATTTTGACTTACCATTCAATTCAGTAAAACCAAGTTTCAAAAATGCCTCACTATATGATCGTTTTGCAATTTTAACCTTAATCTAAAACTGTGAGATAAAAAGTAATTCTAATTTAGTCTACCTTAAATTAAAAACGTTTTCCCTAATTTAAGTTTATAATTCCATAAAATCGAACATACATGCACGACGAAAGTTTTTTATTCTAAAACCCAAGCAAGAAATGCCCTCAACTTAAATTTCATTACCTATGTTACTGTTGCTTCGTTATCTTATTCACGTAGTATGAAATTGCTCTTTCGTCTCCACAGTCACACACTTTTACACTTTTCATAGCGAGAGTTCTTAGTTGAACGAAAAAGCAAAGGTCGAGCGAAAGGTGATAGCGTTTATTTCGCCAATAGATGATTGCTTTTGGTGCAAAAAAACATTGTAGCTTCGTTGCTAATAAAACCACTATGATAAAACTTGCAAACGGACATTTTCCCTGAAGATTTTATTTGGTTTTGAACTTTGTTACACTTGATGCAAGACCGAGAAACAACTAGCAGTGCTTTGTATCGTACCAGTATAAAACATTTACACTCTCATTACAGTAATCTCCCGCTAGGCAACTTAAATTTGAACAGTAAATGCAAACTTAGCTTTTAGGTGCGAACATAGCACTTCCTAAAATATTAACGTAACTTAAGGCTTGTACAATTATCAGCTAAAATAAAGACTACCATCATTAGTGTTAGTGTTCGAGACTGAAATATGCATCATCAGACGATTCATGACTTGTTTACATCATGAACTTTTTTATGATCTGTTTGATTTGCTGTATATATCAATAAACTAAAAAGTTGAATTTAATTTTTTAAACATTTTTTGCGAAACTAAAGGAAAAGCAAGCACTAAAATTAGAAAAACAAGCGACCCAAAAAAATTTTAAGGCGACCCAACTTTGGGTCTAATGCTTTCTAATCACTTAGTAGCCTACATCTATTAATAGAAAACATTCGGCTTAGAAGAGTATCAAATTAATGAAATGGCATTTAATAGAGAATTTTAGAAACATTTTTTGTAAGCTTTTTGAATTAGTCGATCTTAAAAATTTGCTAGTTGGACAAACACAATAGGATATGTGGATTTGATTTGATTTAAATCATTTATTGTAGCTTTACCCGCATCTCTAAAACTGTAGGCTACCACAAGTTGAGGTGGGACACCAAAAACAATTTTATATCCAATAATGAAATTTGAAATACGCAAAATTTGTTCAATAATTTTCAGTAAATCAACAATATACATTACGTCGTTGAGTAAATACAATGCTCACACACAACCAATTTTTCAAAATTAACTTCATAATGCATGAACAACATATACAAATAAGAGATAGGTCTAAGTAAATATATCCAGAAACTAGATTCAAATAGAAATTTAACTTTACTTTGCAAGAATCAATAGATTTCACAAGCTCATAATTATGAATGACGCCAATTAGTTCAAAAAATTATTTTTAAAATATGAATTGAATGTAAGCCTACTGAATTGGAAAATGCCAAAGGAAAAATAAAGGACCAAGCATATTGCATGGTTTCAAGTAGGCTATCACATAAATAAAAAAAAATTTTTTCTGTGTAAAAAAAAAAGATACAAAATTATTTGTTTGAAACATCGAAACACATCAAAGTTAAAGTAGACTTCATTTTCATTTTTTTATTTGATCTCTATATTTTTTCTTTTAACTCACCGGAAAGCGACAGAGATGCTAATATATAGGCTACGCCAAGCAATTGCCCGACCTGCTTCCAAAGATGCCAAAATATTGCTGTCTGCTTGAAATTTTGTTTTGATTTTTTAGTCTTACAGAAATAAGCTATGACTGAAATTTAGAACTGCTTTTGCCAAAACCACCGAACAGCGGAAAGTGCCATAAAATTTCTTTTTTAAGAATATAAGAAAATAGCGCGAGTAGGCTTAAAACGGAGACCAAGTCAAATACAATCATGGCGCTCTAACCACTTGACAACGCTTTCGATTTTTCTCGTTGTTGTGCTGCTGCTTTTTTTGCTTTCTTGTTCATTTTCACTACCTATTGCTTGTTTAATCTTCAAAAATAAACTATAGTCACATTTAAGATGGCAGTTGACTTGATGTTAGGTTTTTTTTCTATCTTTTGTGTAAGTACTGTAGGCCTACTTGTAGGTTACATACTGTTTTAATAAATGTTTTATTGATATTTTTCAATGCATACAACAATGAAACAAATTTGAATTTGAATTTAAATTTCAAGCTGGTCAGAAGAATAAATAAAGTTGGAAAAAATAGTAAAGCAGCTTTTTACTGACTGAAATTCACAATATTTTACCTACACTACTGGGTACATTTATTTTATTTTATCTCTATATTTATCCTCCTGACTCGCAGGAAAGCAACTGAGGCGGTAATACATAGGGTAGGCCAGGGACCTATTTTAAGGGGAGACGGGGGGGACATGTTTCCTCAATATCTGGGAATGGGGGGATAACATACCTTTTGTCCCCCCAAATTTATGGCAAACTCAAGGACATTGTCCTTATTGTTTGAGTTTGCTGCAGATGTTTTTTCAGAGATTACCATTTAGTTGGGACGAAAGGTGATAAATAGAAGATCGATTCAAGGTGAATACCAATTGTTTTTCAGAGATCATCACGATTTTGAGAGAAAAATGATAAATTGGAGACGAATTGAAGCGAAGACTTTTTTTTTTTTTTAGAGGTCACCATGATATTGAGAGAAAATGGTGAAATCGGAGACAAATTGAAGCGAAGACCTTTTTTTTTTTAGAGACCACCACGATTTTGGGAGAAAAATAGTGAAATTGAATGAAGAAAAATAGAGAAAAATGCCCGGGGCCCCAAAAGTTTGACTGCCTATCAGGGCTGCGAACTCGAAGCATTTTTAATCGAGTTCGAGTTCGAGTTCACAAAAAATTTTCAAGTCCGAGTTCGAGTTCGAGTTCCAGTTCTTTAAATTTCAATTTTTCGAGTTCGAGTTCGAGTTCACAAAATAGAATTGAAAAAATACAGTCGGAATAGAGTTAAGAGAATAATTCAACCGCGAAAAACTAAGCACATGTTAAAAATGCTTTGTCATCAATGTTACCAATTTTAATCTATTATTAAACAAAATAAAAGAGGATAGCAAATTATAATTTGGCACCAACGCTGAGAAATGTTATAGTTAAATTTACTCATTAAATGAACTCAAACATCACAAACTTTTTTCAAGTTCGAGTTCAAGTTCGAGTTCAGAAATTTTTATGGTTCGAGTTCGGCCAAAATTACCGAGTTCTTCGAGTTCGAGTTCGAGTTCGCAGCCCTGCTGCCTATAGGCTCCAGGGTGCTTAATCTCGCACTGAATTTATTAGTAATCAAATATTGAACATGTTGTAGTCACACAAAATTGTCCCCCCCAAAATTTTCTAGCAAACTAGGTCCTTGGGGTAGGCAATTACCCCGACCTGCTTTCGGAAATGCCAAGATATTGCTGTCCACTTGTAATTTAATAGAGATATGACTTTAATTTAGAACTGCTTGCCAGGACCACCAAGCAGGGGAATGTGCCGTAAAGTGTCTTTCCCAAGGACACAACAGAAATGGCGCGAGTAGGTTTTGAACCAAGACCATGTTGATCACAAGCCCGGCGCCTTAACCACTCGACCACGGTACAGAACGAATACCCTGAGTCGGAGCGTTTTCGAGTGTTTAAGAGTGCCAGGATTGTGATCGACATGGTCTCGGTTCAAAATAGAGCCTACTAACGCCGTTCTATTGTGTTCTTGGGAAAGACACATTACGGAACTTTCCCTGCTTGCTGGTCTTAAAGAGCGGTTCTCAATTTTAGTTATATCTGCATGGAACTAAAAACCAAAATAAAAATTTTATCCGGACACCAATATCTTGGCATTGTAGCGTATGCCCTGGTTTAACGAATTTTTATTTCAATTTGTCCAAAGTTTCAAACAATTATAAGTCAAGCACAATCTTGTACAATCTTGCTTTTGTAGGCCTACAAATTTAATTGATCATACAGATATAAAACGTTAAACTCAATTCTCTAGGCGGGACGTCGGAAAATAAATATTCTAAATAAAAAAACGCAATAGCAATAGTTAAAAAAGAAGACAAAATAAAAAAAAATGAAAAAAGCGGTTTCAAACCTCGCAATCGTTACAGCATTGCCGGAAACAGGTCGGGGTAATTGCTTTCCCTGATATATTTGTATAGGGCTTCCGTCGGAGAGATCAAAAAAGACGCAACCACAATACAGAGAGCATAATGGAGTGACGCATTTGATTAAACAAAATGCGATTCAAGTAGCTACAGCATTGTTACCAATAAATGATCTGGAGCCGAAAAAAGCCCATTTTGTCTGCATCTCTCTCCATAGTCAAAATAAATTCAAGTCTAGACCAAAGCAGTACTTGGATTAAGTCTAAGTAACCAAATAACCGAAACAGTCCGCTGTCGATTTAAGACAGCGCTTTTCAAATTTTTCTTGTGCAACTTCTATGAGTGCTGAATATTTTGAAAAAGTAATAAATTCTATAATAAATGGATCTTCTGAAGATGCTATTGAATTCTTCAGAAACTTGAGAGTGTTGAAAAGAACTACTTTTTGCAAATATTGTAGAAGCGATATGAAGCAGGTATCAAAATCAAGCATTAAAGATAAATATGTTTTTAAATGCTCCAATGTCAATGGTTCAAAAAGAGATACAACTATTTGTTTACAAGTTGATTCTTTTCTAAAAGACTTAGACAGATATTAGATAATAAATTCATTTTTTTATGTGTTCATAATACTGTAAATAATTCAAAAAGATACTTTCTTATGTGTTCATTATACTGTAAATAATTCAAAAAAATTACTATTATAATAAATTATAAAAAATTACCTTATTGTTAATCCGGGCAGATATTAGACCTAATCATTAATCCGGGCAGATATTAGACTTGATCCCAGTACTTTACAACGGGTTGTATTATATTCTTCAGGTGTATCAATAAATTTTAGGGTGCATCTGCTTCATGAGGTGTACTGATGTAAATAGAGTGAAGATCTTTTTTTTTGGATCTTAAATTTGTTGTTTTTGGTTTTTTGCAAGAAATCGCCGTAAATGACTTTTGTGCTCAAGTCTAATTCGAAGAAAAACCGTTTGGAGTAAGATTTTAAAAAAAGACTAGTTGCTCTAAGCGATAAAAGGAGAAGAAACACCGCGTAAGTTGTTCTTGCGGGACCAAAGCGGGCCCAACGTTTTTTGAATTTTTTTAAATTTGTTAAGATACTCAGAAGAACTTAGCTCTTTTTGACCAACTAGTTTCTCTCTAAAATTAACTTTGTTTTTTGATAGAACTAACTTTCACTCCAATGGGTTTTTCTTGGAATTAGACTTGACCAACTTTTGTTTGTGAAACTAACCCGGATTCCCCGGTGGTTGCCATCGGTTTCGAAATAAATCCTTTTCCTCTTGATTTCGTTTTTATTCCATCCTAGTGCTGACGGCGTAATTCCGGGTTAGTTTCACCGAAAAAATTGCTTATGGTCGTCTCTTTTTTTTTCTCGAAAGTTGATCGTGGACCAAAATATGATCGAAAAAAGCATAATTTTACGCGATTGATTAAGAACTAATGTAAAACAATAGGTCTTGACTTGACATCTAACAATGTAACAGTCTAGATAGAAAACGTTTTCTTAATATTAAGTAAAGTTAACAAAAAAAAAAAAAAAAGTTTGTTTACTCAAGTTTAAAAAAAAGTCTATGATTCATGAAAAACAAATTGCCCAGCCCACTTTCAGTCTGTGATTGCTATCTGGTTTATTCCTGATGAACCCTCCTTCAAAGTGGTACAAAGTATACATAAAATTCATATGCTTTAAAATATGGTCAACTGTTCAATAAATATATTTTCAACAATTTCATCAAAAATTTATTTTTACAGTAATAACTGGCAAAAGTAAACCACAGTCATGTAGATTGCAATGTTGTTTGCTTTAATTTGGAATGGGTTTTTGGAGTTTATTTAAATACATTTGTAAAATGGTTAAACATCGACCAGATTTGTTTATATTGATTTTTACTGCTTTATTTGGTATATTTCGTTTGTGGTCTGGGTAAGTAATGTACAAACATATCAAATTTTAAATTCGTATTTGATACCATTTGTAATATTTTCAGCTTGACAAACAAAATAATTTTATTTTCTTGCTACTATTACCTTTATCAAATCTAAATAGCTTTATTTCCTTTTTTGCTATCTCTACTGAATTATAAATTTTGTTGGCAATTTTAGTAAGTATGCTATTAAACAAAACTAAGTTTTGCAAACTCAATTATGAACATTTTCACAACAAAAAATTATTAAAAACAAAATTATAATGTGGTAGTATTAGTAGCTTTCATGTAAGTTCTAAATGTAAGACTTTACTTCAAATCTTTTTAATTGACAATAGTTCAATATCTTTTTAGTCAACAATATATCTAAATTGTTCCAAGCATTGATATATTTGCTTTGTTAATTGAAATGATTACATTTTAAAGTATTTTGGAAATGTTAAAAGCTTTGAAACTGCAAATCTTGTTCACTACTGTATTTGTCAAGATTAGTAAATAAACTTTTGAATCTTAGGGAATATACAAAACCTCCAAAGTTAGTAATGGCAAACAGTAAACAAGACCTAAAACTGCTACTTATTCCAATTAAATTTTCATTTTTTTCTGTTTAGTTTGGCATTAATAATATTCAAAAATAATCATTCATTAAAGCTTATTCAAAAGCAACTTGTGTAAATGCACTGCAGGATAAATCTTGCTTGTTGTACATGCAGCAGCTTTATTATTATTATTTTTTTTTTTGCTATTTTTCTTACTATTCTATTTTTACAGTTGTATATTAGTGTTCTAATTTCAGAGCTAAAGGAAGTGATAACACCAGACCTGCAAAACCTCCAAAATCAATATTTAAGAAAGATAATTATGTCAAAGACATTTATTCTGGAAACCTAATGGAACAAAATATATTTCTACATTTGTCTGAAGTATCTTTAGTGTTTTTTTATGCACCATGGTGTCGTACTTCTATGCTAGCTGCTAAACAATTTTCGCAAACAGCACAAGAAATGCATAACCAGGTGATCATAATCAAAAGCTACTAAGTTGCTTTTAAATATTTAGTTTTTAATATCAAGCAGTAGTT
The DNA here is from genome assembly GCA_963680785.1 of Diplosoma virens. Taxonomy (NCBI): domain Eukaryota; kingdom Metazoa; phylum Chordata; class Ascidiacea; order Aplousobranchia; family Didemnidae; genus Diplosoma; species Diplosoma virens. Next base: position 37,611,750 of record OY796884.1, on the reverse strand, counting down.
ATGTAAGCATAAACTTGGTGAGATCCAATATATTGCCTTGTAATTTTTATTATGAGTACATAGTTGACCATAACTTTTCTCAGTAATGAAAGTATTATTCTTATAGATTTCTTTCATTGCTGTAAATTGTTGGTGGAACAAAGGAGATTGCAGACGAACAATGAAGTTTTTGAACTATCCTCAAGTTTTACTTTATCATCCAAAGTAATACTTTTTTATTTTAGTAAGAAGTGATATTGCTGTAAATTTACATAGAAATCTGTAATTTTTATAATTGAATTTTTTGCTTCTTCTATTATTAATTATTATTTATTGATCTTCCTGTTTCACAGGGCCACATTACTGGTTTTAAGATGGAGCAATTATCAAGTAATTACCCTGACTTGTTTTTAGAAATTTCAAATTATTCTGTGATATTTTGTTCTGTTAAAACTTCTTTTCCATTTATTCTCTTGTTAAAATTGCCTAGCAAAAGAAATTGCTGTAGAATGTCTTTCTCAATTATACAACAGAATGCTATTAAAAACTTAAAATTTGTTAATTTTGCTTTTTTTTACATGACATCCTGTGATCATAATATTTGAAATATTAAAAAACATATTTTTTTTAAATTTTATTTTTATATTTTTATACAGTTCAAATCATCCTATCATTTACAAAGGGCCACATTTATCAGTTTATTACAATGACTTTTTGAAGAGAGCATTAAATCCTTTAGTTTACTTGGATACAAGTGACAAAGTTGAATCATACATTAACAATAATCAGGTATTATTGTTAATAGTTTTATCCTAGTAGAAGTATTTTTATAAGTGATAAAGCCTTAGCAGTGCTGGTGTAAAACAATATGTACTCTACCAATTTTGTACATATAATTTTCTCAAAAATGGAACTGCTGCAGAATTTAATGTTTGATTGTCTCATAGATTATTTAGATGAAGGGTGGGTAAACTATGGCCTTCGTACACCTGTGAGGTTTGCAAAAGGTTCAAACAAATAATTAAGAAAACTATTAATTGTTTTTTGTCTTCAACTAATTCTTATACATTGCTTTTAGCAATCAGTGATTTTTAATTACAGAAATCAAGAAATCCAAGACAGATTCAAAGTGAAGGCCTCTTTTTTTTAAAGATCACTATAGTGCAGTCTGCAAGCAAATTCAATTTTTGAATGCAGCCTGTAAGCTGAAAAGTTTGCCCACCGCTGATTTAGACATTGTAGATGACATACTGTTCCATCTCCGTTCAAACACTGTTGGTTATGCTTATTGCTGTATGCCCCAATAGCAAACTATGAATTGTGATACGGTACTAATATTACTGCAAAATTTTCAGAAATGTTTTTTGATAAATTGTTAAGTGTAAAATAGCTATATAACTATATACATAAAGTAATAATAGAGTCAATAATCTAGATTTACAATTATACAATTAATACAGTACAATTATAATTTCATTGTATCTAGATTTTTTTTCAATTTAAATTAATTACTATTATACAGATTTCCATTATTTGTTTTTTCGATTTTTCAAAATCAAGCATCACATTCCGAAAGTACATAGAGACAGCCCTAATTTTCTTAGAACAATGTAAGTTTTAGACAAAACTTATCATTTGATATTTTTAATTGCATAGATTAATCAAATTGTTGTCGTCTTGTAAGTTGGGCTTATTAAGTTGTGCTTGCAAGTCGTTAAGAGTTTACCACAGTATTCTATCCTATTTGCTTTTAGACAACACTAGCTTTTCGTACTCCAACAAGGTAACTTAATATTTTTTCGCATATTAATGATGTACGCATCCTACGCAAGTACGTATTAACGTTGTTACTGAGTAGCTCGTGATTACAGATGTACTAAATCGCAAGATGGAGCACCAGCGCCTCACTTCAGCGTGTGGTTCCGAAGAAGAATTTTATGACAAAATTGCAATGTAGATTTAAAACCACTGTGATTTTTTAATAGAAATAATTCTGTGTAAATACCTATATTGTTGGCCGCGAGCTAGTGGGAAAAACAAAAATTTGTTTGTTTTTTTAAACGTTTGTTTTTTTTAAAGTGTTTTTTTTGTTGCCCCTCTAAAGATTCTCAAGACCTTGTTAAATTGCACGATTCAATGAAAACTAGGGATGTACCGATACCACATTATAAGCCGATACCGATACTACTACCGATACCACCATTTAGAGCCGATACCGATACTGCCGATACCACCGATACTTTTTTATCTATCGAGCACCATCAGTAAAAGTTTTTGTAAGTAACACCAAAGAATGTATTTACTAAATCTAGCTTGTTATTGCATTTTGAATTTTTTCCAGGTATATATCTATCATTACACTAGTCTACACAATTTTGGAAACAAAGTAGAAAAGATGTGCCCTTGGCTAACTTTGGGACGCTGATTTCAAATCTGATGTTCGTTTTTTTGTATCAGCCTTAATTTTTAAGTAATCTTACACTAACTTTCCCCCAAAGAGAGCTTTAAAATGCTGTATAGCATACACCAACTCTTTGCAGTTTTTAAAAGCTGCATGCACAAATCTGTTGGCTGATAAGTTTTGTAAATCGTCCACAACAACATTCTTTATTAGAACGCAACATTTTACTTACCTATGTGCTGCATCATCCTGTGTTTTGCTCTGTTTGGCATTTCCATGATGCGTTTCCAGGCGTTTCTTTCTACCATGAAGAGTTAAATGCATGGAAAGCATTCTCTAATATAGTGAAAAACTTACAGGGAATATAAAATTCCCAAATTTCAGCAAACTTGTTGAAAGCTTATTATAGGGTTTTCATAACTTACGCTGTAACATGAGTGTTAAAGTACATTTCCTGCATAGCCATCTGAAGTATTTTTCAAAAAACTTAGGGGCATTCAGTGAGGAATAGGGTGAAAGATTTCACCAAGATATAAAAGTGATGGAAAAAAAGTATCAGGGAAAATGGAATGTCAGTATGAGAGCAGAGTATTGTTGGGGTTTGATACGTGAATGTTCAGATTCTCGCGTTCAGAATTACTTCTAAGACATCTCTCGTCAATCTAAAAGAAGGAAACTTTTGCAATAAATTGTATTCAATCCATTTATTTTCTCCTTTGTGCTAAGTATGTGTTTTTGTATTCACAGCTTCACATTAATTAATGCTTTTCAATGTGCAGCACTGAAATTTAAAATTGTATTTTTAGAAAAATTTGACCTGCTACGGCAAAATCGATTGCAGATTTGAAATCAGCATTCTCAAATTAGCTAGAAAGCATAGTTTTTATTCTTGTTTTTGATACTCCATCAAATTTTGTAGACCTGTGTTATTCATTACAATATTATTACAAATCTGTAAAAAAAATCATTATTTATTTTGTGCTTAAAAACTATCGGCAGGTATCGGCTATATTTACCGATACCGATACTACTAGCCGATACCACCGATACCGATACTTGAGTATCGGTACATCACTAATGAAAACCGCCTCAGCTTTCAAGCAGATATTGTTTGTTTATGTCGGCGCAAACTTGGTTTCAGTTTGCCAAACAAGAAAATGGAGAAACTTTTATAAATTCACTTTCGTAAATTATTATTACATTCCTTCTCCTAACTCGCTGAAGGCTTGCACTTCTACGCTTTGTCAGTGTCAGAAATTGCTCAAACAATATTTGATTTCGCTATTCGTTATGTGGGACATTCCATGTCAACTCACACCTCTCTTTTGCCGACCATCTCCGATTTTGCTGAAATTTGACATGTTTGTAGGTTTGGATGAGAAAATGTCTCACACCAAATTTCAAGCTTCTAAATCAAATAGTTTTTGATATATGAAGGTTGAAAGTTAGACACAAAATCGCCGCTTGAATGCCCCTGATCGAGCAAAAGTGGCCCTCCTGGCTTTATTTTTTGTTCGATTTCAAAGATGTTAATATCATTGGAAAGCTCTTTTTAGCAGCTTTCCAATGATATTCATATCTCAAATGTATCTGTATAAATAAAAAAGTTATTTATTGTCGTGACCTTGTGACCTTGACCTCGCATGACCCCAAAACTTTTTCAATATTTTTGTTCCTCACATAAAGGACTATCACCATGCCAAAAATCGAAATGGGATCTCTATAGGTTTTCAAGATATTTTTTAATTAGAAAAAAATTAACAAAAAACTTGCGAAAAATGATTTATTTAAAAATATCGACAAAGTTATGATAATATTTATTGCGTAAATGTCAACAAAATTGCATCATTAGCCACACCTATTCAATAAAATGCAAATATCTTGAAAACCTATAGAGATGCCACTTTGATTTTTAGCATGTTGATAGTCTTTTATGTCAGGAACAAAAATATTGAAAAAAATTTTTTGTCTAGAGTGGGGGTTTTGGGGTCATGCGAGGTCAAGGTCACGACAATAAATAACTTTTTTTGTTTATACAGATACATTTAAGATATGAATATCATCGGAAAGAGCTTTCCAATGATATTAACATCTTTAAAATCGAACAAAAATAAAGCCAGGAGGGCCACTTTTGCTCGATTAGGGGCGTTCAAGCGGCAATTTTGTGTCTAATTTTCAACCTTCACATATCAAAAACTGTTTGATTTAGAAACTTGAAATTCGGTGTGAGACATTTTCTCGTCCAAACCTACAAACATGTCAAATTTCAGCAAAATCGGAGATGGTCGGCAAAAAAATGCCGAAAAGAGTGTGAGTTGACATGGAATGTCCCATGTGCGCTCGTCTTACTCTTCATGCTTTGTATTAATTATATAAATTTTTCTGTCTCACAGATCCAGTACTTACTATTAATTTTGGAATAATTCTTAGTAGGAAATTGTATTCGGAATATGCTTTAAAGGAAAATCAAATGAATCTTTATGACAGTTCTGTTAGTATATTGCATCCGCGAAGTCAATTCGTATTGAAAAGAAACACGACTACGAAGGCTGTAATAGACTGGGCCAAAAACTGCACTGTGGTTAGTTTTATTTTTAACAAAATAAAGTCAAATTTTTAATCTTAAGCTTTTGTTTTTGCAAATTAACGTTACAGGTTCTTCATAAAATTGTTTCATGCAATTATAAATCAAATGCACTTCATCGGATTTTAAAACAAGGTCCTACTTTAATGATGTTTTATATCAACTTCGACCAGTTAAAAGCAGTAAGTTTTTTTTTTTCGTATGACTTGTTTTAAATGTGACTTAATCTAATGACTTAGATCTTTTACGTGGTTTTTTCTGGAGACTAACCAGTCGTAAAATTAATTAAAATGCTTTTTAAACCCAAGAAAAAAATTGAATGTAATGACAAAACTGAGTTTGATAATTGTAATTTGTGTTGTTTTGTGAGCATGGATATCAACGAAATGCTCAAAACTTAGTTATTGTGTTCACACTCCAGTCGAGTTATTGTTTCAGTTAGATGATATCGCGATACGTTACCATCAGCAATTGGAACCGAAATGGCCTTGCTGCTCGTCAATCGATCGAACCCAATACAGCGTCTGTATGAAGGATGTCAGAAGCTTGGATTATCCGCAGTCTTGTGCAATGTTGACTACATTGATTGAGCAATTTTTGAGCGAACAAAAACCGGCTTTTCTTCCATCAAATGGTGGTTGTGGCCAGTTTCAGCCCTTATACGATAGTGATCGAAGCCGCCTGGAAGTTTGTTTCATCAAATCGTCAATAGCATCGAAGTCTAACAACGTTCAAAACACTAGTCGAACTGACATTGACGGCTTGGTGCATCGCACTAACATGACGTTGCAATTTCTTGCCTTAGATTACCATCTGGTTCCGAGCATCGCTGATATTCTTGGCTTTCAAGCTCTTCCACTGGGACCCCCTTTCACCCTTATTTTAGATTTGCAAAATGAACAAAAGTTTATTATGAAAATGCCTTTTTCGACAACCAATATAGGTCAGTAGCGTCTCGCTTTTATTTAAAGATGTTAGAAAGCTTTATGCTGTATACCTTCAGAACGGCTTATATTGAATTACACCAATCATGCTGTCGCCCCAACCTACTTTCAATATGAGGTAAAATCTGAAGAAGACAATTCTAAAACAGAAAGCCACGTTGATATTAATGCCGTGCAAGCGCGAGAATTCGAGGCTAAAGTTTTAGCAAGTGCAAAGGTAAGTTGGTTGTGATGCAAATTTTAATATTTGCTTATTACCTATTATTTTTTAAAATTGTCACCATCATCATCAATCCAGTTTTAATCCGGTTTAATTCCCAGTGACTGGAGGTGGCCGGATACATCCCACTACTTCTGCAATTCTTCTTACACCTTCTCTCCATCTGCATCGATCTGCCGCATCTTCGTGCTTTAAACCAATCATTAACCAAGCTTCCTTCGACCTGTTTTCTCCATTTCATCTTCGGTTGACCCTGTTTACGTTTTCCATCCATTTCATGTACCATTGCCTTCACCAAAACATCTTCCTGAGGTTGTCTTAAAACATGACCTTAACACCTCACACCATTCGCCCTTGCCAGCTTATCTGCTGCTTCCATCAATCCCAACATGTCTATCAGTTCCTCTGTATTCCTCTTGACCACCAACTTTACACCGCACATCGCCCTCACCATAGATCTTTCTGCTTTTCTCAAAATAGCTACTTCATTTTCTCTCAATTACCAAGTTTTGCTTCCATATAACATAGCTGATCTTACGTAGCTCTTATATATCTTTCTTTTCATCCGCAAAGCAAATCTTTTTCCAAATAGTATCTCACTACACTCTCTGAATTTCTTCCATCCCACTCTTGTTTTTCAATTAGTGCAGCTTCACTTCCTCCACTGGGATTCAACCTATCCCAAAGTTAACAAAATCCTTTTGCAGTTTCCACTTCATCACACATTACCTCCTATTGCACTTCTGTACCATTTGTTGCTTTCTCACATTTGCTACAAACAAAAAATCCTGCCGCAATTAGAGTTACTTTCTTCAACTTAAAACACCTTCCATGAATCCATTGTTTGCATTTTATGCTTAGCACTGAGTTGACTGTCACCCTCTTCCCACATATTCCACATGGGTGTGTTCTACTTTTTATGACTTCACCCTCTGATCCACACGCTATTACCGTCTTTTCAAAATTTATCTTCAGTCCCTTGCTTTCCAATGCACTTCTCCATTTTAGAAACCTTTCCTTTAAATCCTCCATCGTTTTACTCATCAGTACCAAGTCATCTACATACAAAGCCTCTTTCATTAAACCTTCTCTTGCATTCTCTGTTGCAACATCCACCACAATTGCAAGCAAAAAAGGTGACAAAACAGATCCCCGATATACACCAACTGTTACGTAAAATTCTGAGAATTCAGATCCAACTTTAACCTTCGTCTTTGAACCTTCATACAGACTTATCACTGCTTTTACCAAGATCTCAGGTACTTCTTTCTTCCTCAGTGCCCATTGCATTACTCTTCTTAGAACTCTGTCAAAGGCCTTCTTAAATCCATGAAACACATGTACAATTTTTTATCTTCCTGTATTCCTCTCGCATTCTTCTCAATGTAGAAAGAGCACCTGTTGTCTCTCTTCCTGGAATGTTCTTTTTTATTGTTCTTTCATTTTATAATAAAACTTTGTTCTATTAATATGATCTTACTAAAACAACTAAAATATTCCTTTATATTAAAATAAAATTTTATATTAAAAAACTTGTTTATATAGGCGTAGTTGGTGGTGGTGGTGGTGGTTTTACCCGACCCATTTCTAGGGATGGGGGCGCGGATCAATTCCGCGGAATCCCAATAGTCGGGCGACTCCCCACGGACGGGACCAGAGGTCAAGAAGAGAAGGGGTGTGGCCGAAAATGGCCCGACGCAATGGGTCTAGTACAGGGCAGTCGAGCACGAGATGTGAGAGATCCTGTGGTTCAGAACCACAGTTGCTGCATGAAGGAGTCTCGGCTCGACCAACCCTGTGGAGATAAGAGTTGAGGAGAGTGCTGTGCCCGTTGCAGCGTAAACGGGAGAGAGCACAGCGAGCGGAGCGAGGGAGAGTAAGCTCCTCGGGAGATACTGAAGGGATTTGATGTTGAAAGAAACCAGATTGGACACTGCGTCTCCAACTGGTGTAGAGGGATAGTCGTTGGGAGGAGATAAGGGGTGCGAGGGACACTGATGTACTGGAGGGATCGAGAGAGGCACCGGCTTTAGCTAGAGAGTCAGCTAAGTCGTTACCTGGGAGGGAAGAGTGACCAGGTATCCATTGCAGATGGACAACCTTGGATTGAGATAGAGAGTTAAGAAGAGATTGAGTATTGGATAAGGATTTGGGGGTTAAATATGGTAGGGGGGTAGAGAGAGTTGATAGGACAGATAAAGAGTCGGAAAAGAAGGTGATAGATTCGAAATTACATGTCTTGGAGTGAGAGATACACCATTCAAGAGCATGTAGGAGAGCGAAGGTTTCAGCACTATAACTGGTAGTCCAGAGACCAGTCGAGAAGGAGAGCGAGGTAGCAGTGACACACTTTGTACATTTAATGTGTATCCCTGCACCACCCTGCCCCAGCCCGCCAGGTACCGAACCGTCAGTCCAGGCAGAGATATCGCTGTGAGATAGAGTGGAAAGATGGGAGGTAGCTGCAGTGTTGCGAAGGGAGGGGGTCTTTGCGAGAGCATGGGGATGAGAGGTAGAGTGAGATTGTGTAATTAGATGGGGCAGACCAGGGGGGGTTAGGAGGGCAGAGGATTAGTGGTTCACGGGTAAGATGTAGGTTAGGGGTAAGGTTATGTGATCTGGAGAAGGATCTTCATGAGCTCTTCTTGAGACGTGTACGGGGGTTAGAGTTCGCAAGAGAGGCTATGGGAAAGGTGGGAGGTAGACGGAGGGCTCGTTCAAAGAAGGAGAGGGATTGGTGGGTGAGGGTGACCTTAGTGGAGGTAAAAGTGCTTCTATATGAAGTAGAGGAATGGGAGTGGACGATAGACAACCTGTGATTACTCTACAGGAAGATCTATGCATCCTCTCCACGGAGGTGATGTGTGTAGGAGATGAGAGGGGAAACCAGCCTGGGGAAGCATAGGTGAGGATCGGGCGAATAAAGGCTTTGTATAGGGTACACAAGGATTCTTTTGATGGGCCCCAGGAGGCAGAGGCAATGGAGCGGAAAGCACGGAATCGGCTGTGAAACTTTTTCCGTAAGGATAAGACGTGATATTTGAAAGAGTGAGTGCGGTCGAAGGTTACACCGAGAAAGGTTGGACGAGGGTTGAATTTGAGAGGGGTGTTAAGAATGTGCAGAGATGGTTGTGTACGTGATTGGTAGGGGTCTAAGCTGAAGAAGGATGTTTTACATTTGAGGGGGTTGAGAGGAAGGCGCCATTTTGAGGACCATTCCATCAGTCTGTTGAGGGCAGCTTGTACTAAAGCGGTTGCACACTCAACACTCGGGGAGGAGGCCCAGATGGCTAGGTCATCTGCATAGAGAGAGGTCAGATGCAGGAAGGAAAGTGGGAAGGTCATTTATGTATAAAGAGAAGAGAACTGGTCTTAGAACCAAACCTTGGGGCACTCCTCTTCGGAGACGGAAAGGACGACTGTATGAATTACAGATACGGACTTTCGAACGGCGATCTGAGAGGTAGGATCGTATCCATTCGACAAAGCAAAGAGGAAGATCTAATGAGAGGAGTTTAGAGAGAAGGGCAGAGTGCCAAACTGAGTCAAAAGCTTTCGCAAAATCCTCAGTGGCAAGGACTGTACGTGCGCCTGGCTTAGATTGGTGGAAGGAATCTGCGATTGACTGTGAGAGAAGAAGAACCTGGTCTACAGTCGATCTACCAGGTCTAAAACCAGCTTGCATGGATGAGAGAATGTCTTGTTGTTCAAGAAAATAGGTTAGTCGTCCTAAAACCATTCTTTCGAAGAGTTTGGAGGTACATGAAGTGAGAGAAATGGGTCTATATGAAGAAGGTGAGTCAGAGGGTTTTCCGGGTTTGAGAATGGGGATGATTGTTGATTGTTTCCAGGCGGACGGGAAGGTGTGTGTTGACCAAGAAAGGTTGAAGATGTATAGAAGAAAGTTTAACGCACATTGTGGTAGGTGGGATAGAAGAGGGTAGGTAATTTGATCAGGGCCTGAGGAGGTTGAGGTTGAGAGTTGAGAGATAGCTGTAGAGAGTTCAATTGAGGAGAATGGTGAACAGAAAGTGGAATGCAGGGTGTTGCAGTGTGCAGTTCTGATTTGCTTCATTTGGGCTTTCTCGGTGCTTCGAAAAGGTTTTGGGGTTTGGGTAGAGAAATGAGACTGTAGATGTGAGGAGAGATGGTTGGCACAATCTACAGGGGTATGGCAATTTGAGAAATTGGGAAGGTCAGAAGTAGTTGGGGAGCCAGAGATGGAGCGAAGTAGAGAAAAGACTTCGCTGGGACGGGTTTTAGGAGAAAGGCTAGAGCAAGTATTCTGCCATGACTTGGCTTTAGCCTTAGAAATCACAGTGGAGGTATATCTGGAAGTAACGATATAGTGCTGGCGGTCTTCTTTGGAACAGTGTGCCTTTGCAAATGCCTTTCGGCGTTTTGCGACGGCATCTGCGACTTTAGGAGACCACCAGGCTTTAGCAGGGCGGTTGATGCTGCCGAAAGGAATGGCAGAAGTGGCAGCATCATTGAGGAGTTTGGTAAAGGTGTGGGTGGCTTCAGAAAGAGAAAGTGTTGTAAAGTTAGAGGGAGTAGGGCAGTGGGTATCAATATAAGTAAGGTAATCATCCCAGCGAGCTTTATTATAGTTAGATGAGGGGGGGCGGTGGTAAGAGTTAATTATAGGGGAAGTGGGAATAGTGATGGAGATAGGAAGATGATCTGAGCCGAGGTCCGGAAGGGTCTGCCATGTGCATTTAGAGGCTATTCGGGCAGGAACTAGGGAAAGATCAGGGGAAGAGCGGTTTCCAGTGGCATGGTGTAGTAGGGTGTGGTGTTCGGGGTTATTAAGAGGTAAAAGATCAGAAGAGAGGAGCCAATCAAGCAGATCTTTTCCTGAATGGTCTTCTGGTGAGTGGGAGTCCCAGGATGAATGATGGCTGTTAAAGTCGCCAAAGATGTATGTGGTAGGAGATGATGGTAGGAGAAAGGGTGAGAAGGATTTTGGGCGAGAGTCGGAGGAAGAGGAGCGGATAGGAGGGACATAGACGTTGAAAAGATGTATGGGAGCGGCTCCTTTCATTTTAACTGCGATAGCTAAATAATCGGAGCTGGGGTCGAGGGAGGAGAGTGATTGTGTGGAGAGTGAAGTGTAAGATAGACCGTTTTTGACAAGTATCAGTACACCTCCTAGGTTCCCCGTAGAGTTGGTGGTTCCTCTCCTCGTCATAAAACGGTTCTTTTGGAGGGTTTTGTAGCCGGGTATACGGAAGGTGGAGTCAGAGGAGAGATGTGACTCTTGTATGAAGATGAGATCGTACTGATTATGAGAGAGAAAGTGTAGGAGTTCAGTACGACGCGGGCGAATCCCATTAGCGTTCCACTGTAGGATTCGGAGGTTGTTTCGAGAGGGAGAGGAAGGATGAAAAGAGGATTGTGTGAGAGGAGAGGTGGTATGTTGGGTTTGAGGAGAAGGAGTAGTCAATGCTGAGGGAGGGTGAGTATAAATTAGTTGGGGGTGATTAGGAAGATAGGTGGGTTTATTCGAGGTTGTTTTGGAGGAGGGTTTAGTTTTTGAAGATATAGTTTTGTGGTTGTTTGTGAGTGGAGGTGGGGGGTTTGGAGTGTGAGAGGATGGAGATACAGAAAAGAATGAAGATACGGGATTAGAGTTAGGGAGGTAGGGGAGGGGTTGAGAAGAGGATGGGCACATTGGGCAAGTCCAAGAGTGTCCCGGGGAGATTTTGCGGAAGTCAGCGGGAGATAGACCAGAGCAGGAGAGGTGCACCCAGAGAGAACAACCGGTACATTGTATTGATCTGTTTCCCCAGGTGACTCTACGGGAGCAGACAGAGCAGGGGTCTATAGGGCCAGGGTTGGGGTGAATGTCACCGCTGATAAGGAGAAGCATAGAGATAAGAATCTGCGGTGAGTGGGATGAGTAATGAAGAGGTTTGGGGTGGAAGGAGGGACGAGGAAGAGATGTCCAAAAGAAAATAGAAGGGGTAGGGGGCGGTCAATTGGGTTTAAGAGTGCTGTCCACATGTGACCGCGCATTGGACAGCAGGGATAAAAAATGAGAAGAGTTGTCCAAAAGAGAATCGCCCGAGGATGAGACCCTCGGGGAATTGACAAGCCATTTCGACCCTCCCCAGTGTAGGGAAGGGGACTGCACCACCACGTTGAGGTGGCTTGTCGTTGGTGCAGATAGGCGTAGTTCGCTTAATACAGTAGTTCCAAAACTTTTTCAAACAATTACAGTCTTTTAAATTTTCCTGTTAAATGTATATGTACAACCACAAAAAAGTTGCGGTTACAGCTACACTGAATTACCTTGAACATTTTTTCTTTATAAACAATTAATTTGCAATTTATTGTATGAAAACCTAAAAATAATTTGGAATGTTTTTCTAAAAAATGGCATTGTGTTTCCCTACTCGCCTTTCTGTATTAGTTTTGCTTGCTGCAGAAAACCAACGGCGTAGTTAAAATTACAGATGTAGCTTGTATGATATATGCTTGTTTGTTTGATGTTTGATGTAGCTTTCTTTCAAAAAATATAAATCAGCAACTTCTTGCTTAATTTTAAAAATTATTGAAGGAAATTTTGATATTTTTCGGCTAATAAACCGATTTTTTTGACAGTGCACAGTGGCAACAATGTTATTTAAAATTCAAAACTGATTACAACACGTAACCGATCGCGGGAGTGTCAAAGTGCTTTTAAGTTAGCCCCAATTAGAACTTTTTTGTATTTTAGTGTTTGTTGCGTCATAGAAAAGCTTGTTGTCGCAGGATGTCCTTGTTTATTATCACACTGATTGGTGCGGAGGCTGCTTTGCTTGCTCGGATAGTTTAATGAATCTGTGCATGAACCATCCGAACCTCAGCAAACTTGTAATTTATCAAGTGAACGAAAGAACAAACGAACAACTTCCTCACGCTTTTAAAGCTCTTGCGTTTCCAACAATTATATTATATCCTGGAAACAGGTAAGAGATAGAAAATGGTCAAGCGACAGTCAATATCTTTTTATTCATCGTATGATCGTATTGACCTGCTTGCTGCTTCTTTTTAAAGCGTCGTCACCATTGTTCGTTGGGGACCCTATTGAGGAATTCGACGTTAAATTCCCTTTTCGAGGACTGAGTAGTAATCACTCAGTTACACTAAGCTTTGAACTCGCGTCCTTCTGCTCAAGTTAGAATCGTTTACCTGAGCAAAAGGATACTTTTTTTTGATTTTTGGTTTAAAACTATATTACGAAGTCGTTGAAACAAAGAAAATTATCTCGTCGCTTACCCAAATTCGCAGTTGTGTATGAATCGGCTGAAGAGTGGAGCCATCGGTGCTAAGTGTTACATCATCATAAAATTATTGTACTTTTGAAACGACCAAAACTAACCTCTTATCGTTAATATAAAAACCTTGGCAAAAAAAAATCCAGGTTCGATGTGGTTTTATCGAGAATCGACTTGTATTGAATCTTGTTGTATTGGTGGTGTATAAATATGTCTTAAAGCATTCCTTTTACGTAATAAAAAAATAAACGAACGTTAGGCCTACTTTTTTTGGATCAGAAAAACTAACTGACAATTTGTTTGGTAGAGGGTCGTAATTTAATTGACACTTGAACTTACTGTAATGTTTTTATTCTTTAAATTTCAAAGAAGGTTTTGCCTTTTATTTAAAGCGTTTGATCATTCACACTGTATTCACAACTTCATGTAAATTTTCTCTTATTTAAATATTTAATTATTATTTCCTGGAAAATTTACCACCTAACTAAGAGAAAAACGTTCAGTCAATCAATCAATCAATCAACATAATTTTATTTGCGGACTATGACGAAAAAAACAATAACGAAAATAAAAACAAAATATAACAAAAAATTGGCCACAGGAGGACTGCGATTCAGTGTTTGAATCAGCAACCAACCTTGCTAGCAAAACTACTTGTAATCGAAAAGAATTGAAGTATTGCAAAATAATATATCAGAAGGTTCTAATTTTAGATATAAGCTTTCAATAAGTATTTTTTCAAATCATGTTTAAAAGCATTGTAAGAAGTATTTTGAATTTGAATAGGAATTTCTTTTTGTATCTTGACTCCTTGGTGCTTTATACATCTTTGTAATCGTGAAGTTTTATAACAGGAAATATACAAAATTTTTTTTCATTATTCAAAGCTTTTTTTTCATCTTTTGTTCGAGATCTTTTGTAAAACAACTTGTGTGCCATGAGAGGTTTCCAGGCGTGCCGCGAAAGATTTTAAAAAAAAATTATTTAGAGACGTCGAATTTTGCGGTTTTTGCACGTGAAGTAAGTGAGATTCGGAGCGAAGACCGTTTTTATTTAGAAAGAACTGATTTTGGGAAGGAAATTGACAAGAAAGTGCAGACTTTTTTTCTTTTTAGAAATCACATAATTTTGGGGGCAGAAATCAAGAATCTTAGCTCAAGTGCGCCGCGAACTTCAGATGGTACCAAATATGTACCGGGGCCAGAACAATAGTATTTTTAAAAAACAACTGAATTTAGGGACGAAAACTAGAAATCTGAGCCAATTGTGGGTAAAGACTTTTTTTTTTTTTTAGAGATCACTTGATTTTGAAAACAAAAATTAAAAAATGGCTTGAAGGCACCGCGGTTTTTGATAAGTTTCAAAAATGTGCCGCAAACGGAAAAAGGGTTGAGAAACACTGTACTAAACCTTGTTTGTGGTTAACAGTTGTACAAAGGTAGTCCGAGTTAGTTATCCAGTAAATGTTTTTCCCGGGTTGAAAATTATCTCAAGAATCAAGAGGCGGAATAAGAGCATTATTACAGAATATTTCCTTTTTTTGACCAAGAGTTTTTGGTAATAACAACCATTTCCAAGCAATTTCAACAACGAATTATTGTAATGTGTACATTCTGCGCTTTCTGACAACTTTTTGGCCACGGTTTTACAAGCCTTTTTATTTTAAAATGTTTATTTGTAAACATCAACTAATCAATATGACGTATGTATAGTCCTTACCATTAAAATTCAACAAATGATATTTAGGGTAAATTTGAAAAGATAACATTGTCATAGCACTCCTGTACACACCAATATTTAACAAAAATTGTCAAATGGGTATTAATCCGACTTGACTTTTTTTTAGCTTGTAGATTTTTCTCTTGTTCAGCCTGATGAGTGCAATTAATTTTTTTTTCGAATACTAATATTGGATTAATACAATTAATATTAAACTTAGGACACCACGCTTATGCTTTGCAAAAACAAAACCTCGTTAGAAGATTTTAAGGTTGACAAATTTTTTTGTTTTTTGACACATCAGTAATTTTTGAAAGGACAAGCGACAGTGTTGTGTTTTCGTCCTCTTCGTGTTCGTTGGTGGACATCGTCGATTTTCTCCTGCGTTATGCATCGCCACCTACCAAGGCTGAACTTGTCTTAAACCTGTGTGATTTGTACCGTAATGATCGTTCATTTCAAATTCCCGCAGATATCTGTAAGCGAAGGGATCTTATTGAAAGGTATTTGCTTTACATACATAGTAAACTATTTTATCAGAGAACTCTTTATCTCATTAAATCATGTGTAGGTTGGCAAGATAGCCCCAGTAGTGAAACTGGAACAATACAAGGTACTTGTCACTTAACTCACTTTATTATTGATATTGCTTGCATGTTCTTTTCATTGTAGAGATTATTAGCAAATTTAAGATTTTTTTTATTTTATCTTTAGTTCGGTAATTATACTTTATATTTCGCCAGGTTCTCGTTGCTTTCGATTCGTATATCTCTCTCAATCTTGTTTAATCTTGTACCAGTTTGTTCGCATATTTTTATACTTTCTCTCATTTTCAACATTTGATTTTTTTCTCCACATGCTCGACCCATGAAACTTTTGCACGTTTTTCTGATGATTGTTTCTCTTCATGTTTGGCCACTCCAGTTGTCTTGTTATTTCATGGCATAATGCTCCGCTTTTCATCCATATTGTCAAAAAAAAAAAAAACGTTGCGAACATTAAGCTTTTATTCAAGCTTAATCTTCTATAAAAAAGATTTTATGCCGGACGCATTTTTAGAGCAGAGGTTCCTAACTTGCATGAATTCACGACGCAGGAAAGTTTAAAATATAAGAAAACAACTTCTTGACAAAAAATCTTCTGACTTTCAAACTAAATTTGTCAATTATTAGATTTTCTTTTGTTAAAAATAGTTTTTCAACCCCGACAGTTTACAAATGCGGGTCCCTATTGCCGCTTCTGAGGTCTGGAGGGCCGTTTCGCCGGCCTTGGCCATGCCGCCACAGAACTAAAACATCACATAAATGAAATAAGAAACTTAGTTGTTATAACTTGTCAGTTATTTTAAGTCGAGTTGTCCGGCTGTGTTGTCACTGTGCGTGGGACAACATCTGGTTGGTTCGAATCCCAGTGAGATTGATTGACGAGCTCTAACATGAGCGAAATTTAGTTTCTAAAATGTAGTTTTGTTTATTGCTATATTCTTCGTCGTATAAATTTTACTTAATTGGTTAAACCTTGCTGCTTTGTTTTAAATAGAATCTAGCGCTGGTGCAAGACTGGTTAGAGACTAATTTTTGCACCGTTAGATCCGAGTTTGAAACCATGTTGCGTCATTAAGCAAAAAAATTGTTACCTGCAGCTCTCTTTAGCGCTTATAACAACTAAACAGTGTGGAACAAGTAAACGTATCGCCCGAGAGCTAAGTTTCTTACTGCTACGTATTCTGTTCCAAAAACATTCCAGAAATCCAAAAAATGAAAAACAGGAGTAACAGCGACCAGTCGCCGTCATTTGAGTAGGACATCACTGAATGAATAGTTTATTAGATTTCGTAGCTTTGATTGTGTAATTTCGACCTATTCATGCTTAAAATGTTGTTTCAGACAAAAGTTCAAGTCGCTCTGGTGATTTTCTTTTAAAAACTTTCGTCTTTGTTCTCGTACTGAAATGGTCTATTTCACTTGCTGGTATGTTTTTCTATAGAAAATGAGACTTTGATTTAAAGGCGGTTGAAAATATTAATCTAATATTGTTTCTGCAATTTCAGAGGGTAGAAAAGAAACTTGTATTGTTTTGAACTCGAGAATTTTTTTTTCATAATATTTATTTAGAGTAGCGGTGTTAGCGTTGTTTGTTTATTTAAACAAGGAATACTTTGTAATTTATAAAATGTTTATGAATAAAACCAATCCCCATTACTCAACAATAAATTTGCTACGATGCCAATAACCTTCTTGTAACAGCAAATTTGTTTACTGACTTCATGGAGCTGGTGTACGTTTTGAATTTTTTATTGTATATTAGTTGTTATGTCGGGGGTTATACTCTTAGGTGCTTAATAAGTTGGTTTTTTAACAAAAAGTGAAGTGTGGCAACATCTTAATATTAAAAGTTTATATTCTTGTTGTAATATATATAATTGTTTTAAACTAAAAGTGATTTGAATAAACAGTTCTATTGTCACGCGTACGAAGCAATTTTAAAACAATCGACTTCTATAAAAGTTGTAATTTTGTAGAATTGTCAAGTTCTCGATCAAATTGTAGCCGTCAAATTTTGCTACAAACCAACGTAAACCTCGTGCAATGCTCTGTTTTGTTTTGTTTTTCATACGCGATTTAGCATGTTGGTACCTGTGGTGTCTTCTCTTACGAAAGATGCAATAAACATTAAATAGAAAAAACTTAACACTGGAACGGATTTCTTTTTTGACTGAGTGATTGATTCACAAAGGACTTTTTGTATTTGCAACTTACCTTCTTGATCTGGAAGACAGCGGCAGAGATTTTACATTTAACGACAAAACAGTTGTTCTCACTTGCTGTCAGAAGCGCTGAGACTTTCAAACTGGCTGATGCTTGTTCGGCTTGCATGAAAAGCTGAACAAGAGCAACGTATAACTGCTTGCTGAGAGTCTTTTAAATTAAGCTAGAATAAGTCAAATTAACTAACCTAAAATGTCGGTACCATGTTTTTGTTTTTTAATCACAGAACAATAAGTACCTAGACGCCGATAGAGCCCGTAACCGTGCGATTGTAAAGCTGCGCTGAATTCAACCATTCTTTTGTGCGATGCCCGTTTTAATTCACAGGTACATCGAAACTAACCTGTAGGTTATAGGAACTTTTTATTATAATTTATTGTTGGTTATTTATAAATTTTGCTGTACGATTCGCACGGATTTAGTCAGCCGTTAAGGTCGTGCAGTTTTATCTAATAGCAATTTCTATATTGCGATTTACTTCAGTTGTCAATATACCTAATCCAAATAACTTTTAAAAAGGTTTTAATTTTCAATTGTTCGCTTCTTATTCGCCTTGGACGTTTTGCTTAATCCCCGTACACTCCCATCTTGTGTTTAAAAAAATTGCTCACAGCCTACGCCTGGTCCAGCATTAACCCTTTTAGCTCCAAGTACATGTCTCACATGCACTTTTATTTACGATCGCTTTGACAGCTCCAAGCACATGTTAGACATGCAAATGCGGCTGATTTCTATCAATTCGCGCTTCAAATATCAATTTCACGGTTGGTCGATTAATTTTGACTCCAAACAAAGGAAGCAGCATTTGTTTAGTGCATGTTGACTCACACGTGCAGCGGTTGAGTAGTTTTATGTCGTTTTGTAAGCGAAAATAAAATTTCAGTGAATGCGGTAAATTTGCTTGTTGCATTTAAAAAATTAACCTAAAGTTTTTTTTTTGGTTTATGTTTATGATTTATGAAAAAAATGCAAAGGGAATTTTTTGGTTTATGTTTATGATTTATGAAAAAAATGCAAAGGGAATTAGATACAATCTTGCCGCGACTTTTGATTTGGTGCTTGATACAAGTGGCAATGGCAATAACAGTGATATTTTTCATATTCCTGGTTCTAGTGACACGGAGATTTATGATAATAATAGCATTCCTCGTGATGAAGATAAATTGTATCAATAAATGCTTAAGAATAGCGGGCATGGCAGCCAAATAATGCTGATTTGCCAAAATATTTCTTCACAGCGAAAGCTGGTTGTAGTTTACAGTTAATACCACAAGTTAAATTGATTGTTTTCAAAGTTTTATTAGAAACAATCCCGTCAGTGAAGTTGTTAGGACTACAAAAGGTGCCACATTTTATTGCTAAAGATGAAAAGAGCAGAAAAAAAATCCTTGTTTGCTCCCAAAGTAGAGCAAGGACAACATATGTTTTCTTTTGCAAAACCTGCAAAAGAAAATCAAGTTTGCATCCAGAGGAGTGCTTTGAGCGTTACCATTTGCTCCAGAAACACAATTTGTGATAATATCTATACTACAAAATCAACTTCACTGCATTATATGGTGTTGTATCTTGTTCACATAAGATGGAATAACTGCAAAATGTAGGAGTAAATGCTTCGCTTTACGTGCGAGAAGGCTTATCTGCAGAAGTGGAGTCGAGACACGGTGCTTCGAGACCGAAACCAGACAAGACTTTTGGGTAGCGAGACCGAGATAAGACGAGACTTTGGAGTAGCAAAACCGAGACTTTTGCTTTATGTCAGGGTTGTGGAATCAGAGTCGGAAGTCCGAGTTGCATGTTTTTGGTTAAAGGCGGAACCAAAGTAGTTTTTTTAAATATGCTGAAGCCGGAGTCGCAGTTTTAGATGTACTGGAGTTGATGAGGGATTCTTATTTTTATTTGGCCACTCCAGCTACAATTTTTGGTTAAATCCTGCAAGCTGTAGTCATATTTATCATCTGAATGACTTAAAAATAAGCAAGCAAAAATACGGCAAGTACTGGATAAATCACCTTTTGGATTTTAATTTGAGGTGCAAACTAAAAGCGATTTTGACTGTATATTGACGGCCAAATTGGATTTTTATTTGCAAATTAAATATAAGTTTTGCTGTTTGTGAGTTGTTTTGAAAAATTCAACTAAAGATTAAAAACAGATTTTTATGAGAAAAAATGCGTCGAAATGGGCTTAATTGCGTGTCGGTTTTAAAAGTCAAGTGATGAACAAAAAGAAAGTCTTCATTGGAATTCAGCTCTCCCTAAAATGTCGAGATTCTTTTAGAATTGTGGGCACGTCTAAAGCTACCGCTTGTAATCTTTTATTATTCCAAATACTTATAATATGCATTCATTTAACAGAAAAAAGTGCTTAGTAAGCGGTTGAGTGTAACCAGAATAAGAATAAAAATTTTTCAATTTTAATCTACCCTTAATTGCAGACAAGAAATGGTATTATGAAATGCCAACTCTACAATTTTTAAAAGCTATTTTTATTTAAGGGGGTATAGCTTCTTGTTTGCTGGATCCTCTGTAGTTGCTAAGTGTGACTTATAACCAGGGTTGTGGAGTTAAAAAATTTTTTTTTCCGTTTTCTGTCTATAGAGAAAAAATTTTTGACTCCGATTCCAGCTCTTTGAAATTTTACGATTTAAACTTTGACTTTAGAACATCTAAAAAAACAACTCCGGCTTCATCTCTAAACAACGTCGAAGTAAAAAACAAAGTAAAAAATTTCTATCGGACAGCAATATGTTGGTATGTCCGGACGTTGTGCAGCGCCTCCGACGCATTCCTGCGAGTCAGAAATATAAAGAATAAATATAGACATAAAGTGTAAAAATGTAAAATAATTGGGCGTAAATCAAAGTCTCCAAATGCAATAACGAATTCGATTCCCAACTTCACCGAATCTCTTATTTGCGACTTCGTCAAATCTGAAGAAAGTACTCTGACTCCGATCTAAAACATATCATTCTGGGGAGTCCGACTCCACAACCCTGCTTGTAATTATATTGTTGAGTCGGAGTTGTTATAGCCGCATATTTCAGGATGGAGTTGGACTTCCTTTTTACATGTGCTGAAGTTGGAGTTGTATTATTAGATCTTGTGGAGTCAGAATTGGAAAACTTTGATTAGGTGAAGTTGAAAAATAATTTTTCTGACTTCACAAGCTTGGTTTAAACAATTGGTACAAAAAATATATAAATTCCTTTTCACATCAAAAATCTTCACCATAGATTACAAAAAAGTTTCCCAAGTTAAACATTGACCCTTGCCTATAGGCTTTCCATTATCAAGTTTTGCTTTGCAGGTGCTAGGCATGGCAGTTAAACAATAAAGTTTTTGCAGTGTCAAGTGAGTGATTACATCGCTGTAACGAACAAATTCGAAAAGACTTTGTTGCTGCTGAACTCACCTGATGGGGAAGCGACTTATCAGGACTTTTTTAACGCCATTAGAACGCAGTCAAAAAGTCTATTTCACACGGTCACCAAAACAACTGTATGCCTAATTGGTAGGTCTTATAGGTATTATAATGGAATTCTTCTCGTCTAACAATGAAACTGGATCCTAGCCATTTACTGCAAGTAATGTACCCGACTTAATTGCTTCCGGAAATGTCACAATTTTGCTGTCCGATTGAAATCTTTTATTATTTTTTTAAAGACTTGTGGGTTTCTACCAGGTTCATTGCGCATCACGCACGCCGATGACCAGATGCTAGAAATATATCGAGTTGTGTACAGACAGCACTAAGAACTTCATCTTTGGCATTGTGCATCACGTACGCCAAACCCGAGCTGACTGCCCGATCATGGTTTTGAGTTTTAAACTCTCGTTAGGGACAGTGTGCTTAACCAGATTTTGTCGCTGAGCTGGTCACATATAAAAAGAAAAATCTACGATTTGTGGGCTTCTACCAGATGCATTGCTACACTGACAGAAGCGGCAAAACCTGGGTGAGCAGACTGTCCCAGATAAGAATTTAAAACTCAAAACCATGGCCGGGTGGTGAGCTCGCGTTTGGCGTGCGCGATGCCTAACGCCAGATATGATACTCTTTCATGTCATCTGTCCTATAACTTGTTATACTTCTCGCATCTGATCATCGGCGTGCGTGATGCACAATGCTGCATCTATCAGTGTAGCAATGCCTCTGGGAAAACCCTAAAAGTCAGAGACTTTTCCCTATGTAGATATCACCAGCTCTGCCAGAAAAACCCGAGTAAGCAGACTGTATCTAATGAGGGTTTAAAACTCGAAACCGTGGTCGGGCAGCGACCTCGGGTTCGACACGCGAGATGCATTATGACACAAATGGTAGTTTTTATGCCATCTGTCCTAAGCTCGATAGCCTATATATTTTTTGATTTTTATTTTGTTTCATGACTGAAATTCAAAGAAAAAATTGTGCCATAAAGTATCTTTCCACAGGGACACAACAGAACCAAGCAAGTAGAATTTGAACCACCATCTTATCAATTGCTCAATGCTCACACATGCAACTTATTACAACGTCCTAGAACAGAATCCACAACAATTAAAAGCAGTATAATGTAGTCGCTTTTTGCGATA
The DNA here is from genome assembly GCA_963680785.1 of Diplosoma virens. Taxonomy (NCBI): domain Eukaryota; kingdom Metazoa; phylum Chordata; class Ascidiacea; order Aplousobranchia; family Didemnidae; genus Diplosoma; species Diplosoma virens. The sequence continues at coordinate 37,589,302 of OY796884.1, read as the reverse complement.
CCAGATTTTGTTGTTAAAAATATAAAATACAAGACTTTTAAATGTTGATAAAAATAGGTTTATAATTTCTTGAGCACCTTACTCGGTATACAGGCGTTTTGATTGCCATGCATAAAGATTACTATGGTTCAATTCTACTGTAAATAATGACAAATTTAAAAACAACAATGACGCCCGAATGGCTAAAAAAACGTACAAACAATATATTTTTACTAAAAATCATGACATATTTACAAAACATCTGTGCTTTGCTCACATCGCTGCCATTTCTCTACCTGGATTCGAGACACAGTGGTCCGAGACGGAGACCGAGACAAGACCGAGACTTCGAAAAAGGTGTCTCGAAATATCCACCTCGGCTTATTTGCAATGCCTAAAAATATAAAAATTGATTTTCAGAAAAAAACTTTAAGGTCAGTATGTGTATGTCCTGGGGTATCAAAAGATGCAAGAAAAAAATTGGAGCTGGTGTGGCAAATCGTGTCCGAAAACTTGGAGTGGAAAGGGGTTAGACTAGTTAAAGCTGTTTTTCCAAATAGTTGGTCTGTAATTGGATATAGGAAAATATCAGAAGAAAGCGAAAATTTTGTTAGCAACAAAGAGACTCCGTCTGCTTGAATTACAGGTAATGCTATTAACTTTTTTTATGTTTGGACTTGAAAAATGACTGATTGAGTGAGACGTGTTCCTCCTTACAACTAATAAAATTTCATAAACTATTTTTTTTCTAAAATTTTTTACGCAAAAACGGACAACTATAACCTTTAAAAATAGTAAAATCCTGAAATCGAAAGCGGCGAGTAACATAGTTAGCGGCTATTTTAAGTTCTCAAAAAAAACAATATTTTGCATTTTGAATTAATATAGCTATTTAGCAGTGGCGTGCGGTCAGGGCATGCAAGTCATGCGTTGCATGACCAACGAACTTTTGTGTGATGACCTTTTTTTTTATTTAATAAAGAAGAGCATGGTTTTGGGACAAAACAAGAAAATCTGAGGCTGATCCGAAACAAAGACCTTTTTTCTTTTTTTTTTTTTTTTTTGAGAACACCATGATTTTGGGACAAAAAGTAAGAAATCTGAAACTGGTTTCCAGTGAAGACCTTATTATTATTTCTTTTTTTTTAGAGAAGGCCATAGTTTGGGACAAAAAGTAAAAATCTGAGATTGATTTCAAGTGAAAACCCTTCTTTTTTTTAGAGAACGTCATGATTTTGGGACAAACATTGGCCTTCGACTTAGAATCGCACACTATTTTTTGTCCTACCCATAAAGTATTGCATGTCAATTGCATGACCAGCATTGGCATACCAAATGCATGACCATCTTCAGTGGTCAGCGCACGCCACTGCTATTTAGAACTAATTTAATCAAAACTTTTACTTGCATTAAAAACATATGACTGCGCTAAATTTGTTAATAATGTTACAAGCTGCCTTCATTGTTGGTTTGCTTTATTTAGGTAGCTGTTTTTCTTCGTCTTAGCTATTTTTAAATAAATGTTATTAGGCTATCTAAATTTTTATTTGAAAAACAGCAACCACCGCAAATTAGCGTTACTAAAACAGAATTGTAGTGAACTTATCTTTCGTAAACCGTTTTCGTGCCTGAAAACGTGTTAATTTTTGTTAAGTGTAATTCAAAGTTTATGTTTTCGCAGTTTTCGTGTCGTTCTCTGAAGTAATTTGCCCAACTTGCCAGCTCTTTTTACAACCGTCATTTTTTTAAATTTAAATTTTTTTGCATTTTTATTTTTTCTTTTCTCCCTAAACATTCGATGGCTCATCGTGAAATCGAGATCATTATCGCCTAAATTCTGTTATTTATTTGCATGCTGATTTCCAGCAAACGCCCATCACGTGACTTAATACCGCGGAATACCGCCGACTAAATCGTTTTTCTAGATTTGGAAATTTTGTTCTGCACAAGTATGTAGTTCGTTTTTGGTATGTAAAAAATTTATTTTGCCCTTATAGTTCCTTGTCGCTGCCCGAAAATTTATGATTTTGCCCAAATATTTCTTGTTGCTGTCGCAAAAACTCTGTCTTTGCTCAATTTCTTTGCGTCCTTGAGTGATCTGTCTGTATTCTTCTGACACCCCCCTCTTTCCCGTACAAAAGCCTACGATTTAGTTCAAAATTCGAAGATTGTAGCAACACTAAATTTCGAATAAAAAATTCCGGGACAAAATGGTTAACTAGCCGGGGCAACGGGACCAAGGGTTAAAACCTGGACTGTCCCGACTAAATCAAGATGTATGGAAAGTTAAGATATGACTAAAATGTAGGGCTGCTTGCTAAGATTGCTAAGAAGAGGAAAGTGCCGTGAAGTGTCTTACCCAAGGACAAGACAGAATGGCGCGAGTTGGTTTTGAACCGAGATTGTGTCGATCACAACTGTGGCGTTCTTAACCACTCGGCGATCCTGCCTATGCAACGCGACATTGCAAATAAAATCTTGTAATCTTGCAATTAAAGTATTCAATTGAAAGACGAATGGGAAGAAAAGTTATCGTAAACCCCGTCGAGAAACTGTACAAGAAAGAGCTTATGAAATAAGTTTAATGTAAAAAAATCAACGTGGAGACTGGCTTCGACTACTGCCCTGGATCCACTGGTAAGAATACACAATCAATCAATCAATCAATCTTTGTTTATTATGGATATCAATAACACAAACGCATAATAAGAATTATTACAAATAGTCCTTTTTTATCTCATACAAATCCTTTTTTTCAAAAATTGAATTTCTTAAAACTAAAAGATATCGTTAAATTCGAAATTGCAAAAAACAATGTTTTGCTTTAATAAAAGTTCAGCAAAAAATGAGCCCCAAACTATTATAAGTATTTTGAATTATCCTGTGCTTTGGAAAATTTTTTTTTTGTTACATTTAGATATTGTTGTATTTTTTGTTTTGTAGCACAAAACAAATAAACTGAACTGAACTAAACTAAACTGAAATTCAACAATTTTTTTCGTTTGTAAATGTGTCCATATTCTATCTGGATGGATTAAGATGTAATTTTATGATCACGAGCTTCAAGAAATTTCATTTATTGCAAAAACTGAAATAATTCAATTGAAAAAAGTTTTTATTTTATTTGTATAAACAAAGAAATTCATTTATAATCCAGGGTGGTCCAAGTTCTTGACTCTTGCGGGCCACTTTTCAAAATTGTTCCAGCTTGCGGGCCTCAGCCGGCTAGAAATTGTTCCAAATCATGGTGTTCTCTAAAAAAGAAAAAAAGGTCTTCTCTTGGAATCAGTCTCCGATTTTTCTATTTTCATCTCAAAATCGTAGTGTTCTCTAAAAAAAAAAGTTTTCACTTGGAATCGGTCTCAACACTAGACTCGGTCCCGTAAGCTCGCCATGCCTTGTTATAGAAGCTTGCCGCTGCTCATGATCGACAAGACTTGAGATGTGTAAAATTGTTCAGCGGGCCTGTAGTTGGACCATTAGAGTTATAGTCTACTTATAGATGTACGTAAATCTTTACAGGAGGCCTAAGTACAACACCTGAAATTAATTTTCCATTTTAAAAGAAATGTGAGGACAATTGTTGAAATTATCTTTAATACCGAATGTTTTCAAATCACGGGGAAGTGTAATTGCAGGTTTCCACTTTTTAATGTTGATTTAGTTATTTAATTAGCCTCTAGAGCCGACCTCCATTGCTGAATACAAAATATTCATTACGTCATTGATCAAAAGCTTTAATCAATCAAGTAGCTCTGAATGTGTATGAAAAAAAAAGAAAGCAACTGTCATTAGTAAAATAACTGGGGGAAGTACTTATATCAGAGTAAAATTAAAATAAGGTAAGAAATATTTTTCGAAGGCAAAAAGATTTGTCTAAACTTGAGAAAAAGCAAAACAAAAACCAAGCAATTAACCTTAGCAGTCTTTTTCGGTAACAAATTTGATAAAATTATAAAAGCAAGGTAAAAGCCAAAAAATTTGAAATGTAAGATAAAAGATTAGAAAAATAATAGAAAACAATTTAGCTACAGAGTTATATTTTTTTATAATATTAAATATAGCAGCAAGAAAAATATAACATAGGCTAACTGATTAACTCAAAAACAAACTGAAACCAATAAAAAAAAAACTAGAACATTTTCGGCAATAGCAGCGTCCTGTATTAAAAAAATAATAAATTAAACTGCCGTTGAAATTCATGAGCAGTTAAGAGTAATCAAAATATCCGTACTACGTAAATGTATATTTGACGCAATCTGAAAAAAAGCACTAAAAATTCTATAAAATTTCTAGTAGGATTAGCTAAAACTCGTGCTTCAACGCAAACGCTCATAAACTGCAAAAGTAGAACAGTTTTAATTTTATCGAATAAATTCCTTTGATTTCAATTTTTTAATAAACGAAACCAGGAGTATTTTTGATTGAGGAATTAAAGCGGGCATTGTGTCGGCTTTTTTTTTAAAGAAAGACGCGGTTCTGCCCCCAAATTGTTTAAGTTCTGCTTTAATTCTCTCAGCTTTTATTTTTTATATTTTTTTCTGTGCCACTGCTATTAAAAACAAAATATTTAGTCTTGCTGTTGCAGCCCTATTGGCTTTCTGGGTAAAAAAATTAAAAAGTTCATTGGGAACTAAGCGGCGTAAATACAGGTGATGTAAATAAAGAAGAGAAAATAAAAAAAAAACAGAATAAAGGTTTTCATTTTAATTCGAAAGACAAAAAGTCGGTTGACCAATAAAATGCTCATAACTTTTACTTGAAAATTTTCTCTTTATTTTCAACTCGTCAAGGATCAATGCAACATATAGACCAGTAGGCCTAACTAATTTTCAACCTTTTTTACTTTGGGCATCCCTCAAAGACGAGAAATTTTTCGTGGCACTTAAAAATAGTTTTTTGGCTATTTTTACTTTTAAATAAGAATTTAAAATAACCAAAAGCTTTGAACTTTAAACAAACATAAAATTTAACTGTTTGCGGCAACCGTAGCAATTAAAAACGTCATGCTTAAGTGTTGCGTCACCCTAGTTAAGAATCATTGATGAAGACCAGCGTTTATCAACCAGGGTTCCGGGGAGCCCTAACAAAAAATCCCTAAGGGTTTCGTGAAAACAAGTGAGATAAACTAATGCACTTTTGATTTTTTATTTAATTTTGTATACTTTATACAACCAAACACGCATAACTATCTTTGATCATTTTAATAATTTAATATAGTTATCAGGTCAGCTACAATGAAAAAAATGAAATAGATATGACCAGGGTCTCTGGAAAAATTTTGGCGATAGGGCAAAATTTAAAACAAGAACAATTTTTGGTTTGAATAGAAAAAATTATCGATGCAAAACAGCCTTTTTTGGACTATAACTAAATTTATAGCAGGAATTTTAGTTGTTAAGAAGCTAAAGTTAAGATTATTACTTGAAATATAAAGCGAAAGCCAAAAAAAGGTCATTATTTTGATAAGCCAGCATTTTGGATCTCAGCTGCTTAGAAATCAAAGTGATGACTTTTTTTGGTCTTCACCAAGTTTTTTAGAAAATTTTTTTAATACTCTGAAATTTTTATTTATCAAGAGCCTTTTTAGTTAAAAGAATGTCTTTTTTTAAAACTTTGCGCCCTTGCAAACTTATTGATAATTGCAGTATCGTTCTCGTCGTTTGAAAGGTCATCCACTCCAGGTCAGACACAAACAGGAATGGGGCCGAGGGTTTTTCCTTTTACTATACCAGGCTGCTGTACTGCCCGGACCAGATGCTGTTAAGCCAGCATCCAGTTTCGTCATCCAAAACCGTCGACCTCGTGCTCCATGTGGTGCCCGATTTATGATGCACTCAATTAGATCGTAGTTTGCAGTTTGTTCAGGGGCGCTACACTTGCAATTTGGTGAAGGAGTGAGACCCCATTTGTGCATGGACGAGTGGAATCGTCCAACACGCGTCTTCATGCGGTTGAATTCTCAACAGTCTTCAGGCGGTTGAGTTAACCCAAGCTATTCGGGGCAAGCTCATTCCAACAAGCGTGGTACAGTTCATGGGTATGAAAACACGGAGCCTGAATGTATTCTCACAGTATTCAGCGTTCCATCTTCACTGCGAAGCGCGGATGCCTAGTTCGGCAAGGTTGTTTAATAGATTCCGGGCAGCTAGCACAAATGGGCATCTACAGTAAATCTTAGTCTATCTCGGGCAGCAGCTGAGAACCCACTTAAAAAACCATACAAGATATGATCAGGGTCCAGAGACCCACGGTAAGCCAAGGAGAATGTTGTTTTGCCCCGATCAGCTTGGGTTAAGCTCAACCGCCTGTGGATTGGGCGATTCCATTCGTCCATGCACAAACGGGGTCTCGCTCCTTCACCAAATTGCGAGTGCGAAGCTGCTAAACAAACCGCAGACCATGTTCTAACAGCGTGCCCTATACATCGGGCACCCCATGGAGCACGAGGTATGACGGTTTTGGATGACGAAACTTGATGCTAGCTTAATAACATCACTGCTAGCATCTGATCCAGGCAACACAGCAGCCTGGTGTAGTAAAAGAATAAACCCTCGGTCCAGTCCTGTTTATGTCTGACCTGGAGTGGATGCCCTTTCAAACGACGACGACGACGAGTGTCGTTTCTATTCGACAATTCTCAACTGGATGATTGTATGAAAGTATGGGTAGGTGGTCCGTTGGAGTGGGACGCAGGCATCCAGTGACTATGCGCAAGGCGTCGTTCAAGACACTGTCTATTTGACGAGTGTGAGCGCTGCGACACCAAATTAGGGAGCAATACTCAGCTGTTGAGTAGACCAGAGATAGAGCAGCTGTGCGCAGTGTTTTGGAATCAGCATCCCATCCTGAGTCCACAAGTCCCCTCAGCAGTGTGATTCCCAATGATAGTTTTTTTGCGAAATGCCACTAGACGGTGATGAAACGTGAGTGATCTGTCCAGTTTTACCCCCAGTTAAGTAGGAATTGGACAGAACGGCAAAATTCTATTGTTATTGTAGACTTTTAGCTCACGTTTGGACTCTTAGTTATTTAAATAAAAAAACTTCCGTCACCGTCTTAAAGTGACTAAGCTTCAACCTTCAAGCTTAGTGATGCGCTAACAGTGTAGTCATGTCTTGACTTAAAGTCCCATCCAGATCCTTCCGGTTTCTGCAAGAGTGCAATAATGTTATCTCGTCTGCATAAGCAAACTTTCTGGAAATCGTGGAAGGCAGGTCACACGTATAGATGTTGAAAAAGGGGAAGGCTAAAAGCGATCCCTGAAGAACACCGTTTTTCAAGCGGCATAGCCTGCTTTGCTTGCTGTCATTGGTAGTAAGGGTAAAACTTTGGTTTCAGACAAGCTCCACCATCAATTACATATGGCCTAAATCAAATAAAAACTGTTCTTTATTGTTTATTCACAAGGCTCCTACAACATACTGAGCTCATTTTTCTTTAAAAAATAACATAATACGTTAAAATGACATCAGTTTTGAATTTGCAGTTGTTAAATTTAATTTATTTCAATTTAATTTTTGAATTTTTTTTTTTAGATGAGTCATCTATAATTAATGTTTTTAATAAAAAGTTTTAACATTTTAAAATATTTAAAAAAAACAATAATATAGACACCAGAAGTTTGTAGATATTTTTTGGTAATCTTAATATTAGTTAGACGATACAAAAGTATTTTATTCAAGAAACTTGAAAGCAATTATTTAATTCATTACACTTTTTTTTTAGTTTGCAAAGATCTAAAACACCATGGTAAGTTTCATACCATACAACAGATTTTCTCGAAAAATTAATTGATTAGAAGCAAGCTTATTGTATTAAAAAGTAGGCTATATATTTAAGAAAAGTTTTATAAATACTATTTGTAGTAAAAAGTAGGCTATATATTCAAGAAAAATACTAAAAACCATATAAAAAATTTCAACTGGAGAGCAATATCTTGGTATTTCCGAAAGCAGGTCGGGGTAATTGCGTGCCCTATGTATTAGCGCCTCCGTCGTTTCCCTGCTATAAGGATAAGATATAGAGATGAAATAAAATAAACAAATTAGCCATGATAATGTCAGCTAAAATTTATTGTACTAAACTGGTTTATCACCTGGTACCGGTTTTAAAATATATCATTTAATTTTTCAGCTTTAACTAAGATAATTAAAATATGAATAATAAATAAGAATAATAAATAGAATAATTAAAATATGGAACAAAACTGAAAGCTTTTCAAAAAAATTAAATATTTTTCTATATTTTTACATAAGATATCAGCATTAATTTGTCCACACGAGAGCAAATATTTAATGAAGGAGATGCATCGGTAATAACGCTCGACTTAATGCTGAAGACTTTGAGAATAACGCAAACATGTCTCAAGGCTCGTTTCCACTACGAACATGGAAGGGAATATATTTGTTTCTTTTATTGATTTTTTGCTTCGCTTAACGTTTAAGCGCAAAGAACTAAAAAAATCAATAAAATAAATAAAGAATGTTCCATTCCAGGATCATAGTGAAAACGGGCCTTCACGCTTAAAAATGTTTGAAATATTCTTTAGGCATCAAAATTAATAGAATATTTTTAGTTTTAAGTGTGAATGCCAGGTGAAAATGTCATATTTTATTTAGCTGTATATACCTTTTCTTATTCAATATGGGACTTAGAACAAATAAAATGAGAATAAATACAAAAAACGATAATTTATTTTTGTGTTAGTTATAAGCATAATCAAAATGAAAATAACTACAATCAAAATAATAGTAAGTAAAATCAAAGTGGGAATAACTAAAAGAAAAATGAGAATAGTAAATTTATAAAAAATATTTAAAGTGACACAGCTACTTAAAATTTTATTTTTTGTCAAATTTCTGTTTTCGGTTATTTTGGGAAGAAAATTTATCGTATATATCAAACTTGTATGTTGTCAGTTTTTTGATATTTGCATTCTTTTATCTAAAAAACGCTTTTTTTGGAGTCAATTTATTTGAGTAAAAAATATTTATTTGAGTAGTCCAATGTTAAATCCAATTGAAAGCATATGGTCAATGGTAAAAGCAAGTGTTAAGAGATTTATCAGTCAAAATGAAAGAAATTTTAAGTTTTCAACAAAGGGATTTATTAGTGAGAGACAATCACCTCCAAGCTTTGAAACGTGGCCTATATATGCATTCATCTGTAACAGCAATAAATTCAAGGAATTGTACCCAATGTTGCTAAACATTATACTAAGGCTATTCAAGAACAACATATGGAATATTAAGAAATTGATATTTTAACTTTATTATTTATTTTTTTATTAACTTTATTATTCTCATTTTGCTTTTACTTAGTACCATTTTGATTGTAGTTATTCTCATTTTGATTGTGCTTATAACTGACATAAAAGTAAATTTTCATTTTGTTTGTATTTATTCTTATTTTGTTTGTTCTAAGTCCCATATTGAATAAGAAAAGAAAGATTTATTGTTGTAGGCTAATTGGACGAATGTTAGACTACAAAATGATGCAAATTTTTTTACAGTTCGTTTTTCATCTTCTTTTTTTGTTTGTCTCAATTCTTGGTTCAAACTTTTCATTAGTTTCCTCCGAGGGTTATTCTCAAATCTTATCGACTATCCACAGCGGAGTCAAAGCTTACACTTACTCCTATCGACTCTACCACAGCACCGACCGAGGGGTAAGAAATTTATTAAAAAGCTCAAAAAAACACGTTACTTTTTTATTTTATAGTCGCTGACGTTCCAGCTTTGCTTTTTGCAGTTTTCACCTCTGACGGTTCAAATGTGCCAAACTGGTAGTAATTTCAAAAATCTAAAATCCTGTCAGCTGATAAAGGACAATCGTGAGCTCCTTCTCGAATATTCTAGTCATTATCTCAGTCTAGACACAAACCTCTGGCTCGAACACACTCAACGAGATGTTGTGAGGGATGTGGATTTATGTGAGTAAAGTCGGCGAAATAAACAAATTAGTCTGTATTAAAAACAAAATTAAACAAACTTGCTGTGTAGTGAAAAAGGCAAGTTAGAATATTTTGTGAATTGGATAAATATTTAAATGCTAATTTTTACGACCCAATAATTTGCATTGTATCACCTTAAATGCTGGAGAAACATTTAAACAAAACTTTAAAAAATGCGCTACGTTACATCATAAAAGAAGTTGTATGATACTGAGTTAGCTTTTATAATTATTCTAAGATTGGACCGATGATCACCAACAATGCATTTTGTTCATGTAACTTACTATTTTAAAATCTAAGCAAAAACGTTGCTTTGAAGTAACATCATAATTACTAATTGTTTGGCGTGCCTAGATTAAGCAATAAAACAAGGGTATTTGTACTGCGGTTGGGGGCCATTCTTTTTCAACCGCTGTTTTTTAATAGCTTAAGTCTAAAAATTAGAACGAATAACAATTTATTAATTTTTTAATGTTTGATTTTTAACAGAAACTGACAACTATTTTTATTGGTTAAAATTGATTTTTCATTATGACTTAGTTGGTTTAGTTTTTAATTTCTTCATCAAATATTTCGAACTTTGACTGATTTTATTAATTAATTTATTTATTGCAATATGACCAGTTAGATATAATCGTCAATTTGACTTTGATGAAAAGGATAATAGATTTCTGTTAAAAGATTTTTAAAAATTAAGTTTAAGAAATGCAGTTAATGTTTTATGGATTGAGTAATTGTTTGCTGCAATTATTAAACAATGTGTTCTCGTCGTAGATTACAGCCGCCTTTTCTCGTACAAACAATTGTTTTCGTTTCGGTGGAAACGCTCCATTCCCTTTTCCCCTAATAAAGAACGTAACTATAATAAAAACAAAAAGAAACTTCGCCGTTCTAAGCGTGAAATTCCTGGAAACCCTTGTGTAATGGGACAGGAAAAGCGAACAATTATCTATTCTGCTTTGGATGCTGAAACTGAAGAACCCATGGAACTACTTCAAGATGCAGGTGTTATTACTAGTTTTTTCATCTTGGCTTCAGCACAAAAGGCCTTAAAACAATGTTAAAGCCAAGTTAGATTGTTTTGCCAATTTAAGGTATGACTGTTTTTTAACATGAAAAATGAAAAAAAGTCTAAGATTAAACTACATAATGTAACATAAGATTATTTTTGAAGTCCAACAACTACTGGAAAATAAAAATGAAAAAAAATACCACAGAAAAACTTTTTCGTTTCCTTGCTTATTAATATATGTTTGCAGTTGGAAGCAAGTACCAGACATATTACACACGTGACTGCGCAAAAGAAATATTCGACGTGTATAACTGCGAGATATTGTTCGTTACACACGAAGCGGCTGTCTTCGACAATAACAGCGGGGAGATCATTTACCGTCCGGTGAAGATACCAACCACTTGCGTCATGACTGTTCCGCAAAAATCAAAGAAAAATTGACGAAATCAGCAAAGAGCAATGAAAACTCCATATCGAGAAAGCAGCGGTTTCTTCGAGCGAATGCAAAACGGGAGATGATCTTTTCTAAAAGCGTTGTAAGAAGCAGCGACATTTAATATTTTTAAAAATCAAACTGTATCAAAAAATCTTTGAACCAACCAATTACTGCGTAAATATCTTTTTTATTGTTGTTGCCGTAGCTGAGGAAAATAATTTGTGGAGGGGAATCGAAAAAAAATTTTTTTGCCAGTTCATACGAGCGTGGTCCAAATTTAAGGATTTGGCTGAAAAGTTTAGAAAAAAAAGTTTTTATTTGATATTAAAATTTAAAGTATAGATTTTTCCAATAGAAGTCAAGTGGGGACCATGAAAAAATTTTTTAAATGATTTCAAAAAAATCGCTCAAACATCTCTTTTTTCAACATATAAGGGGAAGAGCTGCTGTGCACTCCAGTCTTCTTAGTTCTAGTGCGCGGCTGACTCTGTTCTTAAAGCCTAAACTTTGTGGTTATATAAGCAGAAGAGACGAAAGCGGGGTAAAGGGAGGCAATTGCCCACTTGTCCTTTTCAAAAAGGGAAGGTACAGGTGGGAAGATAGTGCCCTTTGAAATTTTCAGTACAAAAACCTTTAGGTTAAACTTGACCTTATAATGATAAAAACTCGACCAAATATTAGATCGATGGAAGGTGAAGGCTTTTTCTAGTTTTCACCTTAAATTTGGGACAAAAATAGGGCTTTGGAACACTAATTAAGATTGATGAACTTTTTTTCAATTTTGATTTGCTGAACATCAATAAAATTTGGTTAAGATTGCATTGTCCCCCCAAACTTTTTCGCCTGGCACAGCTATAAGCCTTAACTACAAAATTTAAAAAAGGTGACTTTTTTGAGTGTTCCCGTCCCGGTCCAAAAAAATTTCCGGGACCCTTGTAGATAACTATAGTTAGTTTTACCATGCGGCATACAAACGAATTTTTATTGACACCACAATTTATTTAATTGTTTTCGACTTCGCACCAATTTAACTAGAAATAAAAATTAAAACAACAAAGCAGTTGAGGCATTT